>CAUYUJ010005263.1:31009-41009 GCA_963575745.1 Prorocentrum cordatum
TTTCCCCCCCCCCCCCCCCACAGTGTGTTGTTTCCCCACAGAACATGCTGCAAGCTTAAAAAACGAGTGTGCGCGGCGCCCAAGCGAGCACCGCAATTTGAACACGACCCCCTCCGCCCGTGGAGATGGTTACACTCCTGAAAGCGAAGGCGCGCGGCGTTGAGGCGAACAACCCGTTATGACAACGAGCCGCCTGCCGTTCGTGAAGCAAGCGCGCATTTTGGAACATAATGCGCGCGGTTTGCAAGCGAGCACACTTTCGAAAACGATCGTCTTCCCATCCATGCAAATGTTGCAAATCTTTGATACATAGCTGAGCGGCGTTCAGGCTAGAGGCACGTTTTGAAACCGACCCCCCTCAATCCGCAAACATGTTGCATTTTTTTCGGAGAAGTGTGCGCGGCGCCCATGCGAGAGCCACATTTTGGACACGACCCCCCTCCATCCGTGACTGTGCTGCAGAGATAAAAGAAACGAATGTGCGCAGCGCCGTAGCCAAAACCTCCATTATGAAAACGAGGCCCCCTCCGTCCGTAAATCTGTTGCGAACTTAGAAAGACGCGGCTTTGGAGCGAGAGCGCTATGTTGGAAACGACCGACGAATGTGAGAGGCGATCAGGCGAGAGCCACACTTTTTAAAACGATCCCCGTACATCCTTGAACATGTTGCGAACTTTTAAGGCGAATGTTCACCGCGCTGGGGCGAGAACCAGATTTTGGAAACGACGCATGGTCCGTCCGTGAAACGGTTGCATCATTTAAAGATGAATCTGAGTGGCTTAGAAGCGAGAGCCAAACTTTGAAATGAGCCGCCGTTCATCCTTGAAGCTGTTGCGAGATTTAAACAAAGTGTGCGCGTCTCTGAGGCGAGAACCGCATTTTGGAAACACCCCCCCTCCATTCTTGAATCTGCTGTTGTAGATTTCACGCTTCAGGGTCATCAGTAGTGAGGAACTCTCAGGCGGAACGCCTGGCCCGCCCTACCGACACGACCGGAAGTGCCTCTCGGAATGTGTTCGGTTCTTATGTCTCTCTCTCTCTCTCTCTCTCTCTCTATATATATATATATATATATACACACATATATACACGAAACATACATAACACATCTGGAGGATGCGAGGAAAAAGGGGAGGAGGTGGTGGTGGAGTTAGGAGGAGGGGGAGGAGAAGGAGGAGGAGGAGGAGGAACCTCCAGAGCACGAGTCTGCTAGAGGCCCGAAAGGCGACGAACAGTAAAAACGCCCGAACACCTTGATCCTGAATCCTCCTTCGCCTCCCTCCTCCCCCTCCTGCTCCTCCCTCGGCCGTCCTCCTCCGCATCCTCCTCCTTCCTCCTTCCTCCTCGATCATTCGTCGTTGCCCCTCCTTCCTCCCTCCTGCTCCTGCTCTTCCTCCTGTGAAGAAAAACGTGCCTTTCGGATTGGATTTGTCCCCTGCTCCCGCCTTTAAGCCCCTTATGACCCTCTCCTGTTCCATTATGTCCCTCTTTGCTCTCTCTCTTTCCTGCAACCGGCTCGGCTCGAGCCAGTTTGAGGCGAAATTGCGCTACAGACGCGTGGGCGCGAGTGAGATACAGACGTGCTGCCTCTCGGGCGCTGCCGCGCCCCGCCGCCAGACCCCGCTGTGGATCCGGGAGAGGCAGGAGTTTTGAATCCCTCGGTTCCGCAGTGGTAGCGGAGCGTTGAGGCGCGCCAGTGGCACGGAGAGCAGCAGCTGCCAGGCGAGTTCTGTTTTGAACGAGGGCGGCGACGACGTGAAGTGCGACTTCTACCAGTACGAGAGCGAGTACGTTACTACGACGAGGAGCGATGAGGCATTCATCGGCTCCAGGGCGGTTCGCGGCGATGGGCGGCGGCGCGCTCAGCCCGGACGCCCTTCCGCCGCGGCATGGCGGAGGCAGTGGCACCTGGCAGGAGAGACGGGGTTCGACCAGCTGGGTGCAGGGGCCGGCGTGGACGCCGGCGTGGACGAGCCGCGACCTTGAGGGCATACCGAGCTGGGACGGCAGCCCGAACAAGTGGCGGCGGTACAAAAAGGACGTGGCGCTGTGGATCGAAGGTGTCAACCTGGACGTTTCCTGGAGGTGGGCGGCCAGAGTGGTGCGGTGCCTTACGGGCCCAGCGAAGACGCTCGGGGAGTCGATCGATCCCGATGGTGGAGCTGCGCGCGAAGCCCTGGGCCTGGGTGCGCGACGAAGTGACGGGCAACGCCGAGGCCGAGGAGACGGAGAACCAGCAGCACGACGAGGAACCCGGCCACTGGGAGGAGCCCGACACCATGGCGGGCATCAACAGGCTGATGGAGGTGCTCGCGACGATGGGTGTGGACGAACCGACGCGGCGCGGCCAGGTGATGAATTACTTTTACAAGCAGCTGCATCGCAGGGCCGGCGAGGACTTGAATGCGTGGATGATCAGGTTTGGTGAAGTTCGTAGCCAGCTAAACGAAGAGGACGTGGCCTTGCTGGCGAGAACGGCGGGCTGGTGGCTGATCGAGAAGACTGGCCTGAACGAGACGCAGAAGAGTATGTTGATGACCTCGACCGGCGGCAGCATGGAGATTCGCGAGGTGGTGCCAGCCATGATGCGGGTGTTCCCCAATCTGCACATGACTGAGCGGCGACCTAGTACGTTCGACCGCAGCAGGAGGACGATCACCTTCAACCGTCTGGGGACGCAGCTCTTGATGAAGAAGGTGATTCGGAAGTTCAAGGAGGCGCGCGTGACGGAGGACCTCGACGGGCTCAGCCAGCTAGACGAGGGCGAGCTCGAGGCGCTGAATGCGGAGCTCGGCAGCTTCGACGGTGACGCCGACGACGGGACGGTTGACGAGGTGCTGACGACCGAGCAGGACCAGGACATCGAGGGCATTCTCGCCGCGGAGCTGGAGGCGCTCTCGACGGTGCTCGAGGAGGCCGAGAACGACCCCGAGTTGGCCCAGGAGCTCGGGAACTTAGAGAGCGGCGTAGAATCGATGATGGATGGCCTCATCACGGTGCGCGAGAGCAAGAAGCGCGTGAAGGAGCCTCGGAAGGGCCGCAAGTTTGGCGGCAAGGGCGGCGGTAGAGGCTCAGGCTCGAGCTCGAGCAGCGGCAAGAAGTTCACGACGAGCTTCGGCAAGAGCAGCCCCGACAAGAAGAACTCGGACTGCCGCGCTTGCGGCGAGAAGGGTCGCTGGGCCGGCGACGCGCGCTGCCCGAAGCTCAAGGAGTGGAAGGCCGAGCAGGCCAAGAAGAAGCTGCAGCAGCGGATCAAGCCGAAGGGCGCGATGGTGGTGGACTTGCTGCAGTCGCCCGAAGTTCTGGACGCGCAGGCGACAAAGATTCAGAAAGACGTGCTCGAGGTGCCGATGACCAGCAATTTCGGGCACGAGCAGTGCGTGGCGCCAGCGTTCGAAGTGACAGCGACGGAGGAGACGGACACCAAGCCCAGTCACCTGGACTACCCGCCGTTCTGCCCGGACTGCCTCTACGAGGGGGACGATCGCGATGTCCGGTGCGCGATGTGCGGGCGGGACTGCGCAGAGATCTACGAGGGCGCCGGCCAGCAGGCAGCAGAGGATGACGCGCTTGAAATCCTGATGGCGACGCGAGTCCTTGGCATGGGGAGTGGTGCCCCATTTTCTTCCGCTGGCGGAGGGCCGGCAGATGGGCCGATTCTTGGGATGGGGAGTGGTGCCCCCTCTTCTTCCGTTGACCATAGCGCAGGGTCGGCAGATGGCCCAGGTTTTGGCGCTGGGCTGCGCCCCCATTCTTCCGCCGGTCCGATGCCCTCGGATGGGCCAAGTGACGAGCGAGCCATTCAGGAGGTGTTGCTTTCATCGGCGCCCATCGGGGGCCAAGGAGGCGATGGCGCGCTCGACTCAGCCTGCGACAGCACGGTGTCGGGCGACGTGTATGCCAATAGGCTCGAGGATCGTTGCAAGGGGCCGAGCATCGAGGGCTGCGTCAAGAAGGGGCCGCAGCTCGCGATCTTCCGCTTCGGGAACGGCCAGAAGCAGATCTCCAAGGAGCGCTGGACGGTGCCGGCGTCGGTCTTCGGCGTGGGCGCCTACCTGGCCTTCTCGGCCATCGAGGACTCGGTGCTGCAGTTGCTCATCGGGAAGGGCGCTCTGCGCGGCATGGGCGCAGACATCAACTTCGCGGGGGACTCGTTCAAGTCGGGCCGGCCCGGCATCGCGCCGAAGCGGCTGAACGAGACCGACGGCGGGCACTACTCGATGCCGATCTTCCCGCGTGACAGCTGGAAGCCCCCCTCGGGGGCTCCGACGGCGGAGGCGGTATTCCGCGTCAAGTCCAAGGTGCAGGAGGCGCTGACGACGGCGAAGTCAGAGTTGGCTGCCCGTGCGGCAGACCGGCGGGCCGCGGAGGTCGAGGACGTGGTTCCCGTTCCCGAGGGTGAGGGCGACTGGAACGTGCCCGACGGCGAGGTCGACGTCTCTGGCCTCGAGATGTGGGAGCGACAGGACGCGAGGGCGCTCAAGTCCTCGGACCGCGACGGGCCGAACTGGAGGCTGGCGCGGGCCCGAGAGACGTTTTGCATGGATACGGGCGACATCATCGAGGACCTGCGGTGGATCGAGGGGCTACCTAACGAGGAGATGTTCGAGCAGCTCGACCCGCCGAGGAACACGGTCACCCGGCTCTACTGGGAGCCGGAGCCAGAGAGGCCAAGGCCGATTGTATCCGAAGGCCGGCCACTGCTCTGTGATCGAGATCAGCTCCTACGTGTTCCCCGGGATGTGCTGGAGGACATGGCGACGGCACTGGAGATCCCGCGGGCGGGGCATTTTAGCATCCAGGTGCTGATCGACCGACTGATAGAACAGGGCGCGAAGCAGAGATGGAGGACCTTTCAGGAGGAAGGCGAGGCGCTTGTGAGCGTGGGCGCGTCGCCTGGGGCCCCAGGCTCCGCCGGGCCAGCAGGCGGCCCGGCCCCTGGGGCACCGAGCTCCGCCATATCCAACGGGACAAGGAGGCGCATGCGGGCGCTTCCTGCTCTAGGACTCAAGAACAAGGCCGAGCTGGTGGACTACGTGCGCCATCACGAGGTGCCGACGGGCGGCGATCCGGAGCTGATGACGATGCCTGCGCTGAAGGACGCGGCCTATGCGTACGACGAGGTGCTGTTCGTGCGAGCTCGCGTGGGTCCGCGAGGCCCAGCGGCCAGCAGCGCGGTGGTCCGCCCGCCGCCTTTCGACCCTCGAGCGCGACCCGTTGCTCGGGGGCCCTCGGCGCTATCGAGGTGGCTGTTCGGCGCGGCGATGCTGGGAATGTGCAGGCCGGTAAAGGTTGCGAAGGAGGTGAACTTCACGGGCCGGGCCGACCTGACCCCGACGGTGGAGACGATGAAGAACGGCACCAGGACCCTGGTGAAGGACCAGCTGCACTCCCTGCAGCGCGACCTGGCGACGGTGGACATCAAGCTCGAGGCCTACCTGGCGGAGTTCGGGCCCTCTTTCGGCTCGTGGGAGGCCGAGTGCGAGGCGGTGGTCAGCGAGAAGACCAAGCCGCAGCCATGGATCACGGAGGTGTCCACGACGAAGGAGGCGGTGCGCAAGGAGGCGGCCAGGCAGGGGCCCCCGACGATGCGGAGCTACTCGCTGGAGTTCGGCGACGACTTCAGGTCGCCCAAGAAGCGCCGCGAGGTGCTGCAGGACATCGAGACAAAGAAGCTGAAGATGGTGCTCATGGCCTTTCCTTGCGGGCCTTGGAGTAACTTGACCTACTTCCAGAAGGATCAGGCCAAGGTTCGAGAGCGGCAGGATCGAGACCGGCCCTCTCTGAGGTTTGCGAAGGAGGTGGCGAAGGTCGTAGAGAACTACGGCGGCGCCTGGATGATCGAGAATCCGAGGTGGTCTCGAGTCTGGGGTGAACCAGAACTTCAGGGGCTCATTCGGAACGGATGCGCCGCAGAGGTGGACCAGTGCATGTACGGGCTCACCTCGGAGCGCGGGATAGCCCATCGGAAGCCGACGAGGTTCCTGGCATCGCGCGAGGAGCTGCTCGTGGACCTCGACCGGCAGTGCGACCATTAGCACAAGCACGACCTCGTCATGGGCGGCCCGAGCGTGACGGCGCGGACGGGCCACTACACTTCGGAGTTGGCGAAGAGCATCGTGAAGGGCATGCTGAAGCTGTTCGGCCCGAAGGAGGTGCTCGCGGCTGAGGAGGGCTCCGACGAGGACCCAGAGGAGGTGGACGATCGGGGATTTGTGGACTTCCCAGCCACAGAGGAACCCCAGGAGGATATGACGACGCTGAAGGAGACGAAGGCACCGAAGGAGGTGCGGAACGCGGTGCTCAGGATCCACAAGAACCTTCGACATCCCTCGAAGGATCAGCTCGTGAGGGCGTTCCGCGCGTGCGGGGCAAGCGATGAGGCCATCGCGGCGGCGGTGCAGTTGCAGTGCCCGGTGTGCCACGAGATGAACAGACCGGCGGTCGGACGCACCAGATTCCCCGCACGGCTCAAGAAGGTGAAGGAGCTCGGTGAACAGATCGCGATTGACTTGTTTATTGTGCACACGAACTCGGGCGTGGCGTTGGAGATGCTCAACATTGTGGATATAAAGACGGGCTTCCAGGTGGTCGCGCCCATCAAGAGTAAGCATCCCGGCATTGCGGCCCAGGCGCTGGAGCTGGTCTGGTTCAGCTGGGCCGGCGCGCCCAACTCGTTGGTGTGCGATAGCGGCGGCGAGTTCTACAAGGAGGTGTTTCGCTTGCCGGAGGGCTGCGGGGTGCAAGTTCGGTTCACGGCGGTGGAGGCGCCGTGGCAGAGCGGCATGTGCGAACGTGCTGGAGGCGAGTGGAAGGTGCTCTGGAAGGCCAGTACCACAGAGAAGAAAATCGAGACCGAGCTGGAGGTGACGGCTGCCGCTGTGATGATCACCTGGGCCAAGAACCAGCGGGTCAACGAGTCCGGGTTCTCGCCAGCGCAACTCGTGCTGGGGCGGTCCCAGACGCTGCCGCGGGGGCTGCTCCGCGGTCGCTCCCAGATCGCAGCGCGCGAAGCGGTGGACAATGACCCGTGTGTGACGAAGCGGCTGCAGGTCTACAGTGCGGCGAAGGTGGCCCTGGAGAAGCTGGATGCTAGCAAGCGACTGCGACGTGCTTTAGTTGCTCGCAGCCGCCAGATGCCTCCTAGCACGATTGTGAAGCTCGGCGACGTGGTTTACTTCTACCGCGAGGGCAAGCGCAAGAACTGGCGGAAGAGGGGCCCGTCCTTGATCTTCAAGGCCTGGCATGGGCCGGCGGTCGTGATCGGTGTCGAGCCGGCAGCCATCTACGTCTCGTACGAAGGGTTGTCGACCAAGTGCGACCCTGCGGCAGTGCGACGGGCGTCGCCCGACGAGGCGCTGGGCATCAGCGCCCAAGAGCAGCTGGGCAACATGGAGAAGGCGCTGCTCGACATGAAGGCCGATGGGGAGCTCGACATGGAGGGCGCGACCAAGGCGCATGAGGACGAGGGCGATGTCGCGCCCGCCGATGGAGGTGAAGCGCCGGAGGCTGAGGCTCGACCTTCTCAGGCTGACGAAGACGTCGAGGAGTGCGCCGATCAGGAGCAGCAGGAGCCGACGGAAGGAATTCCACCGTCGGCCGTCGTGGCTGCGATGGCCGGCGTTTCGGCCAGTGGCGAGCTCGAGCCCATTTCGAGCGCCGAGTTCTCGCGGAAGACGAGTTCTCGGGAGAGCGGGCAGACCGACTTCCTGCGTGGCGCGGCGCAGCGGCTGCGGGGCCAGGGCGAGGGCCCGACCAGGTCCAAGGCGCTGCGCGTGGCCAAGACTATCCAGATGCAAGGTGGAGAGGTGCGTGAGCGGTCGAGGCCTTCGATTGCGACGGCGCCGGTGGCGAGCGTCATTCCAGACGGACAGTTCGGGCCCTACGGCAATTTCGCGCCGAGGGCGCCGCGCGCCGAGGAGGACGAGAACGAAGAAAAGGGGCGTGTAGGCGATGCTTTGAGCCTCGTCGCGCCCGCGGTGGAGTCGGCGCCAGCGGCGCTTGAGGTCCAGACTCAAGGGCGGAAGCGCGATGTAGTGGAGGCTGAGGCCACCGGGGCCCGAGCGCCCCGACGAGGCGCTCTGGGTCAAGGGCGTGAAGAAACGAGCGAAAGCGTGGCTCAAAGGTGCTCCTGAAGCGGATCGACGACGCTTCCTGGACCATTTGGAGGCAGCGCCGGTGACCGACCCCAAGTTCGAGGCGATGCTCGTGCAGGGTCAGGCCCGGGAGGAGAGGATCTGCAGTCGGATGGGCCCGCCGACGAAGGCGAACTACGAGGAGGCGGCAGCGGCGCAGTGGGCGAAGTGGATAGACACACAGTCCGTGGAGGTGCTGCTGGAGAAGGAGTCCGCCGAGCTCGAGGAGCAGATGAAGCGCGGCGGCAAGGGCGACTACATCATGAGCACGCGGTGGGTGCTGACCGACAAGAACGACCCGCTGAGGACGGAGGCGAATGACTTGCCGATGAAGGCGAACGCGAGGCTCGTGGTCAACAGTGGCGACCCCTGGCGTTCGGACGAGAAGGCTAACGTGAGGGTGGATGCTCCCTGTGCTACCACCCAGTCGGAGATGATCTTGACGCAAGTGGCGGCGTCGCACCCGGAGTGGAAGTTCGGGTCCAAGGACGTGAGCGGTGCGTTCCTGAAGGGCGAAGTGGACGAGCGCGGCCTGGTGATCCGCGCTTCGATGCACGGTCCCTTGCTGGCGGACTTCCCACGAGGTCGGCTGGCGCGAGTTCGGAAGGGCGAGTTCGGGCTGCCCAGGGCACCGAGGCTGTGGTGCCTAAAGGTGGTCTCAGCTGCGCGCAAGCTGGGACTGGAACCCTCTCGCTCGGACCCTGCCCTCCTGGTGTTCCACGACCCGAAGGCGAAGCAGCGCGGGCCGGACGCGCTGCGGGGCTGCGTCTGCATTCACGTGGACGATTTCCTCTGGACGGGGAACGACCAGATGGCGAAGGTCATGGACGCGCTCGGGAAGGAGTTCGGCTTCGGCAGTGAGGAGTACGATAACTTTGTGTTCTGCGGCAGGCGATTTCAGCGACAGCCTGGAGGAGCCATCACGATCGACATGATGGAGTACGCGGCCGGCCTGGAGCCTGTGACTGCGCCCAGGGCGCGGCGCGCGGGAGCGCATGAGCCCATGAATGCGACGGAGTGGAAGCAGCACCAGCAGGTAGTCGGCAATATCAACTGGCTGGTGACCAAGCTGCGCGTGGACTACTCCTACGACCTGGCGGTGTTGCAGCGCGAGAAGGGCCGCAAGAAGGGGCCGCGGGTCTCGGCACTGATCAAGGCCAACCAGATGCTGAGGGAGTTGAAGCGCAGTTCGACGTTCAAGATAGTGATGCGCCCGATTGACCTCAAGCGTTTCGGCCTGGTGGCGGTGTCGGACAGCTCGCTGGGCAACGTGATGAGCGACGGGGCGGCGCTGCAGTCGGACCCGGCAACCGAGAAGATCGGCACCCGGGTAGGTTTTCTCGTTTTGTTTGCGGACCGCGCGCACGTGGACGGCGGCGTGGGCCGGTTCTCGCTGCTGGGGGGCAAGAGCCACAAGCTGAAGCGCGCGGCGCGGAGCTCCTACGCGGCCGAGGTGATCTCCGTGGGCGACGCGGTGGACGTGGCCCAAGGCGCGCGCGACCAGATCGCGGAGATGTTGCACGGCTCCGCGGCAAGGGGCGCTGGCGTGAAGCTGTCCGGGTGGCAGAAACCGACGACGAGAGTGACGGGCTCGAAGGGCGGTCATGACAGGCTCAACTCAGACGCCGGCGTGGGCAGCTCGGCGCAGAAGTCGGTCAACCTGGAGTTGGCCAGCATCAGGGAGATTCTAGATAGGCCGCAGACGATGGTGCGCTGGACGGACGGAACCAACAAGCTGAGCGATGTCTTGACGAAGGACATGCCGGCGGACCATCTTCGAGAGACGTTGGAGCGCGGCACGTGGGGCATCGAGTTTCGTGAGGAGATGGTGAAGACTGCGAGGCGAGTAGCTCGAGAGCGATGGG
>CAUYUJ010005263.1:43509-62895 GCA_963575745.1 Prorocentrum cordatum
CTCACACACTCACACACCCACACACTCAAACACTCACACACTCACACAATGACACACTGACACACTGACACACTGACACACTGACACACTGACGCACTTACACACTTACACACTTACACACTAACTCACTAACACACGTACACACTTACACATCTACAAATTTACACTTACACACTTACACACTTACACACTTACACACTTACACACTTACACATCTACAAATTTACACTTACACACTTACACACTTACACACTTACACACTTACACACGTACACACGTACACACTTACACACTTACACACTTACACACTTACACACTTACACACACTGACGCACTGATACGCACTAACACACTTACACATTTACACACTTACACACCCACACACTTACACACTTAGTTATGTGAGATACGCGTGCACTCAACGGAGGGGGAGGAGGAGAGGAGGGGACGAGAGAGGGACCAGGACAGGGCGATGGTATTTTCATGGCAGCGTGGCGACGCGCATCTCCACCTGGGCGTGGGCCCTGACGGCCCCCGCCCGACGCGAGCGCGTGGGCCCCGACGGCCCGCGCGCACGCGCTCTGGCACGCCTGCGGCCGCTTGGCCGGCGCAGGCGTCTGGGAGCAAAGCGGGGTGGGTGGGCGCCCGCGCGTCGGCCAGGGCCGAACGCTACGGACCCAAAATGGCTACATGAGCCCACGCCCCCTCCCACTTAACCTGCAGTCTACAACCAATCAGACTATACAAGTTAAGTGAGATACGCGTGCACTCAACGGAGGGGGAGGAGGAGAGGAGGGGACGAGAGAGGGACCAGGACAGGGCGATGGTATTTTCATGGCAGCGTGGCGACGCGCATCTCCACCTGGGCGTGGGCTCTGACGGCCCCCGCCCGACGCGAGCGCGTGGGCCCTGGCGGCCCGCGCGCGCGCGCTCTGGCACGCCTGCGGCCGCTTGGCCATGAGAAAAGAGAAGCGCAGCCGCGCGCGCGGGGACGCCCAGCCCGAAGTGCGAGGGCGGATCCTGAGGCCCCAAGAGCCTCGCGCGCGCGGCCACTTGCCTGCAACCTTGAGGCCTTCCGCGCCCCGCGCACCCAGAGCGCGGGCGCGGCGCGTGCGCGAAGTGCGCAAAAGAACAGCAAAGAGCGGCGCATGATGCGCCGGGCGCAGAGCGCAAGTGTGGCCCCGACCGCACGGCGCGCAGGACACGCGGCGCGGCCGGGTCCAGGAAGCGCGCGACGTGCGCGCAGCGTTCAAACTCCTCAAAGAAAGAGGATCGCAGGCGCCACCTGCGTACCGTAGGCTAAAAGAAAGAAGATCGCAGGCGCCACCTGCGCACCGTAGGCTGAAAGGATCGCAGGCGCCACCTGCGCACGGTAGGCTGAGAGGAAAGCCGGCTCACTCACGGGCCGCCGCCCTCAGCCCGCAGCCCGCGATGCCGCGGGCGCTGGCGTCGGGTATGGGGTGCTCCACGCCTAGATGGATGGCGTGTTCCCCTGGCGATCGCGGCTCTCGTCGCCGCTGCGGTCTCCGCCGCGCTCGCTGTGGTCCCGGGGGCTGCCACCATCGCCGCCCCTCGACGCGCGACCGCCCGCGCTGGGCCGGTCACGCTCACTCCGGCCGCGGCTGCCCTGGTCGCCCTTGGAGTGGCCGCCCTTGCCGCTCTTGTCGCCCTTGCCGCCGCTCTTGGTGCCCTTGGCGGCCTTGCCGGAGTACTTGCCCTTGACCTTGCCGCCCTTGCCGCCCTTGTCGCCCGCGCCCTTGCCGCGCCAGGCTGGGGTCCCACCCCCGCCCGCGGCAGCCTCCGCGGCGGCAGCACGCCGCCGCTTTTTCTCCTGCTCGTACCAGCCGCCGCGAGGAGCGCGAAGCTGCCCAGCGTGCTTCCCGGTCTTACGCCGCGTGCGGCCGGGAGGGGTGTCGCCGCGCCGCGCCCGCGCTGGGTCCCGCGCCAGACTGCGGCTGGGCGACCTCTCGCGCTTGGGCCGGTTGCGGCTGGGCGACCTCTCACGCTTGGGCCAGCTGAGGTCGCCTGGCGGGCGGTCCCCCTCAGCCCCCGCACCCGTGGCACCCGTGCTGGGGCGCTCTCCGTGGCCGGCACTGGGGCCCGGCGCCTCCCGCACGGTGTGGCCGCTCTGCCGGGCCTTCTCCACCGCCGTCTTGGGTTTGCCGAAGGCGACGCGGCAAGCCTCGCAGTAGCTCATGTCGCACCCCTTACAGTGCCACCACAGGGCTCCGCTGTTAGCTCCGCCCGCGGGGCACATTTCGCAACCCCAACCGTCTCCCGGGTCAAAGGAGCTCCAGCGCATCTTGAGAGCGCACGTCGGGCAGGCAGGCGGCTGGATGGTCGGGCCATCCTCCCCGTCACTGCCTGGGTCAGGGCCGCGAGGTCGACTCGCCCACTCCGTGACCACTGTGCGCGGGTCCGTCTTGTAGAACCGATAGTTCGACCTCATGCACTCCCGCGCGCGCTTTGCATCAGCGCGGCGCTGGAACTCCACGAGCACACACGGCTCCCGCTTGCGGCGGTGGTCGTACAGGAAGGCGATGTGTTTGACGACCCCAAAGGGCACGACCACCTGCCTGACCACTTCGGCGTCGACGTGGTGCGGTACCCGCTCGATGCGGATGATGGACTCGCCCTCGTCGTGCTGGTCACTGGGCTGCTGCTGGGCGCCCTGGCGCTGCTCCTCTTTGCGCCTACGGCGGCTCCTCGAGCGCGGCTGGCGCTGGGGCGGACCGTCCCCCGCGCCTGGCGCCGCCGTCTCCTCCACCTCAGTCTTCACCTCGAAGGACCGCGGCGGCGCCCCCCCGCTCTTGGGCTTCAGGACGGCCTCACGCTTCACGATGTCGGCCTTCGGGGGGGCGCCGCCCGTCTTGGGCTTCAAGACGGCCTCCTCCTCCCGTCCCCTGCGCCCGCGATCGCGAGGCTCATCGCGCTCGCGATCGCGGCGCCTCGCGCGCGAGGGTGAGCGCAAGGGCGCAGGACGCCTCTCCCGCTTGCGGACCTCCTCGGCGAGGCGCTCCTGGCCCGGGGACCGCGGGGCCCGCGGGCGCTCCGCTGGAGCGCCTTTGCTCTGGCGCCGCGCTGCAGCCTGGATGGCCGCACGCGCCAGCGCCGCGGTCACGGCGTCCTCGCCCGGCTCGAGGACCGGGGCTGGGGTCGACCTCCCCTCGCCCCTGCACGAGGCGTCGTCCACGTCGGTGAGCTCCACGACCGCCTCCGCGTCCACCGTGCGCATCATGTCGAGCAGCCCCCTGTTGTGCTTGCAGAGCTCGCGGAGCTCCGGCATGGGCTGCCCCTGGAACTGGGCCAGGGCGAGCGCCAGCTTGGCCGCCTGGCGCTGGACCTTGATATTCGGCCCCGCGCCCACTCCCCACGCGCCCCTCTTGCCGTCGACGATCACCAGCTGGCCGTGGCCCTCGCTCGCCCCCGCGGCCAGGCAAGCCGCCGCGATGCACGGGGCTGCTTCGTGGTCGTGGTTGACCACCTCGACGAGGTCCTCGCTGTCCAGCTCGTCCACCACCGTGTACAGGATGTTGTGGGCGGCACTCCGGAGCTCGTCCGACAGCGCGGCCCCCGAGACGACGACGCCGAGGGGGTTCACCGCCATGATGCTGTAGTCATGGCCGCGCGCCTTGCTCTGGTCCGGGGCCACCAGGCCCACCAGGAATCCCATGATGCACGCTGCTGGAGTGCGGGGCGGAGGCGCGGCTGGCGCGCGAGGCTGGGGTGCGCGCGCTGCTCGCGTGCCTCGCTCTGGAGTGGGAGATGGCTGCGGATGAGAGGACCAAGAGGAGGTGGGCGTGCCTGGGGCGATCGGGGGCGGTAGCGAAAGGGGGGTCGAGGGCGAGAGGTCCACCGGGATACCCCCGCAACGCGAAGCCCCCGCCCCGACATGAACACCTGTGGGACCCGCCTGCTGCTTCCCAACACGCCCGTTAACTCCTCGCCCTGGCTCGTATCTCACCGGCTCCTCCTCTCCTTCCCCCTCCATATTTGACCCTGCTCGCGCCGAAGGGCGCGCCCAGGGGGGGCGCCCGGGCGCCCGGGCCGGGCGCTCCGAGGGCCTCAGGTCGCTCCCAAACGGGGGCGGGTCGCTCCCGGCCAACCGGTCGGGGCGGGCGCCGGCCGCGACGCCGTCATCACCGCGGGCGTCCGGGGCCAGTAAGGCGTGGCCCTCCGCCATGCCTCGGGCGAATGGAGCCTGGCGCCGATGGTCCTCCCAGAGGTATCCGTGGAAGGCGTCCGTGGACCACCTCCCGAACCTCTTGGCCGCTTCCAGGTCGCGACAGGCGTGGTATAACGCCGTCGCGCCCCCGATGCGCAGGGAGTGGGATCCCATCTGGCCTGCGTCCACGCCGCAGGCGGCAGCCGCGAGTTGGAGGAGCCCCTGCACCTCCTCCCGCATAATCGGGTGGCCATCGGGCCGGCGGAACAGGGGGAGCCCCGCCTCGGTTCCTCGCCCAAACCGGTCCGGCAGCTCCCTCTGGAGGTCGGCAAGTGCGTCCACGACACACAACTCCACCCCCGAACGGTAATGGTTGCGTACACAACCTGCGTTAAACTGGTCCGTCTTGGACGACGTGATCGTCTGCACTACCTCGTCGCAGTCGCTGAGCCATGCGCTGGGTGTACCCCCGCGCAGCCCCTGCACGTCCTGCCCACGCACCACCCGTCCCATGCTCCAGGAGCGGTCCTCTTGGACCAAATACTTCGACGCGCGGAGCATGAAGAAGTACCCCGTCATAAGCGCCGCCCATAGGATGGTCGCCTCTCGGCGCGTGGCCGTTCCGTGGGCGAACAAGTACTCGCGGAGCCAGCGCAACATCCGGGGCGTGGCCGGGAGCTTCCGTTTCGCCTTTCCGTCCCAGCGGCGGAGTCCCTCGATCGTGGTCCAGAGCCGGCGCCGATCGGAGGTCACATCCCCAAGCCCTGCCAGGGTGTGGGCATATCGAATGGCGAACAGGCGCTGGCGGATGGTCGTGGCCCGCCTCTTCATCGCCTTGTACAGGTACACGACATACCGGATGAGGTCATCCTCATCCGTAAGGCGGGCGTCCCGAGTCTCCCCCTGCAGGTGCGGGCTCCGGCCTCGGAGCCTCCGCCAGAGTACCCAGTTACGCCACCCGGCGCTGTAGTTGGCCCGCGTCCCTTCGGCAAGCTTGGCCAGCATCGCCTCGGTGGCGGTCGCATCCAGCTCGCGAGGGTCGGTGAGTTCACCCTGAACCCCTTTCGGGGCGCCCCCGCCGGCGTACCGCCAGGCGGCGGGCTTCGCCAGCGCGGGGGCAGGGGCACTGCGGGTGCGCCGGCGGGTCTTGCGCGGGGGGCGTGCCTCGCCGCCCGCGCCGTCCGTGGCGCTCGGCCTGGGCATCCCCGCGCCTTCCGGAACAGCGAAGGTCACCGCCCCGACCCGCTCCCCGCCTGCCCCGTCCTCCCCTGCTGCGGTGGACCGCGCGGTAGCAGGGGGGTCGAGCTGATCCGCCAACCGAGCGGCGTCGTCCGTCGTCTCCCCCGCCTCCAGCGCAGCCTCGAATGGCCCGCTTGGGCGGTCGGGGGCCTGAAGCCAGGCCTTTAGCCACAGCTTGACCATCTCGTCGTTAGCGAGTCGGTCGTGGTCGGGTCCGACGCCAGCGCGCGCCCCGGGGGCCTCGCCTGCGCTTGCTGCCTCTACGGCCTGCCTCAGCAGTCGCTCCGCCCACTGGAGCACCCAGCGGGCCGTGCGGCGCGGGAGTGCACGGGCGGCCTGCCGCATGCGCTCGGCGATCGGCATACCTCCAAGGCCCAGGACATCCCACAGCTCCGCCGTGCCCCCCTGGGCGCACCAGATTTCTTTCGGGTGCAGGGCTCGCGCGGTCCAGCCGCCCTCGGATCCTTCCAGGATCAGGGTGTTCGCATAGCCCTTCAACGGGTCGGGCTTCGCCCGTGCCGTATGGCAGGGCCCGCGCGGATCATGAATCACCACGCGCTGGGCCCGCCCGCCTCCCGCGGGCTGCCATGTGCCGCGCGGCCAGGGCATCATGCGATCCCCCGTCGTCGAGATCCGAGGGTCCACGAGCAAGGTGCCGTTGCTGAGGTCCAGGCGGAGCTCGTCCAGCGGTGGCCGCCCTGCCTCTTTCCAGAGCTGGCAGAGGCCGCGTGGCTCCACGCAGGGCTGCCCCAGGGGGGGCATGAGGCTCGGCGCCCGAACCCGTTCTCCGCAACCCCAAACCTGGACCGCCCGCGCGCGCGCCGTGACGTCGCCGAAGTGTGTGCACAGAAGGCGCGTCTCCGGGGAGAGTGCCACATAGCCGAGGCGCCGCAAGCGCGCCCCTAGCCGCACTGCGGCGTAGTTGACGGGGGCGTCGAGCGACACGGCCAGTGGCCGAGTGGTGATCAGTAGCCGCTCCAGGCCCGTCGCCTCGCGTCCACCGGGGTCCTCCGATAGTGACGCGCACAGCCAAAGGATCCGCGGAGCCCCAGTGGGGTCCTTGGGGTGGTCGCCGTCGTCCGGGTCCCATCGGTCACCGACATCCCACGGCGCCAGCAGCGCCGACCCGCCGAGGCTCTCCCATGCCTCCCCGAAGGGGGGCCACGCGGTTCCCACCTCCAGCAGCCGCGCCCCCTCGACCTGCAGGGGGGCGTAGCGTGGCAGGGCCTCCCGGGCCCCCTTAACTTGGAGTGCAGCCGCGCGCCAGGGCCCGTCGTCTCCTGGCATCCGCAGCTCGCGCTGGGCGGCCTCCTCCACCAGCTCGCCCCACGGTGCTGCCGGCGACAGCTCGGTCCATCCGGCCTCCGCCATCCGCTGGCGTACCTCCTCCACCGTGGCACGAGTCACGAAGTCGGCCAGCTCGTTGTGGTAAGTCCGTAAGTAAAGTCCGTCCAGGACCCGGAACTTGTACCGTAGCTCCAGCATGGCCAGGACTCGAAGCAGGTGGCGCGCCACCGCGTTCCGTGCCCGGCGGCGTCGCAGCCAGCGGCTGACATTACTGTTGTCAGTGACGTACGGCAATAGAAGCTGGAACCAGTCCGGGCCCTTCTCGGCCGCCAAGGCTATCAGGCAGAGGAGTTCGACCACCGCGATGATCTCCCCCTCCCCCTGCCAGGTGACCCCGGGGGCGGAGCGGAGCGTCTCCAGGTAGGGAGCCGCCTCCGCCACGATGTATTCGCGCGAGGACCAGTCCAGCGCACCGATCCGATCCAGGGTGGCATCGCCTCCCAGCCAGCGCAGCTTGCCGAGCGCCCCCGGGAGTGCGAGGGCCTCGCGAAGGCCTAGCAGGCCCTCGAAGGAGGTCTCGAAGTTACCCTCGACAGGCATCTCAAAGCAGACGCGCAGCCAATCCAGGGTCTGGTGCCAATCGTCCCACGCAGCCTCTACCATCTCGGGGTCGCCCGGCGGGTGGACGTAGGCCTGGCCTGGGTCACCCGACAGCATCCGGTGGACCGCTGGGAGCTCCAGGCTCAGGGCTGGAGCTGCGCAGGCGCAGAACTGGCCGAGCCCACTTAGCTCCCTCGCGGTTCGCAGCCGTACCATGCGGCAGCCGAAGCTCAGCTCCGGCTCCGCCAGTAGGAAGCGCATCTTCATGGCCTTGGGCTCCGGGAGTCCAACTCGCTCGCGCTCGAAGTCCATGCTGAGCCCCCAGATAATCTGAGTGGTGGAGGGCTCCCCCTCGGCGTCCCTCTTGCTGACGTTCACTGCTTCGGCCCCGAATACCTCCCGTATGGATGCATCCAATGCGTCGCAGGCCATCCACGGCCGGACCCCAATGTCGGGCTCCACCACCACAGGGTCATCCATAAGCCACTCCGAGTGGAAGTGGGTGGTGTCGTGCCAGTGCGGTTCCCCAGGCCCATAGCTCTCGTGGAGCTCCCTCGCCGCCAGGGCGAGCATCATGTAGTTGCCTGGGGCTCCCGTCCACCCAAACACCATGGCTAGGTAAACGACTCTGACGTCCCCCTCGATGCCAGCGTGGGCCCCTGGTAATGAAGTGCCAAAGTCCCCGACGTCCGCCGGGGCGATGTCCAGCCACTTGAAGGCCCGCGAGACGTCCCGCTTGGCGCAGAGGGGGCGCGCTCCGGGATGGCGCGCGCGATGCCATACCGCCGTCCTCGCCACCTGCCGATGGCGTGGCTGGACGGCAGGCGGGTGGTCGCGCTTGTGTGTGGCGGCGTTGGCCGAGAGCATTGCGTGGATCATACGCCCTTCGGACGATAGGGTTCTGTCCGGTAGCTGCTTTGGGACCCTCCCCAGGGGGGCTTCCACCAGCTCCGTCAGAAAACCCTCTGCCGCCTGGGAAGCCACCAAGACGATCCCCCAGGTCACATCCGCCCATACCTTCTGGTAGGCCTCGTCGATGTGGGCTCGCACGCTGGGGTACGGCTGAGCTCGCTCGCGCCTCCGCGGCGCGCCCCGCCGCGCGGATGCTCCCCCTTCCGCCAGCTCCCGGACGTACTCGAAGTGCTCTCGGCTTAAACACCGTCGCACCTTGTCCCCCAGGACACCCCGAAGGGGGTTGCCCAGGCGCTCGTGGCGCGCGCGCCTAAGCAGCGCGGCCGCTTCCTTCAGGGACCCCGTCCGCTGGAGGAGCTGATCCCCCAGCCCCACCAGGGTCCGCATGGCTTCGGGGTCGTGCTCAGGGTGCTCCGTGCAGAAGGTCAGGTAGACCGTGGCCAGCTCCGCCGGGCTGCACCCGTCGAGGTCCTCCGCGATATCTCTGGCCGGGTCCTCGCAAGGGGGTCGAGGCTTGCCCGCGCTCACCTCCCCCTGTGTCTCGCCCAACGGGGGCTTAGGAAGCCCCGCCAATGCTCGGTGCATGGCTGGGCTAAGCCTACCGCATTTTGAGCCGTCCCCTGAAGCCTGTAGGCGCTCGATTCCAGTGAAGTCGACGCCCTGCAGGCGCCCGGGCGCCTCCGCCCGGGCGATTTTGGGGGGCGCCCCCGGGCCATCCTCCCATATAGGCGCCAACTGCCGACGCAGTTGGCTCACCGACCAGCGGTGATAGGCCCCTTTCAACACCTTTGCCCACGCAGCGCAAAGGCGGGGGGCCCAAACCTGCGCCTCCTTGGTGCGCTTAATGCCCGAGCCAGGCACGTGATCTTTCAGCTCGACGTGGTGGTGGTCACGGGGGCAACGTCGCGCCAGCAACAGAGCGTGCAGGTACAGCCGGGGGCTGACGAGCCACCAGCTGCCCTTGCGATAGCGGCTCTCTGGCGCGTCGGACGGGGCCTTACCCCAGGCGCACATGTGGATCGGGACGATCATGGCCCCCGTCGCTCGACGCAGCTCGTGCATTGGGGCCTGGTCCCAAATCTTGGGGTAGCGGCCCGAGGGGCAGGAGGACTCGATGAGAAACTCCTTGCCGGCGTCGTGTAGGATGCGGCAGGTGTCGCACGTGAACTGAGTGTGGCTGTTACCAACGAGCTCGAACTCTTTGGAGCCGTCCCCCTCGGGGTGCTCCCACGTGCGGGTGCCCTGCGGGGTCCCGCCAGGCTGGGTCATGAGCCCGAGGTCGGTGCACGAGCCACACGGGGTACCCCAGCACCAAACGTTGGCCACATCGGGGCCCATGGGGGCCCGTGCGGCCTCCTGTAGGCGCGCGCGAACTGCCGGGTCGAGGGTGTCGTGATCCGGCCGTGGGCCGGACTCTCGGAGTGGGTCGTCGTAGTATTCGACCGGCTCCAGCACCCGGATGCCCTCGGCGCGAAGCGCAGCCGACCAGTTTCCCGAACCGGCGTACACCTCCTGGGCGATCAAACCGTACGCGAACGCGGGGTCGTGTCGAATTGGCATCGCGTTCGCCTCCAGGAGGCGTGCCTGGACGTCGGCTGGATGTTCCCCGAACGAGGCTGGCGCGCGTCCCACCGCGCGGCCCGCCCGACCTTCCGCTGCCTTGCAGTGGGTGCAGGGCGCGCTCTTGCCCGGGACGGTGGGTTCAACGTCTGGGCCTTCATCGAGCATCTCGCGCCAGCCGACACGATCTCGCGGGACAGGCGTCCGGCGTGCCCCCAGCGCTGGCCTAGGGCCGCCGCCTCCGTGTGGGAGCGTGGGCGCAAGACGCGCATATGGCCACGCCAGATCAGGAGCGGAATGACTTGATCCTCCGCGCCGACACCCGTCCCCATTAGGTGGTCCACGCATAGGCGCCCACTGCCGTTGACACGGTGCACCTGGAGCGTGACGGCGTCGAGGTCTGTGACGGGGCATGCTGCCAGACAGCGATAGTCCTTGTCGTGGTGCGGGTGCACCGCATCATGGACGTAGGAACGGACATCGGCCTCCAGGGCCGTGATCCACGGTGGGGAGTCGCCCAGGGCACGAAGGGCCTCATGGGCCTCCTCCCATAGTGCATGGCGATACGTCGCGGCCAACTGCTGCACCGCGTCCGGGCTGGGCTCGCCCGCGCCCTCGCCCGCGCGTAGCAGGAGCACCCCAGCGGCTACGTGCAGTAGCAGGCACTGCCGCTCCTCGGCGTCGCCCACCTCCAGGCCCATCGCCTGGCCCATCTCCTCTGTAGGGCTGAGGCGGTCCCGGTCGTCGAGGAAGTCCCACTGGATGCGGGTGTCCCCGTCCCAGAAGGTATAGGACCCGCGGCCTATCAGCCCGTCGGCATCCCAAGCAGCCGGGCCGACCTCGGCCCCGCCCTCGGTGACGTATCCTGCGGCGCAGCTAAGCGCCTCATGCAGGTCGGCTGCCTCACTGCTGAGTCCCCGATGGCCTCGGTCTACGGCTTCCTCGAGGGCCCGCTCCACGGTGAGCCGCTCCCCGCGCAGGCGCGCCCCCAAGACGCGCCCGCGCACGTGGCTCTGCAAGTACTCGCTGGCCCCCTTCAGAGGCGCGAAGATGCCCTCGGACTCGAGCTCCTGCATGAGCTTGAGGCGAAGCTCCGGCCCATCACCCGCGGGCTGGGCGTCCCAAGTGGCCACCGCGCGCGGGCGGTCGTGGTCTTCGAGCCATCCGAAGTCGGGGCCCTTAACCGCCTCCCGGAGGTCGGATTCCATCGCGGTAAGCTGGAGCGCGGTGTAGTCGTCCGGGGCCTGCCCCGGGCCTGGGTCGCCCGCCGCTCGCGAGCCGCTACCACGGCCACGGCCCTTTTCCTTCTGGGAGTCAGGGGCAGCCGGGGGGGACGTGTCCTCGCCAACCTTCTCGGCCTCGGCTGCCTTGGCTTGCGAGCGTAGCTGCGCAATCATCCCATCCACCTGCTTGGGGTCAATCCGGGGCGTCCCAAGGAGCCCCCCGCGCCTCGTGAGCTGCATGACTACCGAGTAGTCCAATCCGCGCGTTGACTTGATGGGGTCATGGGAGTTAGGGCAGTCGCAAGCCTTCCGCGCGCAACCCATGTGCGTGGTGGCCCCCCAGCAGATAGGGACGTTGTCCTTATTGCGGGGCGCATGCGCCACGGATCGCGTACGCTCCGGGCGTGTTAGTTCCTTGCCCGCTGGGTACGCCCTCTTGGGGGCTGTCCCCGCTGGGGCTCCGGTGCCCGCCTTGGGCCCCGCCTTCGGCTGGGGCCCAGCCCCCGCCTTGGGCCTGTCATCACCCTGCGCCGTGGGCCGGGGCTCGCCCATTTCCTCGCCCCCTCCCGCCTTTGGCGGTCGCTTCGTGAGGTGGGCGTTCAGCTGCCCATTGAGGAGGCGCGTGAGTGCGGCCTTACGCCGGGGCACGACTACCTGCTGGTAGTAGGCATTCGGGTCCCCGAGGTCGAACGTTCGGGGCAAGTCGTAGCCGTTCTCCGGCATGAGCAGGATGTACTTGATGTCCTCCCTCCTCGGGTTCTCGGTGTCGAGCTCTCGGCAGAGCCGTCGCCTCAGCTCCCGTAGCTCCTCGACCCAGGTGCTTCGGAGCTCTTCCCACAGATCCTTGACCCAATGGTCAGGGAACTCCGAGGGGTCCCTCTCGAAGGCCGCCTCCAAGAACCCTAGCGACCGCCGACGCTCCGCCCCGTGTGCGACCCCTACGATGGACTCGAACATCTGGATCTCGCACCGGGCCCTCTTGAACCAGGTCGCCATGTGGGTGGCGGGCCGCTGGCGGGGCTCCAGCTTGTCGTCCACAGGGAGCCGGTAGCCATCGAAGTCCTCGTCACGCGCGGGGACGCAGTCGTCCACTGCCAGGTCGTGTGGACCCGTCCCGAATGCGAGCGCCGCGTAGCCGTGCGCCACACGGTTGGTAACCAGGCAGGGAAACCCGATCGTGTTGAGCGTGCTCTTGGAGTGCGCACACATGCGCTTGAGGGAGTCGAACAAGTCCTTCCCCGTGATCCCCTCGCAGGCCTCAACCACGAAGGTGTTGCATCCCCTGGCTATGTAAAGATCCAGTTCCTCGTCCCGACCGATCCCTGCCCTGGTGCCCCGGGCCTTCTTGTCGCCCTCGGTGGCCCGCGCCTGCCGCTCGGCGGCGAGGACGTGGCGTTCGGTGAGGCGGTTCTGGCGATCCAGGCGCTCGATGATCTGGGCTTCGGCTTCGGCTGTAAGCCCGCCCAGGGCGCCCGCCGCCCCGGCGTCGTCTGGACCCCCGGCTCGCTCCCCACCCAGGCCACCCCCGTGGGGCGTCTGGCCAGTGAGGTGGCCAAGGACCGAGGCTCCGTCGAGGAGCGGGTTGGCCCCACGAGCGGGCCCCCCGCGTCCATCGCGTGCCAGTAGGTCCCGATCGCCCAGCAAGCCCCGGCGTGGGCCCGTGGGTTGGACGGGGGGCATGGCCCCGAAGAGCTCGCGTCGGGGTCCCTGCCTCGGGCTGGGATCCCGTCCCCGCGCCGAGCGGCTCCGCGACCCCTCGCGTGAGAGGCTGCCCTGCAGGGGGACCTTGTCGGCGGCCGCAGCACGCTCCCGCGCGCGCGCTTCCAGCTGCGCATCCTCCAAATCCGCGAGGGCGCGCTCCAGATCGGACCCCAGTGGGCCCGCCGCTGCCACCTGTGCGACTCTCCGCCGCAGCTGCCGTTCCGCCTGATCAAGCGGAACCCCGAGCAGGTCCGCGGTCATACCTAATGCGCTGAGGGCCGCCGCTTGGCCCCCCCGTCCCTTGAGATCCTCGGCTCGCAAGGAATCCATGAATATTTCGAGGGGGTCGGGCTCCGCAGCATCCTCGCTCACGCCGGCGGCGGCCGCCGCCAAGCGCGACGGTGCCGCCACGGGGGCAGGGCGGGGCAAGCCCTCCATCCGGGGCGCAGGTTGCGCCCCCTGCGCACCGCTCCGCCGATGGTGGCCGAGTGTGCGCACCGGGTCGTGCTGCAGCTGCTGGCGCTCCGTGCTCGTCAGGTAGCGCCGCCTCCAGCCGCTCGCGCTTTCCACGTCCACACCGTCCCATTGCTCCTGGCGTAACATCGCCAGCAGATCCTGCGGGATGTGGTGGGCGATGACACGCAACCCCACTTCCCGCGCGCCTTGGGGGACCTCGTACAGCAGCCGATTGATCCAATCTATCGGGTAGCGCCCGTCCTCCAGCGGAGGGGGATGCCGTACGACCTCGCTGGCTGGGACCTCCACCCTGACGCCCTCGAGGCTAGTCCCGATGATAAGTCGGGCGTCCCCGCCAGTGCCCCGTACGTCGAGCCCCTCGCATTCTCCCAATAGAATATACCAAGGACTCGCCGGGGGCGCGCCGTACGCCTCCTCGACTCCCCGAGGATCGCCCGGGAGTATCGGGCAGACCTTCACGAGTAAGGGCTCTTGAAGCCACCCGTGATGGGCGATCCGATCGCCCGGGGCTCCGCGGTCGGCAGACCGTGAGCGTCCGCTGGCCCTTGCTTCCGCGGAGCGCGAACGCCGCGGCTGCGGCCCAGAGGCTAGGGCCTGCACCCCCGAGGGCTCAACATCGACGGATGGGGCCACGGTGGGCGGTGGCGGCGCAGCGGGCGGGGGGTAGACCGGCCCGGGCGCCACGCCAACTCCATCGGCGGCATGCGCGGTCCAATCGCGCGCCCTGGCGGGGCTTGGGCCCCGCACTCGCATGCGACGGCGCAGGCCCCCGAGGATCCCAGGTTGGACCGTCGCTTCGACGCGCACGGTGTGACCCTCGTCCCGTCGGAGGTGTTCCCCGCACATCGGGCCCCCCCCACAGCTACCCTTCGCCATGCGGAGGCAAGTGGGGAGGCTGCATTTGCGGCCGATCAGGGTAGACCGGTACTTCTGCGCATGGTGGGCGCAGAGGTGCACCTGTGCATTGAGGCAATGCCCCGGCCGGGGAACGTCCGACACCTCGGCGTCCTCCTGTAGCAGAACAGTCGCCTCCTGCATCCCTCGGTCACCGCACCCCTCCGGCTGGAGGGGGCGTGCGCCACCTGCGAGCTGCACCCCAACTTGTGCGGCTTGGCAGGGGCGCTCCTCCGCCTCCACCTCGCTCTCCGAATCGATGTCCAGGCGGCGATAGCCCGTGGCGTCGGTGATGTAGCGGGGCTCCGGCCGGCCCCGGCACAGCCATCCAAGTACCGACCAGGGTGAGCAAAGCAGCCACTTGGCGACCCCGAATACCTTCCGGAGTCCCACGCCGACTGCCCGGCAGGCTGTGGCCTTTCCGTGCTCAGCCAAGTCCACGATCTGTGTGTGGTCAATGGCCGCGTACTGGTCGACATGCATGGGGTGCGCCACTGGGCAGGAGGCGCACTCGACGGCACGGCATAGATGCACGTTCCCTGTCTCCTCGAGGTTCAGCCGCCACTTACGACTGGTGCACCCCAGAACCTGCCCGATCTTAATGTTGAGCCTGTGGCGGTCCAGTCGGTACCGGTCCGCGAAGTTGCAGCTGATGCGGGCCACCTGCCCGTGCTTGCGCAGAAGCACGTGGTTGTACGCCCGATTGGTTCCCCGGCCGCGGACCCCCTTTGTGTAGAACTCCGTTTCCACCGCGCCGCCCAAGCCCGGCCCGCGCCAGCGCACCAGCAAGGGGGTCGGAGGGGGCGGGGGGAGATGGGCGCCGGGCCCATCGCCTCCGCGTCGCTGGCAGCACCGGGTAATCTGGTACCACGCCCATCGGAGTCCCCCGGCTGCCCACAGCATAGGCTGGGCTGCGGTGTTGACGATGAAGGCCAGGGCACCCAGCACGAACGTGAAGATGCCTAAGGCGAAGCAAAGGACCGCTGTCTCCCACCAGTACCCGAGCATCTTAACGCCCAGGCGGTCGATGGCGGATCCAATCCATCCGCCGCTCGTGCGGATCGTGCCAGCGTGGTCGGGGGAGCTCACCCACGCTCCGTAGCCCACGAACTCGAAGACCCAGGCTGCGAATCCCCAGCCGGGACCTGGCCCCGCCTCCGGGGGCGGGGTAGGTGGCGGCGGTGGCGGTGGGGGTACGTTCCGGCCAGCCCACCAATGGGGCAGGTGCGGGACCCAACCACTCCACCCCCAATGCCCGTCCAGCCCGCGCGGCGGGTCAGGCTCGCCATCGCCCGTCCGGTTTCCCGGGGCGGACGGCTGCCCAGGCGCGCCCGCGGGCTCGTCGTTCCCTCCGTATGCCGGCGTGGCTGGGCTACCCGTGGGCTCGCCCTTGCCTGCGCGCCCGATGCCCGCGGGTGTGGTCGTTGTAGTCGACCCTGACCGCGGCGGCGCAGGGACGCCCGGCGTCCCCGGGGGCTTGGCCTGCGGCCCTCGCCCCTTTCCCCCTGCAGGCGCGGGCTTGGCGGGCGGTCCTCGCCCCTTGCCTTGCCCCCCACCGCCTGGCGGCAGCGCTGTCGGCCCGGGCAGGGCTGACGGCGTCGGCGCTGGGACCTCATTTCCCCCGCGCCCGAACGGCAGCCAGCCAAGTGCCCCTTGGACCGTGAAAGCACCGCCCGTAACCAAGATCATCAGGTGTGCTCCCAGGAAGCCCACAGCCATGGCACCACAGACGCGCTACCTAGTCCGCGGACTAGCACGGCTGTGGTTGTGGCCGCCCCGCGGCCCCCCGGAACACCCGCGCGTCGGCCAGAGCCGAACGCTACGGACCCAAAATGGCTACATGAGCCCACACCCCCTCCCACTTAACCTGCAGTCTACAACCAATCAGACTATACAACACACTTACACACTGACACACTTACACACTGACACACTTGCACACGTACACACTTACACACTTACACACGTACACACTTACAAACTTACACACACTGACGCATTGACACACTTACACACTTACACATTTACACATTTGCCCACGTACACACTCACACACTTACACACCTACATAGTCACACGCTTACACACCTACACACTTACACGCTAACACACTAACACACTTACACACTTACGCACTTACGCACATACACACTTACACACTTGCAGACTTACACACTTACACGTTCACACGCTTACGCACTTACACGCTCACGCGCTTACATGCTTACACGCTTGCGCGCTTGCGCGCGCGCTTGCACGCCTACACGCTTACACGCTTACGCGCTTCCACATTCACACACTTACACATTTACACACTTGCACATTTACGCACTTACACACTTACACACTTACACACGTACACACTTACACAGTTACACACGTACACACTTAGACGCTTACACACTTACACACTCACACACGTACACACGTACACACTTACACATCTACGCATTCACACACTTACACACTAACACACTAACGCACTTACACGCTCACACACATACACACTCACACACTTACTTACGCACTTACACCCTTACACGCTTACACACTTACGCACTCTCACCCTTACACATTTGCACACTTACATACTTGCACATTTACGCGCTATCACACTTACACACACTTACACACTTACACGCTTCCACACTCGCACACTTACACACTCACACACTTACGCACTTGCACACTTACACACCAACACACGTACACACTTACACACTCACACACTTACACACTTACACACTTACACATTTACACACTCCCACACCTACACACGTACACACTAACACACTAACGCACTTACGCACTTACACACTTACACACTTTCACACTTACACACTTACACACTTACGCATTTACACACCTACACACTTACACACTTACACACTTACACACTTACACACTTACACACTTGCACACTTGCACACTTACACACTTACACACTTACGCACTTGCACACTTACACAGTCACACACGTACACACTTACACAATTACACACACTTACACACACGCACACACGCACACACGCACACACGCACACACGCACATACGCACACCCACACGCACACGCACACGCACACACACACACACATACACATACACATATACACATACACACTTACACACACGCATACACATACATACACATACACATACACATTCACATATACATACACATACACACATACACATGCACATACACATACACATACACACAAACACACACATACACATACACATACACACCCATACACATACCATACACATACACAGACACACATACACATACACATACACACATACACACGTACACATACACACATACACACATACACATACTCATACCCATACACATACACATACACATACACATACACATGTTCACATATACATACACACATACACATACACATACACACATACACACATACACATACGCATACACATACGCATACACATACGCATACACATACACATACACAGACACATACACAGACACACATACACACATACACACATACACACATACACATACACACACATACACACATACACATACACATACACATACACATACACATACACCTACACATACACAAACACCAACAAATACCATACACACATACACATACACATACACATACACAGACACAGACACAGGCACATACACATACACATACACATACACACTCGTACACACATACACACACCCACACACCACACACCCACACACACACACACACCCAGACACACCCACACACACTCAAACCCACACACACCCGCACACCCACACACACCCACACACTTACACACTTACACACACTACACACACCACACACCACACACACCACACACACCACACACACACACACACCGCACACACACACACCACACACAGCACACACAACACACATCACACAGCACACAGCACACAGCACGCAGCACGCAGCACGCAACACACACACACACACGAAACACACACACAACACACACGCACACTTTTTAATGCATCTGCTCCGTGCGTTTGCTAGATCCCCGAGGCCCACGGCCTCCTTACAGTGGGGGCCTATGCTAATAAATATCTTGCTTGCTTCATGGGTGCCCTGGGTTTCTCGGGCTTCAATGGTTCTGCTCAGGGAAAAGTGACGTTCTCACACCAAGAGTCAATGGACGCCCTGGGGTCTCAGGGTTAGGTTTCTTGTGGAAGATTTCTTGTGGACTGGCCACCACTGTACTTATCAGTGTCCTCCCCCCCCCCAGAAAATCTCGATCCTCGATCCTCGCGGCTCCATCCCCTCCTCGACCCTTCCCCCCTCTTCTCCCCCTTGTCCCCCCCCTCCTTCCCCAGGACCTTCTGACGGTGGAGTTGTCCGACTCTGGCGCGTGGCAGGGGTCCGGGCGGCGGCTCAGCAGCACCATGTGGACGGCGGATTTCCAGGCGTCGTCGCCGTCGTCGTCGTGACCGCCGCCGCCGCCGTCGTCGTCGTGGCCGCCGCCGCCCTCACCATCGTTGCCGTCCTCCTCGTTGCCGTCCTCGCCCTTGTCGTCGTCGTCGCCGCCGCCGCCGCCACCTCCGTCGCCGCTGTCGTAGTCGCTGGCGTCATCGTCTGCGTAGGACGATGAGCAGGAAGAGGAGGAACAGGAGGAATACGATGAGGAGGATTAGGAGGAGGAGGAGGAGGAGGAGGAGGAGGAGCATGAGGAGGACCAGTGTAAACCCAGGACGCATTGACGATGTTTCTGTAAACCCTCCCTCCAAGTTCCCTCGTCATAGCTCCCTACAAGAACTTATCGAAGACGTTCCCGCACCAAAAAAAGGCATGACGTTCCCGCACCAAAAATCCATGGACGTCCTGGGGTCTCAGGGTTGGGTTTCTTGTGGAAGGTTTCTTGTGGTCGGGCCCCTACTGTACTCCTGCGGACAAAGCCGACCTAGGCAGTGCAGTCAAGACGCTGCACTCATGAACAGCTCGGCTCCGCAAAGGGCTCGCTGCTCCTCAGATCCTTCCACGGGCGTCTCTCCAGCGCCCCTCTCGTGCACACCCAGGCGCTTTCTGAGGCCAAAAAGGGCACTCGTCCCTTCCGTGGCCTTACTCGTGCTGGTAGCTCGACTGCACCTTCTGGTCCAAGAGTGGTCGCACACGCGGAACCGTGCGCTCCGAGCTCTGGCTCGGCCCGAAGGCCAGGCTGCCTCCGCCGCCACAGGGAAGGGGGCCGTGACTTGGGAGCACGAGAGAGGAGGAGGAGGAGGAGGAGGAGGAGGAGGAGGAGGAGGAGGAGGAGCCGGGAGGAGGAGGAGGATCGGAGAGGAGAGGAGGAGCAGG
>CAUYUJ010005264.1:0-50000 GCA_963575745.1 Prorocentrum cordatum
GGGCGGTTCGGTTGCAGGAGCCGCCGGTTCACGGTTACCAGTTCGGTTCGGACTCTTCTTGCTGTTAGCATTTCGGCTTGGCGCTAGCGCCACCTGCTTCCGGCACCCGCACACTTCGCAGATCCACTCTGGAATATTTGCGGATGGTGGCCTTCCGCAGCGCCCTCCTCGCGCTGCTGATGCTGCCGGTCGCGCTCTCGCAGATCACCTCGAAGATGTGTGCGGACAATTGCTTCACCGTGGCGTGCGCGCCGTCCGACTTTCCCTGCATCATGAGCTGCGTGGGGAACTGCCCCCACGGGGCTGCCACGGGAAACCGCGAGGCGGGGAAGGTCAGCATCCGCGGCGCGAGGTGAGCCCGAGGGACGCCGCGCTGCATTGGCTGCCCTCAGGTCTCCGCATGCTCCTCCCCCCTCGCCCAGCCACTTCTCCCTCCTCCCTCTTCCCTCCTCCCTGCTGCTGCTCCTCCTCTTCTTCCCCAGCTCCTCCCCGCCACCTGGCTCGTTGTTCCTTGCCCTCCTCCCATTGGCCCCCTCCTGCATTCTCCTACACACCCTCTCGCTCCCTGTGCTCCTCTTTCCCTCCCTCCTGGCCCTCCTCCCCATCTTGCCCCCCCCACTCCTCTTCCTCCCTCTCCTCCTCCTCCTCCTTCTCCTCCTCCTCCTCCTCCTCCTCCTCCTCCTCCTCGCCCTTCACTTCCTTATCGTCCAGATCTCCCATTTGGAGCCTCAGCCTACGATTCCTCCTTTCCCACCTCCCCCCGCCCATCCCCCCCTCCCCAGTTTAGGCCTGCATCTGCTGCGCCGTAGGCAGTCGACGATTCTCCTGCCGCTTGCTGGATCACATTAGGATTGCTGCTTTCGCTTCGCGGAGTGCACATCCGGACAAGCGATCCGACCGCTCTTCCCCGTCTTCCTTCTCGGCCTTTCTCATTATTTGTCTTCTTCCTCCTTCCTTATCCCCCTCACCATCCTCTCTCTTTCCCTCTTGTGCGCGTGTTTGTTTCCTCCCCAGGGTAACGAACGCTCCCCAAACCAACCCCCTCCCCCGTATTAACGCTAACGATCACATCGAGGGGGTTGGCCGGGAGTCCTCCCTACATGCCGTGGCACACAGGCGGTTGATGCGCCCGTGGCGCGGATGCACCCTGGCGGGTGCACGCCGCGGCCGCCGTTACCGTTACGTTCCCGCCCGACCCCCCCCCAGGCAACGACCGTTCCCGGGGAAAGAACCAAACAACGGGCACCTCCTCGTCCTTGTGCTTCCCAGCTTCCCCTCCCCCCCTCTTTCCCCATCCTCTCCTCCTGCTCTTTCCCCTTCTGTCTACGTATGGTGCGTTTAGGGCTGCGCGTGTGATCCCCCGTGGGATTATCTTGAGGCATGTGTGGCCATCTTGCGCGTTTGCTTTTTTGGGGTGCCCTGGGCTCGTCTGGGAGCCGGAGGAGGAGAGAGGAGGCGGATACGGGGAGGAGGAGAAGGAGGAGGGAGATGTGGAAATGGGGAGTGTAAGGAGAAGATGGAGGTAGAGAAGGAGGTTAATCTGGCATCTTCCAGGGCTCAAGCGAGCTGCTTGGTGTCCTCGTGGGGCCTTCTCGGGCCCACATTTCGGCTGCCTGGGTTTCGTTGGTCATGTGCCGTTCGGTTTCCTCAGGGGTCGCGCGATTCGGCCCCACACGTTCCAGATCACAAGGACGCTGGCTAGCCTTCGCACGTTGTGCCTTTCAGCCGCGCTCTCAGCCCGCAGGATCCGGCGGGTCGGCCGATGTCATCTTGACCACCAGGTTGCGCCATCACAACCAGTAGAGCCGTCTCGCTCTGCGTAGGAGGCGCCGTTGCACTGGACGCATCTTCGCTTGCATCTGCCGCCGCACGCAGATGGCAGCCAATCGCGCCTGGTGCATTCGGTGTCTTCCTGATTTCTGTGCACGTGCCTGGCATTCTGAGTAACTGATGTCACGCTCCCTGCTGTTGCGTCGGATGTTCGAGCATACCTGGATGTATAGCTTTCTGCTTTGGGCTGATGATGGAGCGCTCTACTCAGAGGTCGGAGGAGGGACGGATGAAAGACTCTGGGATAACCGAGGTAGCCGGGGACACGGGCATGGGCACTAAATCACCATCGCGAGAACTTCGGACAGGAAGACCTGCCAGGGCACCACCAGCTCTGAGACGTGCTCTCTGACGTGCCGCTGTCGAAGAATGAATAATGGAGAATCGGCTTGAGCATAAACTGCCGGAGTTCCTCGCAAATTTCTCGGATCGGAGCTGGGCCCCCCTTGCGGCGCCTCTGGTCTGGTGCCGCCCTTGGCGCTCACCTCACGCCAGGGAGGAGTGTCCAGTGCATACCCAAGAAACCCGCTCGGACCTCAGAATCAGAAACATTGTGCTTACACTGTTTTTCTTCTCCTGTGCTGGCTCCTCGGGGCCGGGTGTACAACGGGGACGCGTACGGACGGAGCGTGACGATGTGAGGCAGCGCAGGCACTCCTCGTTGAGCAGCGCGCGGCGGACATTGCACGCACAGACAACTGGCTGCACAGCTCGGCTCCATGAGCGACCATTTCCTTGTTTGCCCTTCTCCTCCTCCTCCTTCTCCTCCTCCTTCTCCTCCTCCTCTCCTCCTCCTCCTCCTCCTCCTCCTCCTCCTCCTTCTCCTCCTCCTCCTCCTCCTCCTCCTCCTCCTCCTCCTCCTCCCCTCTTGGCTTTCGGCAGCAAGGAACACACCTGGGAGGACGCATGGGCAAAGGAGACAAGCCTGAATCAGGAGGACACGCGGCAGGAACCGCATTGCAACCAACCAGTGCTAGAACCGACCTGCTGAGACCGGATGACACACTGGTCGTGTCAAGCTCAGGGGCCATTGCTTATTGAGTACATCGTGCTGCATGGCAAGATGCGAACTTTGTGGGAACAGGCAGGGGCAACCACTACATGCATGCTGGTCTAAAGTTGTTGGCCTCAAGCTGCGGGGCTCGCCGATGCCTTTGCCAGCGTGCGTAGGAGAAAGCGCGCGCACGCGTTCTCCCGGATACCTCCTCCTCCTCCTCCTCATCCTCCTCCTCCTCCTCCTCCTCCTCCTCCTCCCTCCTCCCTCTTCCAGCTCGGAAAGAAAACACTTCTTTCGGGGCATCTCATAAGTGCTCGCGTCCTGAACATAAGAAACATACGACGGATGACTTTCGGCCGTCTTGGGCCTCTAGGGGCCCTCGCTCGGGGCCGGAGCTGTGAGAACGGACTCGCGTCGCGAAACCGAAAGTAGAAAGCCTTCTCAGAAGGCGGCGGGACTCCTCAGAAGCCCTGGCGCCGTCTGAGCAGGTCTCTGTGCCTTCGGGGAAGGCTAAGAAAGGTTCTCAGAAGACCAGGGCACTTCCAAGCCTTCTGAGAAGGCCCGACCCTTCCCGGACGCCTGGTGGTTTTTCGGTCATAACTCGGGTCTCCAGTGGCCGTTTGGGACGGTCCGGGCACCACTGGTACGTCCTCGGCGAGGCGCAGCCGCTGGCAAGCATCCCGAGGCGGGAAACGTGCCGAGCACCGACGACGACGCCCGAAAACCTCGAACCTCGAGCCCGAAACCTCGCCGCCGCCGCCGCCGAGAATCCCGGTATGGGTCGAAATCGGCGCCGGGGCCCCTCATCCTGGCGTGTGGCGCGGGTTTGATCAAGCCGCGGCAATGAGGAGCCTCCGCAGGACGCACGGACAGGGCGGAAGGCGCCAGGCCGCCGAAGAGGGCTGGCTCGGGTCTCGACGTTGGCCTTCTGCCGAAACGACGATGACGAGGAGAAGGAGGAGGAGGGAGGAGGAGGAGGAGAAAGGAGGATGAGAAGAAGCTGGAGGGCAAAGGAGGAGGACGCAGGAGAAGGAACGCTGATGCTGATGATGATGATGATGATGATGATGATGATGATGATGATGATGATGATGCTGCTGCTGAGGATGATGATGATGATGACGATGATGCTGATGCTGCTGATGATGATGGCGATTATGATGATGCTGATGAGGATGGTGCTGCTGTTGATGATGATAATGTTGATGATGATAATGAGGATGATGTGGATGATGTTGATTGTATTGGTGATGATGATGATGGTGATGCTGATGATGATGCTGATGCTGATGCTGATGCTGATGATGATGACGATGATGATGATGATGATGCTGATGATGATGATGATGATGATGTTGATGATGATGATGATGATGATGATGCTGATGATGATGATGATGATGATGATGATGAAGAGAGAGAGAGAGAGAGAGAGAGAGAGGAGGATGAGGAGGAGGAGGAGGAGGAAGCATGACACCTCATGATGATGGTAGTGGTGATGATGATGTTGATGATGATGATGCTGATGATGATTAGGAGGAGGAGAAGAAAAGAGGCGGAGCGGGACGATGAGGAAATATGATGATGATGCTGATGATGATGATGAAGAGGAGGAGGACGAGGATGAGGATGAGGATGAGGATGATGATGATCATGATGATGCTGCTGCTGCTGATGATGATGATGATGATGGTGATGGTGATGCTAATGGTGATGGTGATGATGGTGATGATGATGATGATGATGAGGAGGAGGAGGAGGAGAAGGAGGAGGAGGATGAGAAGGAGGAGGAGCATTAGGAGGAGGAGGAGGAGGAAGTAAGAAGGATGAGGAGGAAGAGGGCGAATGAGGAGGAGGAGAAGGAGGAGGAGCAGGAGTAGAAAGAGGAAGCAGGACGGAGGAGGAGGAGGAGGAGGAGGAGGAGGAGGAGGAGGAGGAAGGAGGGGGGAGGATGAGGGAGGTTTTTTCCCTCGGAGGCCCTCGAGGCAGAACAAAGAAAAACCTGCCTAACCCGATCGACGGGAGGCAGCTGCAGCTTCTTCCCGCGCACGAACGCGGGCCGCCAAAGCCTCCATGCCAGGGGTTGACACGAGGCGCAAGCGGGAGGCCGTCTGTCTACCACCTTGTGCGGCCGCGACCTCCAGAACAAAATCGGCGGAGCGACGGCAAGGGTCCGTGACACGATTATCATTGTAAAAGTGAGGGTGGAGCCCCTGCTTGATACGGGAGAGGGTCTGGGATCTCGTGCCCAGCTTCCCACAGCACCGCGTCGCCAGCAAAACACACCTCTTCGAAGAGTAGGCCCCACACCTGTAGCAAAACACTAAAGGCTCCTGGGCTTCATTGTCAATCATCGAGCAAGCTAGGAGGTGCCCCCGTTCCTCGGCATCCTTCAGATTCCGAAAGGCAGTGGGGACCCCTTTGCACCCTACCATCGATCTATCCTGATCCCAGGTGATCGAGAAACACTTGGTGCACCTCCAGGCTACCCCCGAGTCGATCTCGCACCAGTCGTGCCAACTCGGATCTCTGACAGCCGCCGCAGTCCGAAGGCCTCTGGCAGAGCGACGAAACTCCATCTTGGGGTAGCAGGAAAGCACCGCATCAAACATTCGAACTAAATCTTTCACACGCTTCACGCACACATCAAGAGCCTCGAGGTCTTCTGTCGGAGCCCCTGGGTGAAGTGTCAGTGCGTGCTTGGCTAACCTATCAGCATCAGCATTTCCCAGTGCAATGCGACGCTCCAAAATCGGTAAGGCCAACATCACCTCCTCAGACCTGTGGGCAGGGGTGTAGGAGGCAGGTCCCAGACAGCCCTGAGGGTCGTGTTCCATGGCAAGCCTCCTAAGGCCCGCAAACATCTGCTTTGGGCACAGCTGTTCCCGACGACTAGCATTGTGCAGATTGACGGCACCAGAGCAGTCACTGTGAGGTGTGGCAGGGTAATCTATGACACAGCTGAGCGTGGCCATGCCAAGATGCTCCGCCGACTGCGGGGTCTGGAAAAAGGTGGGCCATACTGTGCCCATCATCCGTGCCTGAATCTTGTATTCGGGGCCAGGTGCTAGGAACACAGCCCCGAACGCCGCGCGCTGGAGCTCCTTAAACACCTGCTGAGTTGCTGAGCCGTCAACCACGGGCTCACACCCACGGGTCAGCTCAAGAAACTCTTCAAAACTGATTTCCTGGCCCTCGGAATCCTGAAAGATCGGGTCGAGGTTCCAGGACGGTCCAGGGACCACAGGCTGAGGCACAATGAGCCTCGTCCAAAACAAAAGCTCCTGGGGCTCGGCAGCTTTCACCTGATCAATCAACTCCTGACTGACATACTCGAGCCTCTGTTCAGCCACGCTCGGACAGAGCCATTGCCGATGGAACAGGGAGTCGGGTTCCCCACACAAAGGACAGCCCCCCCGTGGTCATACCCGCACGCTCTCAACCGATCTCCCGTCCAACAGGCACCTGAAAACACAGCCGAAAGCCAATATTTTTGTCTGGCCGTGGTCTTGCGTGAGCGAAACAACTTAGCGACAGGGTCTGGGCAGACTCTGACATCATTGAAATCATCTAAGTCGGTGGCCATCTTGCGCTCAAGGGCTCTCTGCACGCCAGCCTCGAGCTGCTTGGCCACTAACGCTGGGGAGGTGTACATTAAATCAACCACGCGATCACGGTCATCTCTCCACAGCGCAAAATTATCTGCACGCCACCCGATACGATGGAGGGAGAGGAGCATTCTGTGCACTGGACCTTTAGACTTACGCCAGACAGTGGGGCCTAACTCAGGAGAGGAACTCGATATTGTACGCCATATCCGAATGTGATCCCGAAAAGAGAAGTGGCACACCGTGGGCTCCGTGAGGCTCTGCCAGAGGCTGTTCGACCACTGAAGTGCTGGGGCGACCGCCTGACGCCACGCAGGGTCTCCATGAAGCACACACTTCGCTGTCAAGCTTGCTCCCCGATGGGCAGGAGACTTGCCTGACATAAGCACTGAACGTAAAGAGGCCAACTCATGATCAGAAACTCCTAGGACCATGCTGCCGAAACCTGCTGCTGGCCGTACTCCTGCAACATATATCTTGTTAATACGCGTACGGTCCCTGGGAAGCTTCTTCTTATAGTGCTGGAGGAGTCGGCTACGAATTCGCATATCGTGAAACCGTTGCCGCCGCCGAGCTCTAGCCTTCTTAGCCGATAACCCCTGACCAGGTGCTAGGTCAACGCCCAGCGACACCGTGGAGTTCGTGGCCGAAGAAGGGCATATTGGCTGAAGTCGCCTGCGCAGCTTGGAAGCTATCCTGCTGGACGACGAAAAAGATACCGCTTTGTCTTCAGCTAGCCGCACACCTAAACGTGTCTGAAAAACCCACTTCAAATCTTTCGCAGCCTTGACCAAATCGTGCATAATAACACTTTCGGGACCATGGGCCGAAACCGTGTCGTCGTCGACGTACGATCCCAGACTAACCCCAGGATTTCGGCTAGACCAGAGATCAAACTCGAACATCGCGTAAACCTTCACGAAAACATCATTGAAAATGTCCCCTGCTGGTAAACCGTTTTGCGCAAACTGAATAAGCGGGCAATGATGAGCTCCCAGACGGAGTACTCTCGGGGACCTCCAGAGGTTGTACAGGACTTTTATGAGAACCATTGGTATACGCCAGTACATGGCCCGATCCCTCAGCCACAGGAGCCGAAAAGACTCGTAGTACTTCATACCGTCCCAAATGAAACCTGCCGTGTAATCGCCCTTTTCGGAGGTCTCCTCGGCTCTCACACTTTGTTGCCATATCGATACCTCTGCAGACTGCCCCGCACCAAAAGACCAGTAAGGCCGTTGGGCCCGATCCAGGAAAGAATCAGCCTGAGGTCTCCGAAGTCGCTCCCAAACTCGAACAAACGATCCCAGAAGAAGAATCGGCCTGAGACCTCCTTTGGGCTTCTCCAGTAAAGGCAGCAGCATCCACAGTAGCTGCGCGGGGAAAAGGCCCAGCCGCTCCACGGCCTCGTAGAGCACGGCCAGGCACGTGAGGCCCTCGTCGGAGAGGGCACCGACATGCCGCGGGTGAAATCCATCTAAGCTCTGGGCGGTGTGGCGGCTGAAGCTCAGAGACGCTTTCCGAAGTTCATCAACGCTGGCCCGAGGGAAACATTGACGATCAGGAATCCAGGCTTCAGGTGGCTTCAAATCCGCTCCCCAGAATCTTCCCAAAGTTTGAGCTTCATCCTCCAGAAGGGCATGTGGATCCGCAGTAAACACTCCAGGAGCACTCTGGATAACTGTCGGCTGCCAAACCTTTTTCAGCTTCGTAAAACGATGCATTATCCGAGCTGAGCCAGCGAGGGCCCGTTCCTGCCAGAGGTCCCACGACTCCCGCTGTATACGATCCCCATCCACCCCAGCTTGCTCATAATCATCACGAACATCCTCTAACAGCTGCTGAGCTAGCTCAAGCCACTCCTGCCGATGGAAGCTGCTGTGGTGTTGCCAGCTCCTCGCCAGAGTGCGCATGGCACGGAGGGAGGCATCCAGGCGCACAGACAGGCCTTCGCCAGGGCAGGAGTCCTGGAGCGATACCTGAAGCTGGATGCAACACTGGACGGTGTCCTCAGTCGCATCTTGCACCGTCAGAATAAATTCTTGAAAAGACTGGTACAGCCACCTCCAACCAGCAGCGATCTGGAGCTTATCCTCAGGATCCTTCGGGCGATAGAACACTGAAACCCAAGACGATTTGATCGTTCGCGAACGCTCGCCCAACTCCTTCGGCTCGAAACCTAAAGTGCGGGTAAGCTCCAGCTCGGCGACGTCCACAAACTGCGCCCATGCATTATTCAAAACTCTCCAGGCCACCGTGGCCTTCTCGTGCATGGCCCAAGCCGCTGCCTGCGCAGCGTGAGCAAGAGCGCCTTGCCACGCTGGTGGTTGAGGCCGCGGTCCAAAAGGCACATCAACAGGTAGGCGCTGATAGCTACGGTACACTAGCTGCCTGAGGGAAAGAGCATCTGCACGAACCTTGAGTTGGACAGGTCTGTGGGGCTTGACATCCCAAGACATGACCGCTGCAACTCCAGAGATCAATCTAGACAAACCGGGGCCCATGACGAAGAAATCTATAATTGTGTTCGTAGACGGAGTACGACACGTGTGCTCAATCGGCGCCAAAACCAACATCCCCAGCTTGCGTGGAACTCCAGAGGCCTCCAGAACCTGTGGGGTGAGATTCCAGTCCCCCGCCAGGATCGTATGAGTTGGGTCATTCACCTGCTTACCTATCTTCGCGATCATCTGTACGTTGGCCTCGCTGAGGCCCTCCGATGTCTTCAAATAGACCGAGAAAACCGTCACCGTGGGCCACCCAGGGAAGTCCGCCAGAACCTTGATAGCTCGTCCAGGAACAACTGGGCCAGGACCTTCTGGAGGCCATCGTAAACCAATGCTGAGCCGAGCGAAGACGGCGACACCGCACGAGACCTTGCCTGTCTCTGGGTTCAGGAACGAGGGGCCGAACAGGGCGTGGAAACCGAGCGAGCGTGCCGAGGCCGTAGCTTGTCCCAAGAAGGAAACACTGATGCCTATCTCCTGGGCGCACACAATCACCGCCGAAGTCTCTCGTAACCTTCGCCGAAGTGTCTTCCAACAAGAACCGTTGAACGTCTCAATAAAAAACGGGTCCCCTCTGGCTACCTTGGGGCCTCCACGCAGAGGTGGCACAGGTACTCCAGTGGAGGACAGCGGAATGCCTGACAAGAGGGGCGCACGGCAGCAGTGAAGGGCATCACCCGCACCGCTGCTTCTTCGCCCTGATACCGAACTGCTTGAGTAGGTCCGCGACCTCCTTCTCGTGGTCGGGGCCCTCCTTCCGCGCCGCGGCGATGACCTGCTGCACCTTCTCATCGGAGAGCTCCTCCATGTCCACGTCGTCATCACCAGCACTGACCTCGGCCGCTTCGGGGGCGGCTCCTGGCACTGCACCATGTTCACCACCAGGAACCCGAGGAGCGGCCTGCTGCTGGTCACGCGCCGCTGCCGCCTTGGCCGCGTAGAGCTGCCTGAACTTGGCGAACTCGGGCGAGGCCAGCATCGTCTTGACCCCTTCCGCCTCAGGGCCCTCGAGCACGCTCGGGTCAAGCTCCAGGTCGACCTCAACCTGCTGCTCGGGGGCCGAGGGCGCCACCTGCTGCATCGCCGCCTGCAACTCGATCTTGAGTGCGTCGATGTCCACGCGCAGGCTGCGCTGTCGGTCGTTGAGCTCCGCCAACGCCCGCTGCGCCTGCTCCACAACCTTATTCTGCTCCGCAATTGACTTGTCGAGAGCCTCGAACTTCTTCTGCTTGTCCGCCAGCTTGTGGCCCAACGTGGTAGCACGGGACAACACTGGCTTCTTGGACTGCACCTCCGCTCGCGCCGCCTTGAGCTCACCCTCCACGGTCTCAATGGCAGACGCTGGTACTCCGTCGCACTTGCGAAGAGCCTGCAATGACTCCTCCAAGTGCTGCACTCTAACACGTAGCTTGTCATCATCCGAAGTCGGTGCGGCTTGAGATTCGGCGCCACCGCCTCCAGCCTGGGCCGAGCCTCCGCCTCCACCTCCGTTGGCCGCGACACCCGCAGGAGGGGACGACTTGGCGTCGACCTTCTCCATGATGCGCTTCTCCATGGCTGCCAGCTGGCCTGACAGATCGGCTGGGGGGCCCTTGGCCCACGCACCGCGAGGGCCGCGAGGCTGCCCAGGAGGTACGCCAGGAGGAGCACGAGCCGATGAGCCCAGAGCGGCAGCTGCGGTGCGCGCGCGCTCCACACTTGCCCTCGGGGCTGACTGTCCACAGAGGCACCGTATCCGACAAGCGAAATTCTGGTTCCTGCCACAACTTGGACACCCCCAGAAGGGCGATCGGGGCCCTGGGAGTACATCCGCCTCATCACGTCGAGCCATGCACAGCACAGCTTGTCTCAGGAAGGCTTGCTCCAACAGGAGCTCACAAAAGAGATTCCGAGCCACAAAGACCCGCAGGAGCGGCTGCCGCTCTGAAGACAGCTCCTGCAAGCCCAAAAACTTGGGCCAGAACGGCTGAGGATGAGGGAGGAATGAGGCAGGAGGAGGAGGAGGAGGAGGAGGAGGAGGAGGAGGAGGAGGAGGCAGGAGGAGGAGTAAGGAGGAGAAGGGAGGGAGGAGGAGACTTGCCTGCCCCGTGTCACCAGGGGGCGGACCTTCGCGGCGGGGGCAGGGAGGAGGTCTTCCTCGGCGCCGCCCCCCTGCGCCAGGCCAACCTCAGCCAACCACGGCCGGCCCGTGCTCAAGAAGGACGGCAAGTCCAAGGCCGGCGGCGAGATTATTCGAGCAGTGGCGAAGCGTCCTGGCCCGCCTGTAGCCCTAGCAAACGATGTTCTAAGAGCCTTTTGCGGTTCCCACGGAATGTTCTTAGAACATTGCTGGCGGGGACTGTCTTGCTCTTATCACACCGGGCTTATGTTCTGAGAACATTGTTTTTGTTCTTAGAACATTCTTGGGTTCTAAGAACATTTCATGGTAGGACTATAGGAATGCTCGGACGGCCGGTCCCTGCACAAAGATTCGAATCCCTACGCTGCTCGGAGGCGAGCGAGGGGGAAGTCTCGGGCTCGAGCGGGCAGCTGCGGAGGCTCCTCCTCGCCGCGCCCGGCTGCATCTGCCCCGCGTGAAGCACGCCAGGAGGAGGGGCTCCAGCACCGAATTTTCGGCCCCTGCCGGGATTCTCGGCGGCGGCGGCGAGGTTTCGGGCTCGAGGCCCTCACCGAGCGCGTTCCACTACTCGCACAGTGCCTACTACTCGCCAACGTTCCCAAAAGCACCTGTCCGCTCGGTTGTAACGTCTCGTAGACCCCCCGCAGGGGGATCCCGGCCACTTGCAAGCAGTGACTTTGCGAGTAGTGGAGCGCGCTCGTCTAATCGAGGTTCTCGGACATTCCGTCGACTCTCGGCAGTCTTCCAGCCGCGGGGTGCTCGCTAGCAGCCGCGCCTCGCCGAGGGCGCTCCGGTGGTGTGGTGCCTGGATTAGGGGAACAACAATTGACATAAACATAAAAACTCGGCGGTCCGCGCGGATTTCTCGGATCGGCGCGGGGGCCCCCCTTTGCGGCGCCTCCGGCGCCGCCCCCGGCGCGCTCCGCGCAACAGGGAGGGGGGCCCAGCGCCGATCCGAGAAATCCGCGCGGACCTCCGAGATTTTATGCTTATGTCACCTTTTGTTCCCCCATGGTCGGGAGGGGAAAAAACACACAGACACAATTAATCGTCGCTCCCCAAGAAAATATGGGAAAATATGGGAATTGGGGGGGAAGGCAAAAACCCAGAAAATATGGGAAAATATGGGGGATATTGTTATTTGTGTGTGTATTTATTTGTGTGTCCCAGTTCCCCTTCAATTTTTTGTTCCCCCATGGATGGTCCCGAGCGGCCGCCCGAGGCCCGAGGCTCGGGCCAACAAGGCCAGGGCTCGGCGGCGCGCCCCCGGGGAGGGGGGGGGGGGGAAGGGGAGCAGTGCCAGAGGCCCTCCTCTCGAGGAGGGGCAGAAGTCAGGAGGGGAAAACACACACACAGACACCATTCCTCGTCGACCCCCCCAGGAAAATGTGGGAAAACATGGGGAGTGGGGGGGGAAGACAAGAACTTAGAAAATGTAGGAAACTATGGGGAATCCGGTTAAGTTTGTGTATTTATTTGTGTGTGTCCCAGGGCCTCTTCACAAAAGGCACATAAAGATAATTTTTTGGCGCTCCGCGCTTGGGCCCCCCTGGCGGCGCCTCCGGCACCGGACCTGGCGCGCTCCGCGCGCCAGGGAGGGGGGCCCCCGGCGCGGATCTGAGAAATCCGCGCGGAGCGCCAACAGTTTATGTGTATAACGTTTTTGTTTCTTTCACTCTCAGAAGTCGGCTGGGCTTCTCATGAAGCCGTGGGCCTCTTGAGAAGTGTTCTGCGTCAGCGGGGAATGCTTAGAAAACTTCTCAGAAGGCTGGGGAACTTCCGAGCCTTCTGAGAAGGCCCGCCACTTCTCACTTCCCCACGGGCGCACCGCCCAACGCTGCCTTATTCGACATACAAAATTCTGAAGGTGGTGACGACTTTTTGCCAATCGACCTGTGGGGATCGAGGCGAGTAAGCGAAGGTAAATGAAGAGCACTCTAGGCGGATCCCGGTCAATCAATGCAAGTCTAGCTAGATCCAGAGCTCTCCAAGGAAATGTTGAGCAACCGCTCCAGCGCGCGTTGAGGGACGGCAGCAGTCATCAAGCCCTTCACGATAAAATGCAGCATAGACATACATGTTCGACGAGTTGCGCGGATTTCTCGGATCTGCGCTTGGCCCCCTTTGCGGCGACTCCGGCGCCGCCCCCGGCGCGCCCCGCGCGCCAGGTAAGGGCTGTCAGCGCAGAGCCAAACATTTCTTGCCGACATGCGAAAGCTTACATTTATGCAGTTTGTTGTTCCACGTTGTTCTTTTAATCAGAGTGAGGGGGCCGAACGCTCGTTCTTTGTTCCCTGGTGCGTGGCTGAAGTGGGGATCCGCGGGGAGGATTCTGCTTGTTGTTGCCGTTGTTGTCGTCCCCACCCCGACCCGCCCGCGACCAACCCGCGACGCACTCCGCGACGCACCCCGCGACCCACACCGCGACCCACCCGCGACCCACCCTGCGACCCACTCCGCGATCCAAGCCGCGACCCACCCCGTGACCCGCCCGTGACCCACCCGCGACCCACCCCGCGACCCACCCCGTGACCCACCCGCGACCCACCCCGCGACCCACACCGCGACCCACCCCACGACCCACCCCGCGACCCACCCGCGACCCACCCGCGACACACCCCACGACCCACCCCGCGACCCACCCGCGACCCACCCCGCGACCCACCCGCGATCCACCCCGCGACCCACCCGTGACCCCCGTGACCCACCCGCGACCTACACCCACCACCCGCGACCCACCCCGCGACCCACCCACTGACCCACCCCGCGACCCACCCGCGACACACCCCGCGACCCACCCCGCGACCCACCCGCGATCCATACGCGACCCACCCGCGATCCACCCGCGACCTGGCCCGCGGCCCACCCGCGACCCACCCCGCGATCCACCCACATTGCTTTAACGAAGAAATCGGCGCCTGCGGCGGGCTCACTGCATAATTTGTAGTAAAAGTTCGACGCCTGCGGCGGGCTTCTTCAGAGCCTCGCAGACTGACGACGTCCTCGCCGCCCACTCACTCCTATCCGCAACTGCGAGGTGCTACGTATTTTCAAGAATCATCAAATATCTTTCAAAAATAGTTAAGAAATAGTCTGCATATGATTTGTCAAGTCAGAGTGAGGGAGCAGAACGCTCATTATTTGTTCCCGGGTGCGTTGCTGAAGTGGCGATCCGCGGGAGGGTTCTGCTGGTTGATTGTTAATTACTAAACAATTATTATTGTTGGACACCTTAAAGGCGCTCTGGCGCTCTCGCCGAGGCGCCGGCTACATCTTCATTGAAAATGAGGCTCACGCTCGAGCGGTTTGGGGGACCGCCAAAACCGCCCCCCCAACGACAACAACGCTCCCGCTCGAGATTTCCTCCTTTTTACTCAGGGCTGGTGTTCTTGCTCGCCGACGACAGCCGCCGTCCTAACAAAACCAGCGCGCTCCCGCTCGAGACTTCCTCCCGTTTTACCTTGGACTGGCGCGTCAGTCTTTCTCTCATCGGCGCCTTTCCCAGCAAGAACAACGCTCCCGCTCGAGATTTCCTTTCTTTTTCCTCGGGACGGTGCTGTTCCTCGCCGCCGACAACCCCCGTCCCGACAAAACCACTGCTCCCGCTTGATGGTTCCTCCCTTCTTACTCAAGGCGGTGTTCCTCCTCGCCGCCGAAAACCCGCTCCCCGACAAAACCAGCGCTCCCGCCCGAGACTTCCTTCCGTTTTACGCTGGACTGGCGCCCAACTCTCTTTTGAATTGGCGCCCTTCCCAGCAAGCACAACGCTCCCGCTCGAGATGTCCTTTTTTTTTCCTTGGGACGGTGCTGTTCCTCGCCGCCGAGAGCCCCCGTCCCGACAAAACCACGGCTCGCGCTTGATGCTTCCTCCTTTCTTACTCAAGGCGGTGTTCCTCCTCGCCGCCGAACGCCGCCGTCCCAACAAAACCAGCCTTTCCGCTTGAGACTCCGTTTTGTTTTGCGCTGGACTAGCGCCCTACTCTCTTCAGCATAGGCGCCGTTCCCAACAACAGCAGCAGCCCTGCTCAAGACTTCCTCCCTTTCAGGGCCAGGTCCGGAGTCCTTGCCTCACCGACGACAGCCCCCATCCCCACTAAGGCAATCCTGTCGTTCGATACTTCCTTGTGCTTTACCCTTCGCTGCGGTTCCACTGGCGGTCTCGCATCGGCGCAGCACGGCGCGGGCATGTGTTTTCGAGGCGAGATATGTTGAAATTCCTCGGATGAGATGTTTGCAAGACCTCATTGGGTGGGAGATCTGGGAATGGGAATAACGGAACCCGCTATAGAACAAGAGTCCCCCATTACGTGGATGGTTATCATGATGGTCGCATGCTGCGTGTGAAAACATCTCGCCAGCGACTCACCCGCAACCCACCCCGCGACCCACCCCGCGACCCACCCCGCGACCCACCCCGTGACCCACCCCGCGACCCACACCGCGACCCACCCCGTGACCCACCCGCGACCTACCCCGCGACCCCACCCGCGACCCACCCCGCGACCCACCCCGCGACCCACCCCGCGACCCACCCCGCGACCCACCCCGCGACCCACCCCGCGACCCACCCCCGACCCACCCCGCGACCCACCCGCGACCCACCCGCGACCCCCCGCGACCACACCCGCGACCCACCCCGCGACCCACGCGAACCCACCCGCGCCCATCCGCGACCTGGCCCGCAGCCCACCCGCGACCCACCCGCGACCCACCCCGCGTTCCACCCACATTGCTTTAACGAAGAAATCGGCGCCTGCGGCGCGGTCACTGCATAATGTGTAAAATTTAGGCGCTTGCGGCGGGCTTCTTCAGAGCCTCGCAGACTGACGACGTCCTCGCCGCTCCGTCACTCTTATCCGCAACTGCGGAGTGCTACGTATTTTCAAGAATAAGCAAATATCTTTCAAAAATAGTTAAGAGATAGTCTGGATATGATTTGTCAAGTCAGAGTGAGGGAGCCGAACGCTCATTCTTTGTTCCCGGGTGCGTGGATGAAGTGGGGATCCGCGGGGAGGGTTCTGCTTGTTGTTGTCGTCGTCGTCGTCGTCGTCGTCGTTGTCGCTTCCCCGACCCGCCCGCGACCCACCCGCGATCCACCCCACGACACACCCCGCGACCCACCTCGCGACCCACCCCGCGACCCACCCAACGACCCACCCCGTGACCCGCCCGTGACCCGCCCGCGACCCACCTCGCAACCCACCCCGCGACCCACCCCGCGACCCACCCCGCGACCCACCCGGCGACCCACCCCGCGACCCACCCGCGACCCACCCCGCGACCCACCCCGCGACCCATTCCGCGACCCACCCGCGACCCACCCCACGACCACCCCGCGACCCACCCGCGACCCTCCCCGCGACCCACCCGCGATCCACCCCGCGACCCACCCCGCCGGCGACCCACCCACATTGCTTTAACGAAGAAATCGGCGCCTGCGGCGGGGTCACTGCATAATTTGTAAAAGTTAGGCGCCTGCGGCGGGCTTCTACAGAGCCTCGCAGACTGACGACGTCCTCGCCGCTCCCTCACTCTTATCCGCACCTGCGGGGTGCTACGTATTTTTGTCATTTTTGGATTATGTATTGGCTCTGTTTCTTGGATTCGAAAAAACAATAGTCTAAAATCCGCCTGTAGGGGGACACGCCCGACCTAAGGCCACTGCTGCAGCCGCCTCGTCAACAAGAAACGGGTCAGGATGGAGCGGATTTGGGGCGGGCGGGAGGGCCGCCGTTGCTGGTCCTCTTCCCACCACCCACCAAACCACCCCAATCCAACCCGAAGGCCCCAATAGTCCCTCCATTTCCCGTGTTGGGGGGGGGGTCGGGGAACATGGACAAAATACAGGTGGAACCCGTACCCCCCCCAAACCTGAAATTCGGATCTTCGGGTTGGGTCGGGGTGGTCTGGTAGGTAGTTATCTTCCAGACCCCCTTGGGTCATGAAAAAATCATGGCGGGGAGGTACTCCCAATGTTCGGCTTCTGGGGGCCCTCACCGGCCCTCAGGACCGTCAAACAATGACTCGGGAGGAAAAACCGGTCCCCAGGAAAGGGTCGAGACTTCCAGGGACCGCGCAAGGGAAAAAGCAAGGCGTCGCATGTCTGGGTGGTCCTCTTCCAGCGTCCAAGGGCTTCCATCCGAAGGCTTCTGGGGGCCTCCGAAGAGCCCCCGAGACCTTCAGAGGCATCGGGGACTCGGGGAGAGGAAGGCCGGGATCGACCTGATCGGTGTTTGGGCGAGTGTGCCGACTTCGTTTTTTGATTTTGTTTGGCAGCCGAGGCGGGACGAGTACGGAAGGAGGGGGAACACGAAAGCAGCACGAGAACGGAACACGCGGTTTTGGGTCGGGCCCTGGAGGACGGAGCACCGATCTTGGCCGGGCCTGCCTTGAGCCCTGTATGCATCGGTGCATGCACGCGCTCTCCTGGCCGGGCCTGGAGGTTGTAAGTGCCCCGAGCCTGACCCAGGGGCGGCCTTGCCAGGGATTTGTGCGCAGCGTCAGGGCCCCGAGTCATCCATCGGGGCTGGGGGCAGTCAGGTTCGGTAGCACATCATGGGAGCCTGGTATACCCTCTTAGATTCCGTTGGTAGCGTCGATTAGCGTCGACTCGTGTCTGGGAGTCGATGAGATAGCGCCGACTTAGCGTCGGCTAGCGTCGATTAGCATCAATTTGGCGTCGATTAGCATCGATTTGGCTAGCGTCGATTCGCAAGAGCCGACAAGATGGTATGGGAGGATCACATGAGTTGCCACCGAAATCAGGGGTAGCTACATATTCGCGCCTCTGGGACCCAAAACGGAGGTGCCCCGGACCACAATTGTCCTGGACGATCGGGGCGTCCAACCCTCCCGAATCATCGGGGCCAGGGGCGGTCAGGGGTAGCTATACAGATTCAGGCCTCGGGGTTCCAAACCGGAGTTGCCCAGGACCGCAATTGTCCTGGACGATTTGGGTTTCCAACCCTCACAGATCATCGGGGCGGGGGGCGGTCAGGGGTAGCTACAGATTCGCGCCTCGGGGACCCAAACCGGAGTTGTCCCAGACCGCAGTTTTCCTGGACGATTTAGGCGTCCAACCCTCCCGGAACATCAGGGCTTGGGGCGGTCAGGGTTAGCTACAGATTCGCGCCTCGGGGACCCAAACCGGAGTTGCCCCGGACCGTAATTGCCCTGGACGATTGGGGCGTCCAACCCTCCCAAACCATCGGGGTTGGCGTGGAGGGTTTCTCCGAAGGGCTTAGGCGACCCGTCCTCCTCCTCCTCCTCCTCCTCCTCCTCCTCCTCCTCCTCCTCCTCCTCCTCCTCCTCCTCCTCCTCCTCCTCCTCCCCCTCCTCCACCTCCGCCTCCTATCCCCCTCCCCCTCCTTCTCCTCGGGTCGCCTACGGCCCCAGCGGAAATCGTGCAGGTGGGGGGCGGTCAGGGGTAGCCACACAGATTCGCTCCTCGGGGGCCCAAACCGCAGGTGCCCCGGACCGCAGTTGTCAAGGGTATTTTTCGGGCCCTCCGGCGTCCAGCCGCAGGGCCCGGGGGCGCTCGGGGGTAGCTTTAAGTCGGGCCCTCGACAGGACGAACCTTCAAACATAGTGCAACAATAGGCTGGGGACGAGTTTTGGAGTTTGTTTCAAGTATGTTTGTGCATGCTTGGTGTATTAAAAAAATGTTCGTCCAGAATCCGCGTGCAGGGTAGCTACAGATTCGCGCCTCGGAGGCCCAATCCGGAGTTACCCTGGACCGCAATTATCCCTGATAATTCGGGCGCCCAACATTGGGTGTATAGTTTTGTCTCCCTGCAAGGGCCAGGACATTCTGATCTATTACTGGGACGACCGCGGCTTAGCGCGACGCCGCGGCTGCTTCGATCGGACGTTTGCGACTATATTTGAGTTCAGTGCAGGGTTGGAGCAAGCCTCCCAGCCTGAGGGTGGTGCACCGCTGCCGAGTTCAGTTAGTGAGGGTGGTCCAGGGCAGCACTGGAGCGAAACGCTTACGTGGGAGGATGAGGAGAGGTGGAGACGAGCAACGAGGAGGGAGAAAAGCAGGAGGAAGAGGAGGAGGAGGAGGAAGAGGAGGAGGAGGAGGAGGAGGAGGAGGAGGAGGAGGAGGAGGAGGCGGAGGAGATGACTGAGGGCGAGGAGGGGTATAAAGAGGAGGAGGAGGAGGAGGAGGATGAGGAGGAGGAAGAAGAAGAGAAGGAGGAGGAGGAGGAGGAGGAGGTGGAGGAAGAGGAGGAGGAGGTAGGAGGAGGAATCAGGGCGAGAGGATGATAGGGGGATCAGAAGGGTGTTAGGAGAGGAAACCGGCGAATGCCAGGCAGAGATGAAGTGGATGAACGGGGGAGAAGATGGGAGAGGTAGGACGCAGGGCGAGGAGGGATGAGGAGGAGGGGAAGGAGGGGAGGGGAGGGCCTGGCTGGCGCATACTCTGAGCCCTTCTGGGCCCACTGTCTTTTCAGACGCCTCCTTGCGCCTGTCCTGACTTCCGCTACGCCCGCCAGGCTTAACTTGTCCACCGTTGCCAGCATGGCGCCCCAGCCTAGTAGCCTAAGTTCGCCCAACGTCGTAAAAGGGGGAGGGGAGGAGGAGGAGGAGGAGGAGGAGGAGGAGGAGGACAAGGAGGAGGAGGAGGAGGAGGAGGAGGAGGAGAGAGGAGGACAAGAAGGAGGACAAGGAGAGGAGGAGGAGGAGGAGAGGAGGACGGAGGAGGAGGAGGGAGGAGGAGGAGAGGGAGGAGGAGGAGGAGGAGATGAGGAGGACAAGGATGGAGGACAAGGATGAGAAGGACAAGGAGGAGCAGAAGCAAGAGCGGGACGAGGATTCGGAGGCTGAGGCAGGGGCGGCGGCCGAGTCCCGGCTCTCCAGCTGCCGCCGCCGCCCACGCCCCCGCTGCCCCCAGTGGACCCGCCCTGGCCCCGGGGACTCGCAGATCCCAATACCCCCGCGGGTCATGGACAGACCAATCATGACGGAATGTTCTTCGCCAGTTTCGGCTCCTTGGGGCCCTCACCGGCCCTCGGGACCGTCAACAAACGACGCGGGAGGAAGATTTGGTCCCGGGGACTGGGTCCGGAAAATTGGGGGTCCACGTCATGAAAATTTCATGATGTCGGGGGTCTGGGTCATGAGCCTTGAGACGGGGGGCAATGCAAGCGGGGGTCAGCCTGAGCGTCTGATCTTGCAGGATCCTCCGAAGCCAGGGTTGCACGGATCTGGGCTACAGTCAAGTCTGATAAGTAGGTCGACCCTGCGAAATCAAGGGTATCCTGGTGTCCTGTGTTTCGCGACCAGTGCCTTCTACATTCCTGCGGCAATGTGGCCCTCGGAAGGGTTTTGTGTCCTCTCGGATGTCCCATCCAATCAGCCCCGACTGTAGCGCGCATAATCTCCTGCAGGTCGTTGCAGGATCCTGCAAAAAGACCGCCTGGCCCGGGTTGGGCCTGCCCTGGGTCAGTATACATCCCCGATCATGGTCTGAGCTGGCTCCAGCGTCCTCCTCCTCCTCCTTCCCCTCCTCCTCCTCCTCCTCTTCCTCCTCCTCCTCCTCTTCTTCTTCTTCCTCCTCCTCCTCCTCCTCCTCATGGGGTTCAGTCGACTGTCCGACAGCAGTTGCGCGCCGTGGTGGCCTCGTTGGTGGCCTCGTTTTCCGAGGCCCAGCTGCTGAGTTCGGACAAGACGAAAATGGTCAGTGCCTCACCTCCTCTCGGTCTTCTCCTCGACCGAGATTTGAAGGAGGTTGGCCTGCCGTTCTCTCGCGTGGCATGCGCAGTCGATCTCGGGTGCGACTCGGCTGGTGGTGCGAAGCGCGTGGTCAAAAAATTGCGTGAGAGGCGGGCCAAGAGCCGCCTTCGAGCAGGTAGGATCCATCGGCTCCGTAAGCATGCGAAGCTCTCTGTCATTTCCAAGGGGCTGTTCCTTCAAGGAGCTCTTCCCCAGTCCTCCTACGGGCACCCGGTGATGGGGACCCCTCCCTCCACTATCACCGTCTTGCGACGACAAGCTGCCGCCGCCGTGGCCGGTAAAGGGCCTGGGCAGTGCTTGACAACGACATTGTCTGTTTGGCGAGGGGATAGTGACGCAGCGATTTCGTTGCGCATTCAGTTGTTTTAGGCGTGGCTTGATACGTGGACCACAACGCCTGCTGTCCACCAGCGCGTTTGCCAGTCTTGGTCCCGCATCCGTGCTCGCCTTGGTCGCATCCCAAATCAAAGGTGGGGCGCGTTCGAGGACCCATCGGCGCCGTCCAGGCGACCCTCTTAGACTTGGGCTGGCAGCCCGTCACCGCCACAGAGTGGAGGAGGCCTGTAGGCGATGCTTGGGGGTTGTGGCAATTCCCCGACCCGCCCTCCGGGGAGAGGAGGCCCGATGATGTTTTTGATTTCTCGGAGTTGCTTGAGGACCTCCGCGAGGATCTCACCGCGTCGCTCTGGGCCGCGGCTGCTTCTCACCCATTCGGCGAGTCTTTAGCCGGAGGGGCCGATGTCGTCCACGTCCGTCTCGAGCTCGCGCGAGCGATCCGCTCAGGCTCGCACGACGAGGTCGGCCAGTTGGTCACTGTAATCTCGGGGGGGCAGTGGCCGATGAAGCGCCAGATCGAGCCGGGTTACAAAGCCTCGCCGCTGTGCCCTCGTTGCAGGAGCGCCTCCGAGACGTTGTTCCACCGAATGGGGGGATACCCCTGCAAGAAGGGGCCAGCCTACGAGGCCTCCGATGTTTGGATCCCGGAGGCCCAGGCGGGCCAGGAGCAAACGCCTTCGCTCCGGCTTCGGGGCCTGCCTCCCTCTTGCCTCACCACTCCCTCCTTCTCGGTCGGCGGGTGTGGCCGGACGGCGTGGACTGTGGGGGAGGAGGGAGACGACTTCGAGCAGCCGCTCGAAGCCGCCAGCACGGCCCGATGCTGCCTCCTGGTCGTATTTGGAGACGGTTCAGGAGGACAGTTCAGTAGCGACGTGTGTCGCCGACGAGTCGGCGCGGCCGCGGTGGTGATGATCGCCACGCCGAATGGCCTGCGCCGTGCTGCAGGCGTGGCCTGCGGAATGGACGGTCGGCGCAACGGTCCCAAGGGCCGAGCTCCGCGCCTTCGCGCTGGCCCTATCCTCGCTCTCGGGGCCCATGCTGTACGTGACTGACTACTCCATGCTCCTGCGAGGGTGGGAGCAGGGCCTCCACCGCAGCGGGGGAAGCGTCGGCGGCAACGCCGACTTGTGGCGCCTAATTCGGGACGCCTTCGCCACACGAGACGGCGAAGTCAGCGTCGTCTGGACGCGGAGCCATGTTGATCCTGCCGACCCGTCCCTGTCTGAATGAGACAGGATGATGGCGGAGGGCAACGGGGCGGCCGATTCCTTAGCCAGCGACGCTGCCCGCCGAGCGCGGTCGGCGGCCCTCGTGGGCAGGGCTCCTGACACTGACGTCTGGGACTGCACGGCTGCGCTTGTGCGCCACCGCGCCCGACAGGCATTCGTCGACGCGACGCTCGCCGCCTCTTGGACGGCTGAGCGCCCTGCCGCCGCCAAGCGTCCAGCCGAGCCTCCCCTCCAGCAGGCGCTCGCGACCTCTAGCCATTGCTTTGTCAAGGCAGCTCGCCACTGGGCTTGTGCCCTCTGTCACCAGCTTGTGCCGGGCTCGCAGTTGGAGGCGGCGTGTGCCATGCCGTGCCATTCGGCGGGGAGCTCTGGTGAGAGTCACCCGGCCGATATCATCAGGGCGGCGGGGGCTGAGGTGTGGGTGGGGGGGGAAAGCAACTTCACTTGTCTCACCGGCTGCAGCTGTGGCCGCGCCACAGCTTATATTTCTGTTTTCGGTGCGGGTGCACGGCCACGACCGATCCCCGACACCTTCTGGGGAAGTGCGTTGAGGCCACCCGCAAGGGGCGCGAAAACCTGTCGCGGATCCAAAAGGGCTGCACCCAGGTAGACGCGTCCCTGCGGCAGCTGCTGCCTGCGACCTGGGGCGAGTGAGGAGAGTGGAGGCTCTCCAGCACCCCCCTGTTCTGCTGCGTCCGTCTCCCTCGCCGTAGGTCGGCCCCCACCTTCTGTGGGTGTCAGGCAACTCCGAGGCAACTCCTCCTCCTCCTCCTCCTCCTCCTCCTCCTCCTCTTCCTCCTCCTCCTCCTCCTCCTCCTCTCCCCCATGGAGCGCTGGCGGTGGCTCGGGCTCCCAACTCCGAGACAACTCCGAGGCAACTCCTCCTCCTCCTCCGCCTCCGCCTCCTCCTCCTCCTCTCCTTCCCCCTCGCCGCCTCCTCCCCCTCTCCTCCTCCCCTCCTCCTCCTCATCCTCCTCCTCCTCCCGTTCCTCCTTCCTTTCCCTCCTCCTCCTCCTTCTCCTCCTCCTCCTCCTCCTCCTCCTCCTCCTCCTCCTCCTCCTCCTCCTCCTCCCCAGGGGCACTCGGGCACGGGGAGAGCCACGAGAGGCCGAGAGAACAGACCACCCGTCCTTCCCCCTCGCGCTCTGCTCTCTTTTGCCTTCCTGCCTCAGCTCGCGCCCGGTGCACCCCGCCGCACAGCCGGCGTCGAACTGTGTCTCAGACCACTTGGCGCCCGCGGAGCTTCCAGTTGTTCGACCCCGGCGCGTCTCCTCGATCTGAGCCTCTTGTCGAGTAGGGGATCGATTCCAGATTTGTTTGACCACGCAAAGTGATATTGTCGTCCGATGTACAACAAACGCGCGCGCACGCGTTCTCCCGGAGCCCTCCTCCTCCTCCTCCTCCTCCTCCTCCTCCTCCTCCTCCTCCTCCTCCTCCTCCTCCTCCTCCTCCTCCTCCTCCTCCTCCTCCTCTCCTCCTCCTCCCCCCCTCCTCCTCCTCCTCCTCCTCCTCCTCCTCCTCCTCTTCCTTCTCCTCCTCCCCCCCCATGGAGCGCTGGCGGTGGCTCGGGCTCCAGCACCCGCTCTGACCCCAGCTCCCAAAGCCCCGGCTCCAGCGCTTCCCAGACCCCTTCGCGTTGCGAACATATCGCGGCGCGAGGTTCTTCGCTAGTCCCCGGGAAGGTGTCCAGACCTTGTGGGGCCGACGTTGTGAAACAAATTTCGACGTCGGGGGTCTTGGCTCGGAGCGGCTGATCGATACCATCCAATTCCGACGCCCTCTGGCTCCCACCTCCGAGCGCCTACGGATGAGCGGATGGCTGGTCTCATTCGCATAATTCTCGAATGGCTTTCGAGGCAGTTTCGAGGCTTCGAGGGGGTTTCGAGGCCTCTTGGGGGCCGTTTGGGGGCTTCTTTGGGGCTCTTTTTGGCCTCTTGGGGACCTCGTGGGGGGCCCTTTGGAGGCCTCTTGGGCGCCTCTTGCGGCCTCCTGGGCGCCTCGGTGGGCCTCCTGGAGGCCTCTTGGGGCGAAAGGCTCGGATGTTCAGTTCGTGTTCCCTCTCGTGGGCCCCTTTTTGGGGCGCCTCCTGGGCAGTCTTGGTGCCATCTTTGGCCGTCTCGTGGCCCTCTTGGGAACCTCCTATTCTGGGTCCCTGAATGATCGCCCCCCCTAAGGGGCCGGACCCCCCCTTCCTTCGCAACTTAGTTTTCCGGACCCCCCCCCACGTGGGGCGCCGAAATATTCCAGACCCCCCTCAGTAACATTACGAGCGCGATCGTTCACGACGGTGGTAACCTCGGTCATAACAGTGGCGAAAAGTAGTTTGTTGCGACCCTTGGGGCGGGCAAATCATGCCCCCTCCCAGGAATCCTGCGCACCTCCTCCTCATCCTCCTCTTTCTCACCCCCCCTGCGTAGTGGGAGCAGTCAGGAGGGGATAAGGCGGTGGGGAGTGCTTTGTGCCATGACGGGCTCATTTGAGAATCCGCCGACGTGCATGATCAAACAGACGCCAAATATTGACGGCGAAGACGGTACGCGAGAGGCAGTGCATTTGCGCAGCCAGGGCCAGGTTGCAGGCGTGACCGCTCCTATGATGATGGCGAAGGTGATGTTGCCGATGATAGCGGTGCTGCAATGTTAAGTGCGCACAAAAGCATGACGTCGACGGCGACGCCAGGGACGACGTTGTCGATGATGATGATGTGGATGATAATTGTGATGGCAGGCAGCGACGATGATGATGAGGAGGATGAGGATGATGATGCTGATGATGATGTGATGATGCTGCTGCTGATGATGATGATGCTGAGAATGATGGTAGTGATGATCATGATGATGCTGATGATGATAATGATGATGAGGATGATGATGATGACGATGATGATGATGATAATCATGGTCATGATGATTGTGATGATGGCCATCGTGATGAGGATTAATGTGGTGTGAAATTGCATGCGCAAAATGCGCCCTAATAAACTGGACCCCGGGAATGTCGGCTGCAAGAAAGCGCCTTACTAAAGCAGACCCCCCTGCCTATCCAAAAGGCGCCTTCAAAAACGGGACCCGGGGGACGATTAGTAAGGGATCTGGAGTAGGCCGTCTTGGGGCGAGGTTGGGGGCCTCTTGGGCCGTCTTGGAGCGTCGCGAAGCCGAGAAGGCGAGACAGCCAAGCACCTTTTGAATAACACATGGAAATGACTTGTTTGTGCCTCTTGATGCCCTCTTTTGGGAGGCCTCGTAGACGCCTTTGGGGGCGCCTTGGAGGCCTCTAGGGCCGTCTGGGGGAGCGTCTTGGAGCGATCGCTCGGCGACTTGGGGCCCTCCTTGGCCCGTCTTCGGGGCCCCTCGGGGCCTCCTTGGCCCGTCTCGGGGCCCTCTTGGGCCGCGGACAAAGGTCCTGCGACGAGATGCCGGGAGCCCAACGGGGGCACGCGTCAAGCCCCAGGAGATCTCGGAAATGCGGGCCCGGGGCCCCACGAAGCTCCTCGGGCGTGAGGCTCGGGTCTCAGAGGATTCGGCGGAGGACCGGAGGACACGCCCGCTCCGCGGCCAGCGGCACGGCCTCTTGGAGCTTTCGGAAACTCGGGTCGGGGCCCCTCGAAGCTCCTCGGGCGTGAGGCTTGGATCTCAGAGGCTTCGGCGGAGGACCGGAGGGCACGCCCACTCCGTGGCCAGCGGCACGGCCTCCCTGGACTGGGAAAGGGGGCGCCGCAAGGCCGAGGCGCGCTGAATACGGATACATGTCGAGAGTCCTGGGGCCAGATGTTCAGATGTTTATATGCAGATCCAGTGCGCCGCGGGCTTCTGGGGAAGGGAGCCCGAAACTCCAATTTGCTGTGGAGATGTACGCAAGTCTTGCTTGCAACCACGCTTCCGCGCGACACGCTATCCACTTCGCGGCCCCCACGCGTCGACGTCCCAGCTTCCCGCCCCGCGGAGCGGAGCGGAGCGACACGCCGTCCGCTCGCAGGGCATCGAGTGTCGCTGGGGCCGCCAGGACGAGTCGCTAAGCAGAGATTTCCGGCCGTAAACCAGCCACGGACGCGCGGGCGATGAAGAATGCCAATCTGGAAGCCCAGACCCCCTCGAGTCGTGAAAAAATCACGACGGGAGGTTTTTCGCTATTTTCGGCCTCTGAGGGCCCTTACCGGGCCTCGGGACCGTCAAAAAACGACTCGGGATGAAAAACCGGTCCCGGGGAATGGGTCTGGACCTCTGGGGGTCGCGTCTGACGGCACCCCCAGAGGTTCAGACCCATGACGTCCAGAGGTTCAGACCCCCGACGTCATGATTTTTTCATGACGGTCATGAAAAAATCATGACGTCGGGGGTCTGGGAGAGGAGCAGGAGCTTCTGCAGGACAGGCCCAGACCACAGGGCGCGCTCCGGCAGGGCCCTGGTCGCGCCGCTGGCGGACGGAGGGCCCGATTCATTCCCACGGGCAGCGCGCTGAGTCCCCAGCCAGACACCAGGGCCCTCGACTGTGCGCAGAAACCTTTGCGCCGAGGCGGGCACACCGCGGTGGCGCGGCCCCTGCTAAGGACCGGGACGGCGCCGACCGGGCCGGCTGGTGGTTCGGGCCTGCGGTCGGCGGGGGCCCTAGTAACTAGTATCCACTGAGCACGCGAGGCCGTCTGCGATCGGGGGGTAGCGTGATCGCCGATCACGCGTTCGGTTCGGCTTGCTTGGTCAAGCGGTCGCCCAGGCTGCAGTGCGTGATCGATCCGTGATCGGCGCGGTAGGCATCGTGACCAGGGTTGTGACGCCCGGACACGCCCTTGCTGAAACGCAACCCGTGCCGTGTTCCAACCGCCCGTGCAAACACGCTGCGTGTTGGCTCGGCCCGTGTTGGTCCACGTTTCGGCGAAGGCGTCGCACCGGACCCACGTTTCCGTTCTACGTGTTGAGCTGCGTAATCGTGCCAACACGCTACGTTTTGTGTGTTGCGTGTCGGGGCGGCTGCAGTCGAACGGAGGTATAAGATCGAGTCCTGTTCTGGGAGGGTGCCCTAGTGTTCTTCGTGTTTGCTGGGTGCTCTTGCGCATCCTGGGGAGGGCACACTTGGATGTTCTGTGTGTTTGGGCCGGCGGAGGGTCTCGTGTGCTAGAAAGATGCTCGTCTGGCCTATGTCCCACTGTATCGGGCAGGTTAACCAGAGCCCCGAATCATCAGGGGTAACTCGTGTCAGGGCTATCTTGGGTTCGTTTTTCGGGAATCCGAACCCGAGTTTCCCCGGACAATTCGGGCGTCCAGAGCCCCAAATCATCAGGAGCAACTCGTGTCAGGGCTAACTCGGGTTCGTTTCTCGGGGATCCAAACCCGAGTTGCCCCGGTCCCGAGTTGCCCCGGATACCTCGGGCGCCCAAGTTGAGGGGCCGTGACCGTTGCGTGATCGGACCACGTGGTCGGGCGGTGTCGTGGTCGGCCGGGTGGTCGGCCAGCCGCCCGAGGTGGAGGCCAGGTGTGGGCCTTCCACGCGGGCGACGGCTCGACGGCGCCGCCTAGGCTCGGGCGCCTCTCAGGGGGGGGGGGTCGTCGAGGCGGGGGCTCGGGTTCAGGGGCGTCCTCGCGCGCTGCTCCCGCTCGTCGTCGTCGTCGTCCTCCTCCTCCTCCTCCTCCTCCTCCTCCTCCTCCACCTCATCATCATCATCGTCTTCCTCCTCCTCTTCCTCCTTTTTAACGTCCTCCTCCTCCTCTTCCTCCTCCTCCTCCTCCTTTCCTCCTCCTGCTGCCCCTCCTCCCCCTCCTCCTCCGAGCGAGCGACATCAGGCAGCTTCAGCGAACAGCACTCCCAGCGGTCCCCTGCAGCTTTCTCGCAATGATGACATGAGTGGGCCCAGGGATGGGAGCGGCGGCGGTTGGCGATGCTTGCGGACAGTGGTCTGCAGCCCGCTCACCTTCTCCGCTCCCGCCAGGGTCAACGACTAGTAGGAGTACAAGTCTGTCGACATCCTCATGGTCCACGGCACCACTATCAGAAACAGGGGGAGCCTGCAAGGCCGGTCGCATCATAGTATGTTTTCATCTACCTGGGCTTCAGCAGGGACGGTAATCACGCGTGTGGAGTTTCCAATGCATTTCACCGAAGACGGGTGCGAGTCGTGCGGGTTTTGCAGGGGAAGAAACGGTTGCAAGGCGGAGCTCTCACGGTCAGGTACAAGCGGGGGAGACAGGACCTCGCCATCTCCTCGGTGTACTACCCTCCGCGAGGCAATGGCAAAGAAGCGGCTGCGGAGCAGACGGCGATCGCCAGCGAGCTCACCATATGACTGCACGAAATTCGCAACCAACTGCCAGCACGTTGTGTACCACGGATCGGGATGGATCTGAGTTCAGAATGCGGACTAGATGTGGCGCTTCCACAAGTGACAGACACGGGTGCGCCAGCACCAGAAGGACCAAACTTTCACAACATCAAGCCATCGCTTCATGCACACGACCTGGTGCTGGCCAACACGTATTTTGACTGGCACATCGGTTACCTGGCATGTCCGCGCAGCATGGGCCAGAATTTTGACGTGTGTTTTGTCGCCATGAGCAAAGGCAGAATGTTGCAGCACATCAGGTGCAACGCCCCGAAGGACCACTTCCCCATCTTCACGGTTTTCTGGCACGCCTTCAAGTACGAGGGCAAACCCGCGATGTTGAGCTACAACAAAGAGGCTTGCAATGCGTTTCTCTTGTATGGCACAGGACGGTGACGATTTGTAGAACAGTGGAAGAGCGACTGGCACAACATCGGAACACCTTCGAAGAGTGGGAATATGTATGCAGGGGACGTGGACCAACTCAACGCGGGCATTATGCAGATCCGCCAGGAGGCTTCAGCGGACAAGTTTAAAGAGGCACCAGGATACGTCGAGAATGGAGAGAACACATAAGCACAGAGCACGCGGCCCAAAGAGTTACTATTGCGTAGACGACAAGCTAAGGAATCATAAGTGGAGTACCCAGATGAATGCAGCATTGAAGCATGCAGACTGAGCAGGCGCGGTCCTCGTGGGCGTCTTTACAACCGAGTACCCGCCACAAGAGCCACGGCAGGAGAATGGACAGAGAAGTTTCACAGAGCAGGGGTGGCAGGAGGAGCAGAAGCACAGCTATTTGTACGAGGAGAAGAGCCAGAGATCACCGCGGGCTTCTGGAGACTACCGCTTGTTGAAGACAGCGGACGTGGAGCTCAGCACAAGCCCTCGCATTTGGAGTGGATCAACCCGAACGAAGAGGAGCCACTAGACTATGGAGAGATTCACCATGATTCACTTTTTACGGTGGAGCGATTGAGAAAGGCGCTCAAGAAATTACCTTCGTGGCGAGCTCAACCCAGCTGGTCGGCACCGGGATGTGTTCTTCGTGCGCTGGCCATGCCGAACTGGTACTATCGTCCTCAGAGGGGAGGTGTGTTGGGGCCACGCCAGGAGGATGAGTGGATTCAGGCACCAGGGCTCGAGAGGACCCTCTACTTGCAGCGCGGGCGCATCAGAACTGTGGGGCGCCTGCAACAGGGCATCCGGCGCCATGCTGCATACAGGCGAAGCACGGTGACAAAGTTGGCACGGCAGGAGAGTGGCCCATCATGGCTTTCTGTGGACTGGGCAGGTCATTTTATCGTTCGCTCATGACATCGGGTCGGCAATATCAGCATTGGGCTCACGGAGGCAGATCACACCGACGCCGCGAGCGTGCAATGCTCGTTCAACAGTGTGGATCAGCGCGTTCTAGATGAGCGGGAGTGGCGCACACCACTAGGCACCATGACGCCAGCAATGCGTTCTAGTGCGTGCACACAGACGTAGTGGAACAAGCTACTGCAAGGCTGGTGCAGGAAGGCAAGGAGGACCTATTCTTGCAGAGGGTCTACAACAGTTCGCTTGTCGTCCCAGATGCACATGAGAGTGCTCACGTGGCAAACGGGTGAGGGGTACTTCCAGGGGATCACGCCGCCGCGAAGCTGTTCGTGAAGACGCAGGGGTACGGCGTCGAGTCTATGACATCCATCCTCAACCAGGACCCCCGGCAGCGAGCGTTGCGCACGACGGTGCCCGAGGCCGCGCAGTCCCTGCGCGACGACAGCGCCGTCGACCTGGCCACCAGCACTTTCGTCGACGATGTTGCGAGAAAAACCGTGGGCGCCGGTCCGTTTCACATCCAGAGAGTGGCGTCCTGTGAGAGTCGCGTCGTCGATCAAGGGCTGGAGGAGATCGAGGGAGCTCACAATCGAGAAAAAACAAGTCAACCTCGTTCAAGGAGCGGGCCCTCCAGCAGCCAAATTCAATCGAGCTTTTCAGTCATGTTGTCTCGGGTTTGAGGGGCGCGCCGCCTCGGCAGCAAGATATCGTGGAGGTCTTCAACGCGATGACAAAGGGCTTTCAGCGGAAATACACGTTCGTCTTCAGGCTGTAAAAACTGCGCGGTGCAAAATGGGGGCCTTCTGGATTACTTCGCAGGTTCCCCTCAGGTTTATGTTCGTCGCGTCCGTGGGGGTGGTCGTCGACGCGGCCCCCTCGGGGCTGGAGTCGCACGTCCTCGGCGCGACCAAACCCTCCACCAGGCAGTCCTTGCAGCCTCTACAGCAGCAGATCAATAAGTGCACGCGTGGTCCGGCATGGCAAACACACCGCGCGCTCAGAACATAAGGTACGTGCCCGTAGTAATATTGCAGTACAGTGTTTCATGAAGTTCGGCAGTGTCTTCGTCGATCTCAGGGTCAGAATATTGCAGTGGTTGCAGGATACTGTTGCGAATCGGCGTGGTCATCGACAGGTCACTGCTGCTCTCGCCGGCCAGGCACAGCGTGAATCAGCCAATCTTGAAGTCTCGAGCGATGGCGAGGCTCTTCCCACGGCCAGCGCGTGGACCAAACAGTTCTGGGCTGACGTGCCAGCGCTGTTTGACATAGAAGAGGGGCAAGCACTGGGGTCTGAACCCGAGGGTCAGTTTTAAAGTTTTTTCGGGTGAAGCCCGCGGTGTCTTCCTGAAAACCGACGGCACCCAGCTCAGGCCCAGAGAGCTGTCAGTCGCGATTCCGCCGCCAGCGTCGGGGGCGCTCGAGGTCGCAATGCCTGCCACCCCCCTCGGGGGAGATTGCGCGCTGTACGTTTGTGATGTCTCCCAAGGGAGCTTTCAGTCCCAGAAGGCCGTTGTGGCCGATATGAGTAGAGTCTGTGCCGGGGTAGGTTCCGACAGACGTTCCCTGCGAGACTCGGTCTGCCACGCTAATCGAGTGCCCTATGCCATCACATCATTATACTTTTGCCTGGTTTGCCAAATCACGGTTGCTGACAGAGAGACGACGCAGCGGCACCTAGCGGCAGCAATTCAACACGAACGATGTCTCACATATTTCAAGGCTAGGAACCCTGCGCGCGTGGAGCACATTGCACGCAGTGCGCGCTGTGTAGCTATGATGCTCCACCGCCTGAGCTGCTGATTCGACGTTCTGTGGATGTTCACCTGAGCGCGTACTTGGACACTCACACTCCCGCCTTCGATGCCAGCGCGGCTGAGCGCGGCGCAGGATATGGAGCCCAAGGAGGATAATGGGCCCAAGAGGGGCAGGAGGGAGAAGATGGATACCTCGGGCGCGGAGAAGAAATGGATGCTTTAATTGGAGGCCAGACTGAGAGAACACGAAACCAACGACACCCACTTCAGGTCCCCAGCGGGCCATCCTGCGCCTATGAACATGAAAAAGGCAACCGGCGATTTCGACGAGCAGGTCAAAAGCATTTGCAGTGGACATAAGCTAGGCAGCCCACGCTTACACGCCTTCGCCAGCCTTCTAGGGTGCTTGACAGACACCAGCGTGGACGGCAAGGCGGAAGAGATCGAGGTTATTTTTTCACGCAGCCGCGCGGCTTCACAAGGCATCAGCGGTCGACGGCAAGCTATCGGACATGGAGGACTTCTGCCACTCGCGCCGCGCCAGCGACTGCCACGTCAAGCAGGGCGCCCAGCCCATGAGCAGGATCAAGTACGCAGTGGAGGGCCAATGGCCCACGGGGAGGACCTTAGTCGAGGAGGACGAGCTCGACTCCGTCAGAGTGCATCCGCTGGGGCTCGACTTCGGCAAGAAGTACCTGCATGTGACGGTGGCCAGGCTCCTCTCGTTGGCAATGAGGGCCGCAGGCGTGACAAAAATGCAGGGGAAGGCCCCAGTGGGAGGCCTAGCACACACGATCCGAGGCAAACAGTAGTTGAAGCGTTGATTATATCAGCCACCAAGCATCAACGTATTCAGTGTAGCCCGAGTAGCTGCAGCAGGCAAATTAGCAGGTCTAGCCAGGAACCTATCCTCCCTCCTTCGCCCCCTCTTGAGCCTCCTCCTTCGTCTCTCCCTTCCCTCTCTGAGACGTCATGGGAGCAGCGTTCAACAGCGCTTCACTGGATCATTCTGCAACAGGAAACATTGGGCCGCCGCAGTAAGAAACATTGGGCTGCCGTGCCGAGTCGGCGCTACGTGCAGGGCTGATGGGCCTAGCGCTTCTGTTAGTGCTAGAGGCCCCCTGGTGTACGTCTATCTCAATGGATGCGCGTTTTCCTTACCAGGCTCTGCGGTGCAAGCGAGATTGAGAGATCAGAACTCGGCGTCGATGCTGATTCAGTCAGTTCGTCGGTCTCCTCCTCCTCCTCCTCCTCCTCCTCCTCCTCCTCCTCCTCCTCTTCCTCGTCGCGTCGCGTCGGCGGAAGGGCCGTTCGGCGTGGGTCGGTTCCTGACCGCAGCGGCCCTGCGGCCCCCGTTTTGGGGGCGGCCGTTTCCAGAGCTGCGGCGCGACCAGGCGCGCCACACGGTGCCAGGGCGCGGCCTCGTGTCCTGAGCCACGTGCGTTGCGGCGCGCGGGGCACTCCAGGACACTTCCCGTCGCGTTGGCGGCCCTTGCCGCTGGGCCGCCCAGGCCGCCATCGCCGGCAGCCGCTGGCGCCGAGGACCCGAAGCGTGTGCAGGATATCGAAACGGGGTTGGGTCAGCACGTTTCTTTGTTTTCCGCGTCCTCGTCATCCCTTCCTCCTCCTCCTCCTCCCTCCTCCTCCTCCTCCTCCTCCTCCTCCTCCTCCTCCTCCTCCTCCTCCTCCTCCTCTTCCTTCCCCTCCTCCCCTTCCCCTCCTCCCCCTTCTGTTCCGGCCTCCTCCTCTTCCTCCTCCCCCTCCTGTTCCTTCTTCCTCATCATATCCCTCTCCCTCTTCCTCCTCTCCCTCATCTCCGCTTCCTCCTCCCCGTCCTCCTCCTCCTCCTCCGCCTCCTCCTCCTCCTCCTCCTCCTCCTCCTCCTCCTCCTCCTCCTCCTCCTCTTCACCCTTCTCTTTGTCAGCGCTCTGCCCCGGCGGCGAGTCCGCTGCAGGAGACGCCCTCGCTCGCCCCGCCCCGTGGCGGCCAGTCGGGGCTTATACCTCTTCGATGCGCGTGTCGTCGTCGTCGTCGTCGTCGTCGTCGTCGTCGTCGTCGTCGTCGTCGTCGTCGTCGTCGTCGTCGTCGTCGTCGTCGTCGTCGTCGTCGTCGTGTCCTCCTCCTTCTCCTCTTCCTCCTTCTGCCCTCCCTCCTCCCCCTCCTCCTCTTCCTCCTCCTCCTCCTCTTCCTCCTCCTCCTCCTCCTCTTCATCCTTCTCCACCTCCTCCCCCTCCTCGCCTTCAAGGGCCCGCTTGGGTTCCTCCGACTCGATTCGGTTCGAGTTCGACGGCTTCCGATTCCGATTCGATTCGACTTGGGGTTCCGCTTTGGGTTCCGACTTCTCACCGCAGGCATGCCGGCCTGCAGATCTCCGCCGATCCGAGTTGCCCCGACTCGGCTGCCGATTTTTTCCGCCGGCCCGGTGTAGTCCCACCGCAGGTCCGACGTATCGCTCCGACTCTGGCCCAGCATCGCCTCAAATTTTGACGCGACGAGAGCCCACCTTCGCATCGATCCGTCGGATCTGGTGACGAGGAGACCCTTTGAGGCTCAGAGGGTCACCTCGTCGCCAAAGGCCAGACCTCGCCTCGACGTCTGGTCGGCCCAGGCCCTGCACGGACGAGATGGGTACGGAAAGAATGGGTCCGGACAGACTGGCGTCCAAACAAGCGCGCCCCCTTCTGGACAGGGCCCGGGGGCCCGAGGCTCGGAGCCCGGACACCTCGGGCCGCATGGCAGACCACGGCGGACGGCGTTCGGCCATGTGCGGTTGCTCCTCGGTCGTGGAGGGTACAGTGCCGTTTTAATACATGCTCCGCGTGCGGTTGATGTACTAAACATGCAGGGATGTAGCATTAAAAACAACGATGAGTTTATGCATAAATGTATGCATACACGAATCATGTATTAAACATCCCACGTGTTTAAACATCCTATGTATTAACAACTGCCCTGTAGGTGTCTCTTTGGAGCCCCCGAGATTCCCACATGCCTCCAGCGCCTTCCCGCTCGAGGGGCCGAGGGGCTTCCCCCCTTCCCTCCTCCTCGGGGGGCGGGCGGACGCCCGGCCCACTTTCACCGCCTCCCTGCCTCGTGGTTCTGGCTGCTCCTTCTTTTTCTTCTTCTTCTTCTTCTTCTTCTTCTCCCGACCGGTGTGTTCACAAGGCGGCCGCGGCGCGGAGCCTCGGGAGAACGTCCACCTCTGGCGCTGCCCGTGTTCACCACGGGCGTCTTTTTTCCAGAGCTCGGGGCCCCGGGGCCCTCACAGATCGGTGCGGCGCGAGGCAGGAGCCTGTTTTTTTAGACTCTGGCAAGTTTACTTGCATGGACGGGGGGGGGGGGCTGAGCCTGAAGCAAGCCGCAAACGACTTGCACGTTCGGGGGGGCGCGGAAATCACGCAAGTCGAAAGGCACTTGCACGCTAGTATTCGCTTGAAGAGGGGCGAGGGGGGGGGGGGGGGGGGGGGCGGGGGGGGGGGGGGCGAACGCCATCCAAGTAAACTTGCCCGAATCCAAAAAGAAACAGGCTCCAGGTCGGGCGAAGGCGAAGACGCCCTGGGCTCCGTGGTCGTGGTGTGATTTCTGTGGCGGCGCTGCGGCTCCGTCTCGCAGCGTCGGGCGTCCGGGACGAGCGGCGGCTCCCCCGGCGACACTGGGGAGAGAACTCTGGGGGCCAAGCTGCAGGCAGTGCCGAGGAGGGGGGGTCGCCACCAGGTGGGGCGCCGCCAGCTCTCTTCCCGAGGAGGAGGAGGAGGAGGAGGAGGAGGAGGAGGAGGAGGAGGAGGAGGAGGAGGAGGAGGAGGCGGGGTCCTGGGCTCCGTGGTCGTGGTGAGTGATTTCTGTGGCGGCGTTGCGGCTCCGCCTCGCAGCGTCGGGCGTCGGGGACGAGCGGCGGCTCCCCCGGTGAACCGGGGAGAGAACTCTGGGGGCCAAGCTGCAGGCAGTGCCGAGGAGGGGGGGTCGCCACCAGGTGAGGCGCCGCCGGCTCCTCCCGAGGATTGCGTCGGGCGTGTCTCCCTGTACGCGAGGAGTATGCAAACATAGTCAACATATAGTCAGGGAACGATGTTCCGACTACTCCAGTTTTCGTAATAAAAGGGAGGGGGTCTGGACCCTCCAAGACGAGCCATTTCAGACCTCCCCTCGTGGGAGAACCCTCCAAAACATCGTCCCCAGACCCCCCCAGGCCCTCCAAGATAGCCTGGAAGAGACCCCCCCCCGAAATTAGACCCCCCTCCCTTTATTACGAAATCTGGAGTATAGTCAGGGAGCGATGTTCCGACTACGTTTGACCATTCTTTGAATATGTGTTGAGCTTCTCCATTTTCCTCAAAGAATCCGCCTGCAGGAGGACGTGCCCGACCTACCCCGAGGATCGAGGCGCGAGGACCCGAGGGGGGCGAGGAGGCTTCCGAGCGGCCTCGCGCGTCGTCGTCGTCGTCGCCGCCTCCTCCTCCCCCTCCCCCTCCTCCTCCTCCTCCTCCTCCTCCTCCTCCTCCTCCTCCTCCTCCTCCTCCTCCTCCTCCTCCTCCTCCTCCTCCTCCTCCTCCTCCTCCTCCTCCTCCTCCTCCTCCTCCTCCTCCGCGCAGCCGAGCCCCCTTACGAGGAGAGCTGGGCAGAGCGGCTGTCCTCCTCCTCCTCCTCCTCCGCCGCCGCCTCCTCCTCGTCCTCCTCCTCGTCCTCCTCCTCGCGGTCGTCCTCCTCCTCCTCCTCCTCCTCCGCCGCCTCCTCCTCCTCCTCGCACCGAGCGTTCTGGAGGATACCTGGCAGGGTTTTTTTGGGGGGGGGGCCCTGTGTGCGGCGGCGGGCCCGGCGGGGGGAGCGCGAGTGGTGGGCGGGCCCTCCTCTTCGGAGGGCGGGCGCGGCCTCTCGCAGAGGCCCCCCTCGCGCCTGCCGAGAGCAAGGCTGCAGCCGGCGGCTCGGAGGGCGCGAGATCCTCGGAGGGGCCCCCGTCGCCCGCCGAGATGGCCCGCTCCCTCTCGGTGTTCCCTCCTGGGCTCGCAGTCGACTTGTGGGGCCTCCTCCGCCTCCTCCTTCTTCTCCTTCTCGTCCTCCTCCTTCTCCTCCTCCTGCTTCTCCTCCTCCTCCTCCTCCTCCTCCTCCTCCTGCTCCTCCTCGCCTCCTCCCTCCTCCTCCTCCTCCTCCTCCTCCTCCCTCCTCCTCCTCGTTTTCCTCCTCCTCCTCCACCTCCTGCTCCTGCTTCTCCTCCTCCTCCTCCTCCTCCTCCTCCTCCTCCTCCTCCTCCTCCTCCTCCTCCTCCTCCTCCCCTCCTCCTCCTCCTCCTCCTCCTCCTCCTCCTCCTCCTCCTCCTCCTCCTCCTCCTCCCCCCCCCCCCGGGCTCGCCACCGACCTTTGTGGGGCCTTCTCTCTCTCTGCCCGGCCGCCGCAGGTCTGGATGGAGGGTGCCCCACGACGGCGCCGTGGACGCGGCCTTCTCGCTGCGGCCCGGCGGCGAGGCGGGGGCGCGGGGGCAGCCGGCCCGACCCTGGCCTGCCATAGGAGCCTGTTTTTTTTGATTCAGGCAAGTTTACTTGCATGGCGTTCGCCCCCCCTCGCCCCTCTTCAAGCGAATACTAGCGTGCAAGTGCCTTTCGACTTGCGTGATTTCCGCGCCCCCCCGAACGTCCAAGTCGTTTGCGGCTTGCTTCAGGCTCAGCCCCCCCCCCCCGTCCATGCAAGTAAACTTGCCAGAGTCTAAAAAAAACAGGCTCTAGGTGTGGACCTCCCCAGATCTCCGCCCAGAACCCCTCGGCCTATGTCGTGGCGTCAGCATCGCAGGGCGGATTGCGCTCGGAAGTCAATGGGATGGGCCCAGACCGTCCTGGAGAATCCCGTTCCCGATTCCGGAGTGAATTTCGTGCGGATTGTTTGTTGGCCAGGAATGAAGACTGCAGCTAATCCACGTGAAATTCACTTAGTTTTTCGCTCGCCGTTTGGGGGTTCTGCATAGACAGCAATCCACGCGAAAATCCGCTGCAGCACGTCTGCAAGGTCGGCGCAATGAGTCATGATAAAAATCACGACGGGATGTTTTTCCTTAGTTTCGGCCTCCAGGGGCCCTTGCTGGCCCTCGGGACCGTGAAGAAACGACTTAGGACGAAAAACCAGTCCCGGGGAATGGGTCGAGACCTCTGGGGAGTCGTCATCATGGAAAAACCATGACGTCGGGTGTCCGGGATCTCCGAAGGCGTCCGTCCCGATCCCAGGTGAGCGAGGAAAGATAATGGGTTTGACTGCGCCGACCTTGGTGCGCACGCTCCCCGCGTCAGGTCGCGCGTGAGCGCCCTTGCTTCCAATGTGGCGTACTGCGCCGGCGACCCACGCATAGTAAGTCACCGCGTAAAGTCGCCATATCGTCTCGCGTGAGACCCCTCTGTTTTCGTCGCCCAGTTGTTCTTCGTTGATTTCGGTCTCCTGCGAACCGTCATCGCTTGGAGCCCGCTGGGGGTGAGGTGGCCCAGCATTTTCTTGCGGCCAGCAGAGCAGGAAGGGGGCGCGAGGTTCGAGGTTCTGGGGTTGAGGATGCTCCTGGCCTTTCTCAGCCTGTGGGGGCCGTTTTCGGGCCCCTGCATCGTCCAGAACGGATCCAGGATGAAACACTGCACCAGATGAACCCTGGGAGGGGTCTGGGGAACGATTTTGCGTTGATTTGGTCCTTCCTTTTTGTCGGATGCAACTCCTGGGAGGTCAAATTCTGCTTTCGCCCTGGTCTGAAATCCGGCTTAATCCAGCTTGATCCCGCTCAATCCCGCTCAACCCCGCTGAAATCCCGCTTCGCCCGAGGCCCACTCCGGCGTAACAGCTCCCAAGTGGGGCTTCATCCTCCTGAATCTTCTGAATCTTTCCGGCGAAAGCCTCCCAGCAGTTGCCTCCTAACTTTTTGGCAGACTTCCTCGGGGCCCGCCCAGTTCAGAGCCCCCCCTGCCGCCTCCGAGGCCTCAGGCCCCCGGGGGGCATCGGGCCGATGTCGCGCCGCCGGCTCTGACCCACCCGGCCTCGGCGCGACACGCGGCCCACGGCAGGGCTGCACCCAAGCGGTGTGTTTGGCGATTTCTCGTGGGCCGCTCTTCGTTTCGGCCTCGCTCTGCGGTGGAGGGACAACGAAAACAAGACGAGGGACAACGAACACGAAACCAAAAGGAGGGACAACGAAAACGAACACAGAACGAAACCAGAACGAGGGACAACGAACACAGAACGAGGTATGGAAGACAAAGCGAGGGACAGCGAAGACAGTGCGAGAGCGAAAAAGACACCGTTTTGGGGTTCAGCCCTGGCCGTCTACGCGTCTCTCACGCTGAGCAGCGCCACGGGAGGAGGAGGGGGAGGAGGAGGAGGAGGAGGAGGAGGAGGAGGAGGAGGAGGAGGAGGAGGAGGAAGGAGGAGAGGGGGGGGGGAGGAGGAGGAGAGGGGGAGGGGAGGAGGAGGGAGGAGGAGGGTCCCCAGGCCCGGGGCGTCTACGCGTCTCTCGCGCTCCTCACAATGCCCCCCCGGCCTTTCGCGGAGCGCGGAGCGGCACGCGATAGCCGCTCGCCGGGCGCCGCGCGTCGCCCCCGTGGCCGCCGCCGCGGCGCGCCGGGCAGAGGCTCCGGGCCGGCCGTGTGCCCCCCAAAAGGTCCTCCTCCTCCTCCTCCCTCCCTCCTCCTCTCCCCCTCCTCCTCCCCTCCTCCTCGTCCTCCTCCTCCTCCTCCTCCCTCCTCCTCCTCCTCCTCCTCCTCCTCCTCCTCCTCCTCCTCCTCCTCCTCCTCCTCTCCTCCTCCTCCTCCTCCTCCTCCTCCTCCCTCCTCCTCCTCCTCCCCCTCCTCCCCCTCCTCCTCCCCCTGCCCACCCTCCTCCTCCTCCTCCGAGAGGCCCGAGAGGCCAATCACCACCCACCAAACCACCCCAACCCAACCCGAAGGTCTCGATTTGCCCTCCAGTTCCAGTTTGGGGGGGGGTCGGGGAGCATCGAGAAAACACATGTGGAACCCGTACCCCCCCCAACCCGAAATTCGGGTATTCGGGTTGGGTTGGGGTGGTCTGGTAGGTAGTCAGCCAAGGCCTTTGGGGGGGCCGCGGCCGGGGAAAAGGGCGCCGTCGGGTGCCTCTGGCGGCGCGGGCCTCTGTGGTCTCTCGCGGGAGCTGCGTCGGGAGCCGTCGGCAGGCCAGTGTTCTCGACTTTTTCGGGGACACGGGGCGAGGGAGCCGTCGGCAGGCCAACGTTCTCGACTTGTTTCGGGCACGGGGCGAGGGTGTTTTTTTTTTGTTCGGTCCCAGGGGGAAGCGCGATGGGGGCGGGCCTTCTGAGCGGGCGGCGGGGCTTCTCAGAAGCCCTCGCGCCTTCTGAGCAGCATGCTGGGCCTGCTCCAGGCCCGCAGGCGGCTTCTCGAAATGCGCGAGGGCTTCGGAGCAGCCTCACCCCCGACTCCCGCTTCTCAGAAACCCGTGTGAGCCTTCTCCGAAGCCGCCGACGGCTTCTCAGATGGCGCGAGGGCTTCTGAGAGGCCCCGCCACGCCTTCTGAGAAGGCCTGTTCCCTCTCATTCTCCCCCCTGGGCGCGCCGTCGATTGCTGCACGCAAGTTCATAAGCGCGTTCGGAGGCGGTGGGGGAGGAGGGTCCAGATCGGGCCGAACGAAAGGGGGGGATGGGGAGGGGGGGGGTACGAAATCTGCTGCATGCAGCTGGTTTCGGCCCCAGCGCCGGGCCCATCCCTCGATACATGGGCGGCTCCCGGCGCCAAAATCAGCTAAGTGAGCTGATTCTCACCCCCCCCTTTTGCTATCCCCCCCCTTTCGCCCGGCCCTACAAGAGCGAAGCCCAAAGAAAGGCACGTGCGGACCTCCAAGAGTTTGTGCTTGTGCAGTGTTTCGCTGCTTGGGAGCAGCATGCACGGTGGGGCTTCTCACCGCTTTCAGCCCCTCTCCCGGGCCGCTTGCGGGCCTCGCGCCGTCCACGAAGCAGTCTGCAGAATCACACAGGCTGGCTCGGAAAGTGCCGGAGGGTGTGCGAGGATGTAGGGTCAAGTCGGGCTTGTCCCTCTACAGGGGGAATGTTCAAAGATAATATAACAATAGTCCGGGGACGATGTTTTGACAATGTTTTTGTATTTTTGAATATTTTCGGGGTAGGTATTCTTTCTTTTTCGTCCAAAATCCCCCTGTAGGGGGACAGGCCCGACCAAAATGCAGGGCCCAGGTTCGTGGGCCAGGGGTTTTGGGCGCCGTTCGACGCTTTCAGGCGGCCTCCCCAGACGCCCAGCTTCTCGCGTGTCTCGGGGCGTTCCCCCCTAAGAGGACACTCCGGTCCCCCGCGTCGTTCTCTGGTTGACGGCGCCCCGGCCCGAAGCCCGGCCTCGGGAGGGCCGAGGACGCCGACAGTAGCCGGTCGCCGCGTCGCCAAGGGGGGGGAGGGGGGGAGATCTCCAAGAAGAGGGCGCGACCGAGGAAGGCCCTCTCTCCGCCTTCCTCGCTCGCTCTCCTCCCCACTCGCGCTGGGCGCCAGTGCGAGTCCCACCCGGGGCGGACCGGCACGGAGCAGGCACGCGCGAGTCTACTCTGTGGCCGCCATCCTCTTGAGGCATCGCACTCGCGAAAGAAATCCCAGAGGCTTGCGCGGATGGGTCGCGCTTCTGGAGGAGGGGGGGGCAGGGGCGGGGGGGGGGGGGGCATTTTTCCGCAGCACATCGCCCGCACATCGCTTTTCTCCTCCTCCTCCTTCCTCCTCCTCCTCCGCCTCCTCCTCATCATCCCCTTCCTCGAGCGGCGAGCGCAGTCTGTGGCGCGCCGACCCCCGCTGACCTCCAACACCTCCACAACCCGGTAGTGCTGCTCCTCCTCCGCCTCCTCCTCCTCCTCCTCCTCCTCTCCTCCTCCTCCGCCTCATCCTCCTTCTCTTCCTCCTCCTCCTCCTCGGCCTCTCCTCCTCCTCCTCTTCCTCCTCTCCTCCTCCTCCTCCTCCTCCTCCCCTCCTCCTCCTCCCTCCTCCCCCTCCTCCTCCTTTTCCTCCTCCTCCTTCTCCTCCTCCTCCTCCTCCTCCTCCTCCTCCTCCTCCTCCTCCTCCTCATCCTCCTCCCCTCCTCCTCCTTCCTCCTCCTCCTCCTCCTCCTCCTCCTCCTCCTCCTCCGCGGCCCGCCGCGGGTCGCCCGCAGCGGCTGCGCGCCCCGTCTCCCGCTCGGTGCCCTGGAGGCTGGAGGGGGGCTCGTGGGCCTGAGGGCTCGGGGTCTGCACGGGCCCGCCGCCTGACGGCTGGCATCCAGCACTTGCTGTTCCAGTGTAGGCGAGTTGGCCTGCAGGCTGCGCGTGGATCATCCGGCGTTGCTGAGGCAACATCAATCGGGAGCGCTGTCGCTTCTGTGGTCTGGAGATTACGGACCAGATGATGTATGCACCGTCTGCGGTTGCGATGAATTTGGAAATTGTGCAGACCCACCGCCTGGGGAGCTTCCGGGGCGGCCGTAAGGAGGGTGATGATATAGGTGTGGAGATCATGTCCAGGCCCACGGAATTCGCCCAGAGTTCACGCTTCCTTTCCTTTTCAGAGTGCGTCCCCTGCCCCCCTCCCGCCCCCCGTGTCACGTGCGCCTCGGGCCACGGCTGGCGACGCCCCCTTTTGGACGCCTCCCTTGTGGACGCCCCCGACAGTCGACCTTCCTCCGCATGTCTTGTGCAGCCTCGGCGAGGCCCCCGAGGGCCTACGCGAGAGATCTTCGGGGGCTTCACAGGAGTCTCGCAGGAGGCCGCCGCATTGGGCCTCAGAGAAGGCGTCCGAGCAGCCGCCCGCTGGGCGCGCCCGCGGCCCCCGCGCGCGCGCGAGCTCCAGCCGCGCAGGAGGCCGAGGGGCAGGAAGCGCTGCGGAGACAGATCGAGGAGCTGCGGCGGGAGAGGGCCGCGTTCCAGCGGCAGGCCTGTGGGGGTGTGGGAGGGCGGAAGGAGGAAAAGGAGGAGGATGAGGAGGAGGAGGAGGAGGCGGAGGAGGAGGGGAAGGAGGCGGAGGAGGAGGAGGAGGAGGAGGAGGGGGAGGAGGAGGAGGAGGAGGAGGAGGAGGAGGAGGAGGAGGATGAGGAGGAGGAGGAGGAGGGGAAGGAGGCGGAGGAGGAGGAGGAGGAGGAAGGAGGAGGAGGCGGAGGCGGAGGCGGAGGCGGGGGAGGCGGAGGAGAAGGAGGAGGAGGCGGAGGAGGAGGACCAGTGGAAACCCAAGAGTCATCAACGATGTTGGAATCAACCCTCCCTCCAAGCTCCGTCTTCGTAGGCCCCTACAACGGTTCATTTCCATTGAGGGAACTGCCTCGTTGGAAGACAACAGCTGAAGCGTGCCAAACACTTGTTTTCGGGCCTGTAAGGCCGCGTATCAATTTGACTGCTGCGTCTTGACGATCCAGAATAGTGCCAGAACGCCATTTGTGGGATTCCAAGACAACAAATCTACATAATTGTTGCGCCAACACAATCCTGAATCCTTCCAACACACAGTTCCTGGTACGTTGATCATGGGATTCCGTGAAACTCTTGCAAATTGTTTAACCGAGTGTGCGCGGCGCTCAAGCGAGAGCCACATATTGAAAACCACCCGCCCTCAATCCGTGAACCTTTTGCAACTGTTGAAAACAAATGTGCGCGGCGCTAAGGCGAGAGCCACATTTTGAAAACGACTCGCCCTCAATCCGTGATGCTCTTGCAACTTGTTTAAAACCGAGTGCGCGCGGCGCTCAAGCGAGAGCCACAGTTTGAAACCCACCCGCCCTCAATCCGTGAAGCCCTTGCAAATGGTTCAAACGAATGTGCGCGGCGCTAATGCGGGAACCACATTTTGAAAACGACCCGCCCTCAATCCGTGATGCTCTTGCAAATTGTTCAGACGAATGTGCGCGGCGCTGAGGCGAAAGCCACATGTTGAAAACCACCCGCTCTCAATTCGTGAACTTCTTGCAAGGATTTTAAACAGAGAATGTGCGCGGCGCTAAGGCGAGAGCCACATTTTGAAAACGACTCGCCCTCACTCCGTGAAGCTCTTGCAAATGTTTAAAGCGAATGTGCGCGGCGCTAAGGCGAGAGCCACATGTTGAAAACGACCCGCCCTCAATCCGTGATGCTCTTGCTAATATCTAAAATACGACTGTGCGCGGCGCTAAGGCGACAACCACATGTTGAAAACCATCAGCCCTCAATCCGTGAACCTCTTGCAGAGATCTTAAAACGAATGTGCGCGGCGCTAAGGCGAGAACCACATTTTGAAAACGACTCGTCCTCAATCCCTCAATCCGTGAAGCTCTTGCAAATGGTTCAAACTAATGTGCGCGGCGCTAAGGCGAGAGCCACATTTTGAAAACGACCCGCCCTCAATCCGTGAAGCTCTTGCAAATATTTGAGTACGAATGTGCGCGGCGCCAAGGCGAGAACCACATTTGAAAATGTGTCGCCCTCAATCCGTGAAGCTCTTGCATTTGTTTACAGCGAATGTGCGCGGCGCTACGGCGAGAGCCACATTTTGAAAGCGACCCGCCATGATGAGGAGGAGGAGGAGGAGGTGGTGGAGGAGGAGAGGGAGGAGGAGGAGGAGGAGGAGGAGGAGGTGGGGGAAGAAGGAGGAGGGAGGAGGGAGGAGGAAGGAGGAAGGAGAAAGGAGGGAGGCCGGAGGACAGAGGACGAAGGACGGAGGACGGTGGACGGAGGACGGAGGACGGAGGACGGAGGACGGAGGACGGAGGAGGGAGGAGGGAGGAGGGAGGAGGAGGGAGGAGGAGGGAGGAGGAAGGAGGGAGCTGGGAGGAGCAAGGTGGGAGGAGGGAGGAGGGAGGATGGGGGATGGGGGGCAGACAGGGGAGTCGTAGGAATCATCGTCGCTTCGCTGTGCGGTGCGTGGACTTCCGTTGGAATCGCCGCCTGCGTTCTGTCAGCACGTCGTGTTTGAGCACCTCGCTCAGCCAGCCCCGCGCATCGTCGAAGTTCGCAGCCGCCGTGCCCGCCGCGCCACCATCGGCTGCATGGGGAGGCGGGGGAGGAGGATGAGCGCGAGACGGTGGAAGGGACGGAGGACGACAACCCAGGCAAGCACGACCGGAAGGGGGCCGCTTCAAAGGCGGATAAGGGGCTTGACGGCGACGCCGCCAAGGGTTTCAGTCTGTTTTTCATGCTCATGGCGAAGCAGCTCCTGAGTTGCGCCCAGCAGGCCCGCGAGCCAGGGGGGCGCCTCTTCGACGCTTTTCCATCGAAGTCAGAGGCTCCAGAGATTTGCAGGGATGTCAGGTCAATTCCGCAGCCATTCGGAGGCGATGAAGACGGACGGGAAATGCCGCACACGCAGCGCTCCATACACCTGGGCGTTCGAAGGCTCGATCGAGTCGCTGAAGGAGAATGGGGGGGGGCAGTGGGTAGCCAGAACGCCACGGCCATCCAGCTGATTTCCCAGTGGCTGAAGGAGCACAGCGTGGTGGACAAGATGGAAGTCATGAGTCATGAGCATGCGCCTCGTGGGCAGCATTTTCGTCAAGGACCAGAGGAGGATAACGTTCGTAATCCGCAACGAGGAGTGGAGGCCGGCGGTGATTGCAGCGCGCGCTCAAGTTGGGTTGTCGACGAAGCAGGGCAAGGCGCCTGCAAGCTTCCCCGCAGGATAATCGGAGCAATGTGCAAGTAGTCTTGGCTGCCCCGAGGTTCCCTGCACGATGCCTATTCCTTCACATCGTCCTCCGCGACCTCCTTCCGATGTGCCTTGCGTGTCCGGCAATGTGCGAAAAGACGTTGAGGCCTTTCTCGTGCCTGGGGAGAGCGAGCGGGGCAGCGTCCGCTGGAACGTTTCTGTATGGTGAGCGGTTGCGTGATCGTTTGCGTGTGGATGAGATGTGGCAGGGTCTCCAGCTGGCCGTAACTGGCAAGTCGGTCGGCGGGACCTGCCGTGGAGCAGACGCGCCCTGGGGTGCTGCTCCTGCGCGCTGGCCACAGCTGCCGGACGCCTCGGGTGTGTATGATGGCGCACCGCCTCTCAGCTCAGGCTTCGACGCGTCGGGATTTTCGGGCAGGGCTGGACGATCCGGTTGTTTCTTCTCATCCTCTTGATTCTGAAACGTGTCTGCAGCGCTGCATGCATAGGAGGTCCGTCAGCCAAAACAGCAGGCAAGACAACAGAGGGGGCGATGGCGCAGAATGGTAAAGCCTGGTCCCCACCAGCATCGTCGTCAGATCCCCATGTTCACCCCCCATGTCGTCATAGTTATCCCCACCAGAACCACCGTCATCGTCAGCACCGTGCTCGTCCTCCTCCTCGTCGTCAGCACCAGCAGCAGCACGATCATCCCCGTCCTTGTCCTCAACCTCCTCCTCCTCCTCCTCCTCCTCCTCCTCCTCCTCCTCCTCCTCCTCCTCCTCCTCCTCCTCCCCCCTCGTCCTCGCTCCTGCGCCGCCCCTCCACGCGGGCACGCCGCGAGGCGGAGGAGGTCCAGCGGCGCGCGCAGGAGCGCGGGGCCCGGGAGCGGCTGCTGCGCGCGCGGCTCGGGGGTGCCCCCGCGGCCGCGGCCGCGGCCGCGGCCGCTGCGCCGCGGGAGGCGCCGCGGAGGGCGGGCGCTTTGTCGCAGTCGTCGCCGCCGCCGTCGTCGCCGGCGCCGTCGGCGGCGGCGGCGGCGGCGTCGTCGTCGTCGTCTTCGCCGCCGTCGGCGGGGGGGGGGCTGGCGGAGTGTGGGTTTGCCGTCGTCGTCGTCGTCGGGGGAAGGAAGGGGGAGGGTTGGGCGGTGGTCCCTGCGCAAGGGGGGCGAGTCCCGAGCAGAACAGCACGCACCATGGTCACGAGGCCGACGACGACGACGACGATTACGACGACGACGAACACGACGACGACGACCACGACGAACACGACGACGGAGAATACTCGCGCACACGATCCGCACCGAGGGACGGAAGCCAGAAAAGGACCCCCACCCGGCGAGGTTCGGGGGGGCAATGCGCAGCACACTCGATGAGCAGTGCTGCGGCCTTCCCCCCCCCGGGCACAGCCCCCCCTCGCAGCCGATGTTTCTATCCCAACCCCCCACTCCTGAAGGAGAAGTGAAGCGGCTCAGAAAGAAGGGAGACCCTGGCTGGGATGCACCCCCAGGGGGCTACTCGGACGCACCCCCATCGAGGGCGGACGCCCCCCCGCGTAGATCCCAGGGTTGGGCCCCAAATCTGTGTCCATTCGACAACCCCACGAAGCCTGGGTTCGGGGGGGCAATGCGCAGCACACCGCTGAGCAGTGCTGCGGCCTTCCCCCCCCCCCAGGCACAGCCCCCTCCTCCTCCTTCTCCTCCTGCTCCTCCTCCCTCTTCCCCCTCCTCCTCCTCCTCCTCCTCCTCCTCCCTCCTCCTCCCCCTCCCTCCTCCTCCTCCCTGCTCCTCCTCCTCCTCCTCCTCCTCCTCCTCCTCCTCCTCCTCCTCCTCCTCCCTCCTCCTCCTCCTCCTCCTCCCCTCCTCCTCCTCCTGCTCTCCTCCTCCTCCTCATCCTCATCTCCTCCCTCCCTCCTCCTCCTCCTCCTCCTCCCCCTCCTCCTCCCCCCCCGCCACCCCCGCCCCCTGCAGCGGCGGCGCGCCCGGGCGGGCGGCGAGACGGGGCAGGCCTGCGCAGGGCGGGCGGCGGGGCCTCCGAGGAGCAGTGCCCCGCCCTGCGGCAGACGCCCCGCCGGGACCCTCGTCGGAGAGGCCACGGGCGGCGTCTTCCGGACGGGCTGGCTCTGCCCCGCCACCACCGCAGGTAGGAGGGGGAGAAGGTCCTCCGCCCCCTCTTCTTCTTCTTCTTCTTCTTCTTCTTCTTCTTCTTCTTCTTCTTCTTCTTTTTATTATTATTATTGTTCTTATGCTTCTGCTTCTGCTTCTTCTTCGTCTTATTATCATGATTACTATTATCATTAGTATTATTATTATTATTAGTATTATTAGTATTATTATTATTATTATTATTATCATTATTATTATTATTATTATTATTATGATTGGTTTCTTCTTAGTCTTGTTAGTATTAGCATTATGTTGATTCTCCTAAGTATTACTACTATTTGTTTGTTGCTCCTTCCTTCTCCTCCTCCTCCTCCTCCTCCTCATCATCCTCCTCATCCTCCTCCTCCCTCCCCCCTCCAACTTATGGTGGCCGTGGCGGAACACAGGCCCATCATCTGCAGAAGGCGCGAGGGCGCCTGAGAAGCCCGGTCTTCTGCTGAGGAGGCCTGCCCCCTCTCGCGCCCCCCCCCCTTGGGCGCGCCGCCGAGGCTGGCAGCACACAGACGCTTTGGGTCCTTCGCTGCCTTAGCTGCCTCGATACGCACGTCTTGGTTCGCTGCCTAACCGTACTCAAGACGTCCGTGCCAATACGTTGCGTGTTGGCTCAACGTATTGGCCCACGTTTTGGAGAAAGTATCGCGTCTGACCCCACGTATTCAGGATACGTGTTGAACTCCGTATCAATGCGCTACGTGTTGCGTGTTGCGTATCGGGGCGGCTAAGTTTGGGTCTGCACCCTCGGGCCTTGCTGGACCAGGGGGCGCCCTTCCCCCAGAATTTGCCAGAGCCAGGGACGAAGCAGAGGGCCGGCGGCGTCCGCCGAGTTCCAGGTCTCAGAAGCCCTGAGCGCCGCGGTCAGGGAGGGGATGAGGAGGGGGGGGTCGGGAGGAAGAGGGATGGGAGGAGGAAGAGTCGGAAGACGAGGCGGATGGGGGAGCGGTACGAAGACAAGGTGGAGGGGGAGCGGAAGGAGGAACCGATGGAGGAGGAGGAGGAGGAGGAGGAGGAGAGGAGGAGGAGAAGAAGGAGGCGGAGGAGAGCAGAGCAGGTGAGGGGAGGCATACGTGTAGGGGGAGGAGGCTGTAGAACGGGGGATGAAAAGGTTGGAAAGAGGAAGAGGAAGGGGGGGAGGATGAGGAGGAGGAGGAGGAGGAGGAGGAGGAGGAGGAGGAGGAGGAAGAGGTGTTTGAGGAGAAGGGAGGGAGCACGAGGAGGGGGGAGCAGGATGTGGAGGTGTTTGAGGCGGACGGGCCCGACGAGGGGCAGGACTACGGTCAGCGTGCACGGAGGAGGAGAAAGAAGAGGGAGGCAGATGAGGTGGAGGATGACGCAAGGTGATGATGATGAGGAGGAGGAGGAGGAGGAGGAGGGGGAGGAGGAGGAATAGGAGGAGGGAGTGTAGGGCTCCGTGGTGTTACCCTCGGAGGCCTCGACCTGCGGTTCTACAGCGCAGCCATAGATCTGCTGATCCTCAACACGGTCTCACTCCCCCGTCTATTCTTAAGTCGGGACTGTCCCTCTACAGGGGGAATATTCAAAAATAGTCAAAACATAGTCTGGGGACGATTTGTTGTTTTACTATTTTGCGGCATGCTGTGGCATTTTCTGACTATGTTTTATGTTTCGTCTAAAAATCCCCCTGTAGGGGGACAGGCCCGACTTAATTCTATTTTTGGTTAAAAATATTGAAGAGCAGTGGTGATATAGGTGACGCCCTCAGGCAGGTGCGAGCACGATTTTTTGTTTGAAGGAGTTTTAGGGGGGCGATCAGGAGGAGCCCGAGGACAACGTTTTTGCGCCATGCCGTCCTGCCATGTCTCCTGATCCTTGCTCGTCACCTCGTCATCCCAGGGATCCTCCTCCTCCTCCTCCTCCTCCTCCTCCTCGCTCGCGCCAGGGACCGGTGATCCTTGCGTGCAGCCCAGGGGCACCCGAAGGTCACCAGGCCCAGGTTGCCTCTTCTCGTCCAAGCCCGACGCGCTGACAGAGGCCACCGCGCCCCGCCCAGGTGGCGCAGCGGAGGCCTCCCCCAGGCAGTGCCTTCGACACCACAGGTGCTACCAGCCTCTCCGGCGCCCCGCGGCGGCCGTATAACTTCCGGAGCACGTGGAGCTAATTGCGGGCGCTCGTCTTCGCGCCAGGTAAGCCCGATAGCCTTGGCATCGCTCGGACCTGTGCATTGTTTCTCGGCGGGGATCATTGGGGAGCTTCCTGGATCCTCCTGCGAAAACGAACCACGCACGAAACCGACAGAAAAACACAGGGAATGGACGTCCGAGCGATGGCCAGCAACGGGGATGTTTCATCCACATGTCCACCGCAGCGGCCACGGGAGCTCCGCCGAGAGGAGAAGCACGGCCTGCGAGCACCCGGACCCTGAGCCTGAGCCTTCTCGTCCGCGTCCGGCAGCGCGGCCCCGCCCCGCTGCGAGCCCTGAGCGCCCCCTCCTGCTTGCGCGCGCCGCGATCCGCCCGACGTGCTCCTCGCCTGGTCGATTGGATGCTGGTCGTGCTGCTGTCTCGTGCGTCGGA
>CAUYUJ010005264.1:55000-62881 GCA_963575745.1 Prorocentrum cordatum
CCGCCGTGGGCTCTCCGTGCCGTCCGAGAGAGCTTCCCCAGGGGGGTGCTCCTCCTCCTCCTCCTCCTCCTCCTCCTCCTCCTCCTCCTCCTCCTCCTCCTCCTCCGGCGCCCCAGGCTTCCAGCAGTGGTCGGGGCTCGAGAGGGGCGGGGGTCAGTGCAAGCGGGGGCCAGTCAGAGCGCGGGATCTTGCAGGGGATCCTGCAGGGCCAGGGGCGCACGGCGGTGATGTCCATGACCCTGATGAGGGCGGCGGTGATCTCCATGGCCATATCCACGATTGGAGTTCCACTGGCTTCCAGACCCTGGAGTCCTTATCGAAGGTTTCCTTATCGTATCCAATGCCCCCACCGCAGGCCAGTGGGAATGCCGGGACAGCCGCTCCCTGCTCTTCGCCCTCCTTCCCCGGATCTCTCCGACGACCTCTGTTGCCGTGCCCCAGCGCGCGCTGCCTCGCCTGCGGTCGTCGGGGACCGCTGCGCGGCCCCCGACGGCCAGCGACAGCGGATCCTCGGAGAAGGAAGAGGCGCCCATACCTCTGCCCTTTTTTCGTTCTCCCTTTGTCGGGCCTCTTCGGAGGCCCTCGTCGCCACCGCCGAACTCGCATCGACATCCTGGTCATATCACGCACCCAGGGAGAGGTCCGGGGAGTAGCGGTATCGGGACCTTCTGGTTTTCCCAGATCCGGGGCCGAAGCCTACGGTTAAGAGTCGGGCGTGTGCTTCTACAGGAGGAAGGATCGAGAACAGTCAAACAATAGTCTGGGGACGATGTTTTGATTCTTCTTGGCTATGTTTGAGTATCTTCTTCGGATTTTTCTTTTCCGTCCCAGATCCGTCTGTAGGAGGACACGCCCGACCTGAGCCTACGGTTGGGCCGAGGTATACGATCGAGGTTGGTTCGGGGATGGTACCCTGATGTTTTTCGTGTTCTCGAGCATCCTGCGGAAGGGGACCCTCGAATGTTCTTCGGTTTTGGCTGGCGGAGGGCCTCATGCTCTTGGAGGATGTTTTTCTGGCCGGTTTCCGACTGCTGCACCCCCTGGGGTAGCGGTCCCAGACGTCATGATTTTTCACAACGTCGAAAGACTCCCATTGCCCAGGATTGGTTTTTCATCCTGAGTAGTTTCTTGACGGACCGGAGGCTCGGTAAGGGCCCCCAAAGGCCGAAGACAGCGAACAACAAGTCCGTCATGATTTGTTCATGACCCGAGCGGGTCTGGGGAAGGGGCTCCGGGTTCGCGGTATGAGAAAAGTCGTATCAGCGGATGTCCCACAGTGGGGGAAACGATAGGGGGGGATAGGCATAAGCCTAAGCGTACATGCATCGGCCTCGAATAGTTAATGCATCGACGATGCATCGTTGATGTCAGGGCGATGTATCGTCGATGTATGGACGATACATGGGGCGGCCTGCATCGACGATGCATCGACGATTCATAGGCGATATATCGGCCAGTCGAGGTCAATGCATCCTACCTTTGGGATGCAACTCCTTGCAGGTTAAATTCTGTATCGGCCCTGGTATTTTCGCGGTCGATCACCGTCACAGGCCTAATCTGGGCTAATCCGGCTTAGTCCTGCTTGATCCGGCTGATCCGGCTTGGTCCAGTTTAATCCGGCTTAATCCTGGGTTTCTTCTGGCCTGGTCCAGCGAAGTGACCCTCTAACTGGGTTCATCGTCCTGAATCGTTCCAGCGAAGACCTCCCAGGAGTTGCCTCCTAAGACCCTATGCCTCGAGTGGGGGATCGACTACAGACTCGATGTTCCCCAAAATGGTTTGCCCGTCGGATATACGAAACATATTTACAATGCTCCGTAGATCTACTGACTCTTCTACGTTTTTTTCGCATGGGTTCGACGAGAGAATCAATGTGGTGGCAAATTGGTTCTCTTAGTCGATCCCCCACTCAAATGCCTACCGCCCACACCCTGTCCCAGACCCTCGACGTCCTGATTTTGTGCGCAACGTCGACCCCCAGAGGTCTCGACCCATTCCCCGGGACCAGTTTTTCCTTCCGAGTCGTTTCTCAATAGTCAAAAGCGGGCAAACATTAGTCTGGGAACGATGGTTTAAATCTTTGTTTGATCATTGTTGAGCATATTTGGCGTATTTTGTTGAAACATGTTTCGTCGAACATCGGCCTGTAGGAGGACATGCCCGACCTCACCCGAGGGCCAGCGAGAGCCCCCACAGAGGCCGAACATCGCGAAAACAATCCCTGAAACGAGTTCTTCATCACTCGAGGGGCTCTGGCATCGTTGCCCCCCGAGAGAGCCTCCTCCTCCCTTCTTCTCCTTCTCCTCCTCCGCCTCATCCTTCTCCTGCTCCTCCTCCTCCTCCTTTCCTGCCCCTCCTTCTCCTCCTCCTCCTCCTCCTCCTCCTTCTCCTCTTCATCCTCCTCCTCCTCCTCCCTCCCTCCCTCCCTCCCTCCCTCCTCTCCTCCTCCTCCTCCTCCTCCTCCTCCTCCTCCTCCTCCTCCTCCTCCTCCTCTCCTCCTCCTCCTCTTCCTCCTTCTCCTCATCCTCCTCCTCCCTCCTTTCCTCCCTCCCCCTCCCTCACTCCTTCCCTCCTTCCCCTCCTCCTCCTCCTCCTCCTCCCTCCTCCTCCTCCTCCTCCTCCTCCTGCCCCCTCCTCCTCCTCCTCCTCCTCCTCCTCCTCCTCCTCCTCCTCCTCCTCCTCCTCCTCCTCCTCCTCCTCTCCTCCTCCTCCTCCTCCCTCCTCCCCCTCCCCCTCCCCCTCCCCCTTCTCCTCCTCCTCCTCCTCCTCCTCCTTCCTCCTTCCTCCTCCTCCCCTCCTCCTTCTCCTCCTCCTCCTCCTCCTCCTCCTCCTCCTCCTCCTCCTCCTCCTCCTCCTCCTCCTCCTCCTCCTCCTCCTCCTCCTCCTCCTCCTCCTCCCCTCCTCCTCCTCCTCCTCCTCCTCCTCCTCCCCCTCTCCGCGGGGGGGGGGGGCCTCGAGAGTGCGGAGGCCTCCGGGCCCCCGCCCGGCCCACGCCCGCAGCCGCGCCTCGCCCCCGGTCAGGAGGAGCGCCGCCGCGAGGACGCGGCCAGGCGCCGGGACAGCGAGGCCGCGCCGGCGGGATGCGATCGGCGGCGAGCGAGGGGCGGAGACGAGAAGGAGCCTGTTTTTTGGGATTCAGGCAAGTTTATTGGCATGGCGTTCGCCCCCCCCCCCCCCCCCCCCTCGCCCCTCGCCCCTCTTCAAGCGAATCTAGCGTGCAAGTGCCTTTCGACTTGCGTGATTTCCGCCCCCCCCGACGTGCAAGTCGTTTGCGGCTTTGCTTCAGGCTCAGCCTCCCCCCCCCCCCGTCCATGCAAGTAAACTTGCCAGAGTCTAAAAAAACAGGCTCAAGGCGGTATCCCCCTCGAGTTCGGAAAAAAAAAAAACATGGCGGGAGGTTTCTCGCTATTTTCGGCCCCGGGGGGCCCTCCAGGCCAGCCACAGCTGGGGGAGCTGTGGTCCTTACCCCCCCTGGGGGACCCATCGATTTCGACACCCCTCTCGAGAGATCGTCGATGCGATGGCTTCCCCCAGGGGGGTAAGGACCACAGCTCCCCCAGTTATGGCTGGTCGGCCCTCGCCGGCCCTCGGGACAGCAGTCAATCGGGGCGAAAAAGTTGGTCCTGGGGAACGGGTCCAGACCGCCGGGGGCCCACGTCATGGAACATTCATGCCGTGGGAGGTCTGGGTCCGGCGGCGAACGAGGGGGGGAAGTGAGAGGGAGAAGGCCTCTCGTCGGCGGCGAGAGAGGGGGGGAAGTTTCGGGTTCGAGGTTCGAGGCTTTCGGACGTTTTCGTCGGTACTCGGCGGTTTCCCAGCCTCGGGATGCTTGCCAGCAGCTTCGCCTCGCCGAGGGCGTCCTGGGGGTGCCCGGATCGTCCCGAATGGACGCTGGATCGCCCGATGGGTGATCCAGTGGCGATGCACCGGCGACGTGAGCGATGCATCGGCGACGTCAGCGTGGAGAAAATCGGGCTCCACATCGAGCCGCATCGCCGATGCATTGCGATGCGGCGCGATCTTCCGACCCTATCGTTACTTGGGCACCATCTGGGAGGTCTAGAATCAGCGGCGAGCCCGGGGTGGAAGTGAGAAGGGGCGGGCCTCCTCAGAAGGCTCGGAAGTGTTGCGGCTTTCTGACAAGTCTATGAGCCCTCCTCGAAGACACAGACAACCGTTCAGAGGGTGCGAGGGCTTCTGAGAAGTCCCGCCGCTTCTCAGAAGGCCTTCTACAGTGGGGGCCCATGATAAGAAACAGCCTGCTTGCCTCCAGGATGCCGTAGACCAGCGTCCGGCGGAAGAGAAGCGTCGAAGACCCGGTCGCCGCGACGGTTTTGCGACGCCCGCATCTTTGCCCACAAGAGCAGCAGCAAAGGAGGAGGAGGAGGAGGAGGAGGGAGAGGAGGAGGACGACGACGAAGAGGAGGGTAGGCGTCATGGGGGTGGCCTGTAGGGCAGTGTGCGTGGACACGATGTCCGCATTCGGGGAGAAGGAGGGGAAGGAGGAGAAGGGGGAGCAGAGGGAGGAGGAGAAGGAGAAGGAGGAGGATAGCGGGAGGATACGTATGAGAAGGAGGGAGGAAGAGGGAGGGGGAGGAAGGAGGAGAAGAGGAGGAGGAGGAAAAAGGAGAGGAGGAGGAGGGGGAGAGGAGGAGGAGGAGGAGGGGGGAGGAGGAGAGAAAAGGAGGAGGAGGGGAGCAGAGCAGAGGAGGATGAGAAGGAGGAGGAGCGGAGCAGGAGGAGGAGGAGGAGGAGGAGGAGCAGGAGGAGGAGGAGGAGGAGGAAGAGGAGGAGGAGTAGGAGAGAGGGGTGAGGAGGAGGAAGAGGAGGAGGAGGAGGTTAAGGAGGTGGAGGAGGAGGAGGAGCAGGAGGAGGAGAAAAAGGAGGAGGAGGAGCCCCCCACCCGGCGCTGGGGGCGAGCTCGCTGCAGGCGCTCGGTCGGTTGGCCCGCGAGCACAGCTGTGCGGCGCGAGTTTTCGAGCGGGCTGCTGGTATGGATGATCATGTCGTTGATAATGACGAGGATGACGGTGACTATGGTGATCAAGAGGATGGCGATGGTGACTGGATTGATGATGATAAGATGATACGGATGATGGCGTCAGATGGTGATCATGAGGATGGTGGGGACGAGAATCTCAGGGAGGATGCTGAGAGTTGTATCAGTCACAGTGGTGGTGGGGATCAGGATGAAAAGGATGGCGACGACGATGAAGATGGGAGTGAGGATGGTGATGCTGCTGCTGATGATGATGTTGATGATGATGATGATGTGGATGATGCTGAAGATGATGATGCTGATATCGGTGATGCTGGCGGTGGTGATGATGATGATGATGCGGATGATTATGATCATGATGTTGGTGGATGTGGTGACGGTGGTTGCGATGATGACGATGATGGTGATGCTGGTGGTGATGATAGTGATGAACATGATGATGATGCAGATGATGATGATGATGATGATGATGATCATGATGATGATGATGATGATGCTTATGATGATGATGATGATGATGATGATGATGATGATGATGATGATGATGATGATGATGATGATGATGATGATGATGGACGTGGTGGTGATGGTGTTGCTTTTGACGATGTTGATGAGGGTGGCTGTGGTGGTGTTGCCGAGGATGCATATCGTGGTGATGGTGCTTGTGATAACGAGGTACATGATGAGGATGGTCAAGATGATGCTGATGACAATGATGATGCTGTGGTTGATGATGTGAATGCCCATATGGCCATAGATATAGACGATCGCTCGGCGGAAAACTTGCTCCGCAGCGGCGTCCTACGGTCATTTTGCATGCGGCGCGCGTCGGGATCGGAGGGTGTCTTCGGCCGACGGGTTTCCCCCCGCGAGTCGTCCTCTGACGGCCGGGGGGCCGCTCCCTAAAGCAGGTAGACCCTGTGGCCACAGGGGACCGCGAAGGCGAGAGCGCACGCCACGAACTCGCCAACGACGTCGGGCGACCGTCCTGTGAGGCCTGCGGACGCAAAGAGGCTGCACGCAAAGGCTCGGCACGTGCAGCAGCACTGTCTCGCGACAGGAACAACAGACGTAATGTCTCGGAGGCTCGCGCAGATGCCCTGGAGGTTGGGCCCCCCCTGCCACAGCCGCCGGCGCCGCCTTCGGGTGCGCTCCGCGCGCAAGGGAGAGGTGCCCATCGCCGATCCAAGGAGTCCGCGCGGACCTCCCAACGTTTACGTTCATGCCGGGTGTTGCTCCTCGATCGAAAGCCCTGCATGTGAAGCAGCATTGTCGGTCTCATGGCCGCTTTGTGTGTTGCTGAGGCGATTGTCGGTTCTGCGGGTCGTCATCCTGCAGCACTAAGGCCCAGACAAACGATGTATTGATTTTTGCCATTCGCGGTCCCCAGAAGTCCTCGCCCCTTCCTCGGACTGGCTTTTCATCCCGAGTCGTTTTCAGGGCTCGGCGAGAACCCCCAGGGGCCGAGAATTAGGAGAAATCTCACGTCCTCAATTTGTTCCTAAGATGTGTGTGTGGGGGGAAAGAGAGGAGGAGAGAGAGAGAGAGAGAGAAAGAGAATGAGAGAGATAATAAAAACAAGAAAGAAAGTGTGTGTGTGTGAGATTGTTGGTGTTATGATGCGTTGGTGCGCGCTCGCGACGCTCGTGCCTCATCCCCTCCACCTTGCCACGGCTGCGACCGAGAGTAAGCTCCTTTGCCTCCACCCCCACGCCGTCCCTGTAAACGGGGGAAGGTGAAATGCCTCGCAGACCCAGCGGATGCATCGCTGTGCGAATATCGTTGAACGACGACGGTGGCGGACGACCAACGACGAACGACTACAAACGGGCGGCGGACGACCAACGACAGACGACGACCAACGACGACGAACGAAGAACAACTCGCGGCGAACAACGAACGGTGACCAGGACTACGACCGGCGACGGACAACGAAGGGCGAACGACGACGACTTACGAACGACGGGCGACGATCCTCGAACGACGCCGCACACGCGGGCGCATCGCAACGCGACCATCGCGCGGGGGGGGGGGTTGGGGGGGTCTGCACGGGAAGCAGTCGAAAGGCTTTGTCGACTCGCGCGTGTCATCGACGGCGGTCTCGGCGCGCGAGTTTCGCGCGGCGGTCGACGTGCGGCGCCAAGCGGCTTCCTCGCGCGACCGTGCAGCGGCTGCGCGCACGCGCAAGGACCTCGCGCGTCGCACCAGCGGCCCGGAGCGCAAGTGCTCGCGCTGTGGGTCTGCGCGCAGCGCCTGGCGGACTCTATATGCGCGACAGGGCAGCGCTCGGGCGCACGGGCGAGGATGAAGACGGGCAGGTCCCTCTACAGGGGGAATATCCAAAAGAGTTTCAAAAATAGTCTGGGGATTACTTTTTGAGTATTGTGGGGCATCTTTTGAGAATCTTCGGATATTGGAGAGGCCTGACGGCCGGTGCCGCCGACCCTGATCGAAAGGGATAGGAGCGGGGGGAGGAAGCGGAGGATGAGGAGGAGGAGGAGGAGGAGGAGGAGGAGGAGGAGAAGGAGCAGGAGGAGGAGGAGGAGGAGGAGGAGGAGGAGGAGGAGGAGGAGGAGGAGGAGGAGGAGCAGGAGGAGGAGGAGGATATGTTCGGATATCCTTTATCTGTCGTCCAAAACCCCCCATGTAGGGGGGCAGGCCCGACCCCAGACGAGGGCCTGCGCGTCGCGTCGCGGGCAGCTTCGGCGCGCGAGTTTCGCGCGGGGGTCGGCGCGCGGCGCCGGGCAGCCTCTTTTCGCCGGGCGGGGGCGGCGCTCGCGCGCGCAGCATAGGGCTCGACGCGCACCGCGTCGGCGACGCGTTCGGGGCGCGCAGAGAGTCTCTCCAGAGGGACAAGAAGCACACAGGCACAGTGAATCGTC
>CAUYUJ010005265.1:0-20000 GCA_963575745.1 Prorocentrum cordatum
CCGGGCCTGCGCCTCAGCACGCGCTGTGCTTACTGTGTGCCCTTAGGGGCTTGTCGCCCTCTGCATGCTCTCTCCGTCTTCCTGGTGACCGAAGGGGCCCTGGGACACACAAATAAGAAGACACAAATGACAGGAGTCCCCGCATGTCCTCCCCCCACTTCCAATATTTTCTTTTTCATTCGGGGGAACCGGCGATCAATTGTGTCGGTGTTCTCTCCCTACTGAGGTAAGGGAACGAACTCTATACACCGACGCTTTTCCCAACCCTGCGCTGAAATTCGCACAGGAACGCGGATTCTTGGGTATACGGGATCCTGGTGCACACATGTTTCGCTGTTTTCCCGGGTCGTCGGGGAAACATGTATACACCACACTGGCTCAGCGTTGTCCCCGACCCTCGAAAAGTCTTAGGATTCAAGAAACAATTTTTGGTCGGCGGGTCGGGAGCGGGCCCCTTCCGGTCAAGAGCTAGGCGGGGCGCGCGAAGCCCTAATTGGGGAGACAGGGCGCGGGCGGGCGGGGCCTCAGGCGGCCGGAGAGTGCTGAGGAAAGGCGGTGCCGAAGATCTTGCACAGGACAAGGTACGCCATGGACTGGAGCAGGGGGCGAAGTCCCAGAGGGAGAGTGGATCAGGATTCAAGAAACAGCCCGCCACTGGTAATGTACACGTTCCAACTTCCGATGAGCGACCACATAGCGGATGCACGTCGCACTCGGACCCCGTTGCCCGAGCCGCCGGCCTCTCCCACGGAACCGACGATGCGGCCCCTGCCAGCTCGGGCCCAGGCAGCGCCCAAGCGGGTCACATCTCCGTCTCCTTCGAGCGGGCTCGGGTGCCCAGAAGTCTCCGCGCTGCTCTGGGGGGTGCCCCGCTGGTCACCAGAACCCCCCACGGACGCCCCCTCTCATCCTCCCCCCAGGAGGTCGCCAGCGGCGCAAGAGCAGACAGTGCACATCTGTGCGGAGACTTCCACAGGGGAGCAAAAAGTGGCACAAACATAAAAACTAGGATGTCCGCGCGGATTTCTCGGATAGGCACTGGATCCCCCTCCCTGGCGCGCGGAGCGCGCCAGGGGCGGCGACGGAGGCGCCGCCAGGGGGCCCCAGCGCCGATCCGAGAAATTCGCGCGGACCTCCGAGTTGTTATGTTTGTCACTGTGTGTTCCCCTAATCCAGGGCCTGAGATTTCCACTGCTGGGTCCCTGAAGGCCGAACCTTCCCCCATGGCCAGATGTCTGAGCGGTGCTTGGAGGCTCCCGGGGCTAAGCGTCGGCCCCGGGAGGCCGAGAGTGGGGGATCACCTCTGCCTTCACGTGTATGTCTAAGCCCCAGACCGTCAGGCGTCCTCTTCCTCCTCCTCCTCCCCCTCCTCCTCCTCCTCCTCCTGGTCCCTCCTCCTCCTCCTCCTCCTCCTCCTCCTCCTCCTCCTCCTCCTCCTGGTCCGTAGCCATTTTGGCTCAAGCCGGTCTCAAGCCCCCTGGTCGCCATTTGCCTCCGCTCATGGCCGGCCAGGGTGCAGCTGCTTGAGAAGATGGCGCGGGCGGGGTCGCCACTGGAGGGCGATCCCTTTGTGAAGAGGCGCTCGCGGGCCGAGCGCACGGCTGCGCGGCGGCGCGCGGTGGCTGCGGCAGACTCCGGCCTGGCGGCGGCAATGGCGCGCGTGCAGGAGCTGGAGAAGGCCTTCGACATGTTGGTCGGTGATGCTGGTGTCGCTGATCGAGTTCGGGCTCTTCTGCCAGCGCTCTCCGCGATGGTTCGCGGAGTGGAGCCTGCATGGCTGGACAGGCTCCGCCGAAACGTGGCCCTCCATGCCGCCGCGCAGGGGGTAGAGTCGTTGGCGACGGCGGACTTGCGTACCCTGCGAACTGCGCAGCGCGGCCCTCGCTTGGGACCCGCGGCGCTGGAGGGGGCCAGCCCACGGCAGCGGCGGCCGCCCTCGGCAGGCGGCGAGGCGGCAGCCCCAACCGATGGTGGCGGGCTACGGGCGGAGGCTGCAGTATTCGTCCCTGCGGGAAGCTGTGAGCCGCTGGGCATGCGCTGTACATGTGGAGCGGCGGTCTTCTCGGACTTCGGCGGCCCACCCTGCGGCTTTCCGCGATGCACGGGGACGCCACGAGAGCCCATGTACAACGTGGAGGGCGAGCGGATCTTCGAGGTCCCCATCACGCCCCTCGCGTGCTCGGCGCCGCCCCCCGAGCAGGAAGGCCAGAGCCTGAGGGACGCCGCGGCCGTGGAGGGTTGCGCCCCCCCCCATGCTGCAAGCGGCGGTGCCAAGACAAGTGGATAAGACCAAGATGGCGGTGAAAGGCTGCGGCCTCTCGGATGGCCGTGACCGCCGCCCTCCTGGCCCTTGGGCGGACAGGTTCGTCTACCCCGAGGTCGTCCTCGCGGGCGTGGAGCTGGAGGCCGCCGACGGCGGGGGCGGCGGGCCTCTGCCTGGCGGTCCCCAGGCCGCTGCGGCCGCCCGCGCCCGCGACTGCGCCCAGCTCTTCGCCTCCTTCGCGATGGAGCTCGGGCGCTGAGAGCGCACGGACGCCGCCTTCGACGTGGAGGCGGACTTCGTGGGCCAAGGTCGGCGTGGGCCGAGCCTGGGGTTAAACCCAGGTTCGGCCTACGCTAAGGATGGACTCTGAGGGGTCCCGTCGTGAATTCATCGTGCAAGACCTTCTTAGGTCGAGTCTAGCCTCCTCCTCCTGGTCCCTCCACGGAAGGATTTCGGAGGAAAAGCGAACAGTAAACAGAACATGCGCAACAATAATCGAAAACTTGTCTCCAAACTATGTTTTGACTATTGTTGAATGCTCCTGCTGTAGAGGGACATGCCCAGCTTGACAAGGATGCACGGGCCTTGGAAGGCCACGTCGACGCTCCGCCAGCGGGGCGCGGTCAGCGAGAGCGGCCAGGGATGGGCTGAAGGTCGGGGGCGTCCAGGAGGGGGGCGTCCAAGACGGGGGGGGGCAAATCATGGCCGGCTGATGCTAGTTTTGGCTCGGTCATAAGCTAGGCTGGGCTGAGGCTTAGGCTGAGGTTTCGGCGGAGGACGGCGGAGAGAGAGGGATAGAGAGAGAGAGAGGAGAGAGGAGGCAGCGCCGAGGGAAAGCACAGCGGATATACCGCGCCGATACCAGCAGCAAGCAAACGGCGCGCTCCGCCTCCCAGAGAGGGAAATCCTTGAAAACGCAGGGGGGGATTCTCCCCCTGACCCAGCCAGGAGATTCCCCCCCCAGTCATCACCCCCTTCCGGGCCGCTCCCAAGAAGGGGAAACCTGCCACCTTGGCTGTGTTCAAGCGCCCCACAACAAGTTTTACTTGTTCCTGTGTTTTTCTGCAACTTTGCCCCTTGCATACCGTCCACGGGCCTGCTCGCGAGACCCGCAGGCCAGAAATCGAGCGCGCGTCGCATTCGCGCATTTGCGGGCCCCGTGGCACGGGGGAACCTGGGAAAGCTGCGCATCCTTGCGGTGCGGGTGGGCCCACTCTTCGAGGCGCACCCGGGGCCGTGGCGGCGAGGAGCCCCCCGGGGAAGCGCTGGGAGGGCCCCCCCGCTGCCTCGACCAAGGCCATCCTCCGATCCTCCTCGCTGCCCCCCCCCCCCCTTTGACCGCGAGGGGGAGGGCAGCGAGGGCTGCAGACAGGGGGGCCATAGAAAGAGGGGGGGCAGCGAGGGCTGCGCGGGCTGCAGGGGGCTGCAGCGAGGGGGGGCGGGCCATAGAAAGGGGGGGGCAGCGAGGGCTGCAGAAAAGAATAGTTTTTTGCCCAAAAGGGCCCTCCCGGGCCCACGAGGTGGCCCTCTGGGCTCCGAAGAGGGCACCTTTTTCCCCCCAAATCTGTCGCCCCCCCCATTGATTCGCGCCCAACCCCCTCGCCTCCAAGCGCCGCGGGGACACCAAGAGCGGCGGCTGGTATACTTCTGAGCAGGGGGGGGGGGGTGCTCCAAGGTGGGGTTAGGGAGCACATGGGGTCCGCGCAGGTGGGCTCGGAGGATCGCGCCGCCTTCCCCGGGGGGAGGGGGGGGACATCCTCCCCTCTCGTCCTCTTCCTGACTACCTACCAGACCACCCCAACCCAACCCGAAGACCCGAATTTCGGGTTGGGGGGGTAAGGGTTCCACAGGTGTTTTTTTCTATTTTTCCCGGAAATCGAAAGTCAATCTGAGCCTTCGGGTTGGGTTGGGGTGGTTTTGTGGGTGGTGACTTCCCTCCTCGCCTCCTCGTCTCCCCTCCCTGCCCCGCCTCCGAATGCGCTGCACGGAGCACTGCCTGCGGGCCGTCTGCTGCCCTGCCGCGCTGACACCACACCGCACTGCCGCTTCGTCGGTCGACGACGTCGGCGACATCAACGGGCGATGACGACGCAACAGCGAGGACGACGCGCGGCGAATTGCTGCCGCCGCCGCTCCTCCCCTTCCTTCGCCCAGGGAAGCGCCGGGGACTCCTGGCGGGTAGTACCCCCAGCGCAGCATGTCCGAGATCACCTGGGCGAGGAGGAGGAGGACGAGGAGGACGAGGGATGATGATGATGATGATGATGATGATGATGATGAGGAGGAGGAGGAGGAGGAGGAGGAGGAGGAGGAGGAGGAGGAGGAGGAGGAAAAGGAGGAGGAGGAGGAGGAGGAGGAGGAGAAGCTTCCTCCTGGGTCCTCAACCCTCGAGCACGGGCCCTCCTTCTCCTCCGGAGGATCAAGGATGGGCAAAAAGGCCATCCAGAGTCCATCACAGAAGCTCAGAGCGGGCGCGGCGCGCGGCGCAGGCGGCGCCGTGGCGCACGGCGTGGAGCCTCCTGCTCCTCCTCCTCCTCGGGAGGATGCTGCGAGGCGGGGATGTCTTGTCCCATCCACCGCCTGTGGAACCGACGTCCTGGGAGCCCAGCGGGCCGTGGATGTGGACAGATCTGAACCCCGTGGAGCCCGAACATATCCATGCCCGCCCCAAGGTCGATCCTCCAGGCCACAGGCGGCGGTCCTGGATGCGTCCCCTCCTCAGGAGGCGGAGGATCGAGACTCAGGGATCGAGGAGGTTTGGGTTGCCGTCGACGTGTTTGTTGCGCTCTGTTCTGCCTCCTCTCTGGAGCGGCATGCCTCGTGGGGAGGGTAGTTACTCAGAGGACCACGCCCGCCTCGCGAGAGGAACGCGTCGTTCGCCTCCCCCCTTGCCGGGGATGGACAGACCCCCCTTTAGTCAAACGTGGTTTAGTGAAAACGACCTGAGACCCAAACCTGGCGGGCGCAAGCCTGGAAAATAACGGCCACGGCGCCCTCTCGAGAACCGAAAACGGACAATTCACTAATCGACGTGTCACTGTTGGGGGTTCTGTCCAGCCCCAATAGTTACCCAAAGGACCACGCCCCCCTCGCGAGAGGAACGCGTCCTTCGCCTCCCCCTTGGCAGGTCAGGATCGCCAGGTACCGCGAGGCGGGCCCTCGTGTGCCCCGACCCTCCCCGCCAACCTCTCCACGGCTGACGCTGGCAGGTCCGCGGGAGCGGACATGCGACGAGATGTCCTCGTAGCGCTGCGAGGGCCTCGCCCCGCCCTCCAAGGCTGAGACATGCGCCCCGAGGCGCGTGTGCGAGCGGGGGGAGAGGGCGGGACACAATATGTGATGCACGTGGAAGTCCGGCTGCGCCTCGCGACTCTAGAGGGCCCACACGGCGATGACCTTTCGGCGAATGCCACCCAGCGGTGACCAGGCATGCAGCAAATGTTGCAGATGAACGACGAGAAGATACGGGTCTCACGCGGGAAGCCAGCGTGGCACACCGCGTGGTGCAGAGGTTGCTTGTGCGCGAACTTACGCGGGAAATTTACGCGCGAAGGTCCGTGCAATCGACCCCGCTTTCGACCGTAACTCAAATGACGAAACTATGGATGCACGCGGCATGCTATGGTTTCCTGCCACCGCGCGAGCCTCTCCGCTGTCGGGGATCCCCGATGCCCTCACATCCCGCCGCACACAAAATCTGGACAGTCAAGAAGGCCTTGGAAACAAATAGCTCAGACTACCCCCGCGCAGCTGACCAGGATAAACCGAAGCACGTCAAAATTCGGTGGCGACCACTAGTGGGGTATCATTGAGGGGGTCTGCCATAGCCTGGCGCACTTCGGCGGCGAGCGAGGGGGGAAGTGAGAAGGGGAAGGTCTTCTCAGAAGGCGGCAGAACTTCTCATCAGCCCTCGCGCCTTCTGAGAAATGTTTTGTTGGTATTCGAGGACGGCTTTGAGAACTTCTCAGAAGGCCGGGGGACTTCCGAACCTTGAGAAGGGCCTCTCCTTCTCATTCCACCCCCTCGCTCGCCGCCGATCACTAGAGCGCGCGTGCGCATTGCCTCTGTCACGCTGCGACGTAAAACGCACTGGTGCACCCTTGAGAGGGGGGCTCGCAAATCATGGCCCGAGCCACACGAGCGGTCCAGGAGGGGCCAGGGAGATGCCATGGCCCCGCCACGATTCCCCCCCCCACCAGTCTTCGGTCGGGCACGTCCTCCTACTGGCGCCTTTTGGAAGAAAAACAACAAATAGTCGAAACATGCTCAAACAACATATTCAAACAATACAAAAATCCTCCAAATATTATTTTTGCTATGTTTTTGAATCTTCCTCCTGTTGAAGGACATGCCCGACTTAACCCTAGTCATCACCCATCTGTTGCTCGCCCCCAAACATCGGGGGTCGGAATCCGGCGGGCGACCAAAGCCAGTGAACTGTCAGGAAACGGTCGGGGCGCCGTCGGGACTCCCTCAGAAGAGATCACAGCTCAATTACAGTAGGAACTCGACCACAATAAACCTTCCACACGAAACTCAACCATGAAACCCCAGGACATGCATTGACGTTTCATGTCGGGACGAAACGGGTTCCATAGCCAAACCATCGAAGTCTTAGAAACCAAGGGCACCCTGGAGGCGAGCAGGGTGTTTCTTGACATGGGTGTCCGCTGTACTGCAACTCCCTATGGCTTGCACTCTGCCCAAACTTTCTCCGGCATCCGCGCTCTCGAACGCCCGCGAACAGGCGCCCACGGCGACAGCAGCACCAGCAAGAGACCGCGCCGAGAACCGGCAGCGGCACCGAAGCCGAGCGACGCCGACGCACCGAGCGCAGCCTATACAGTATGGCGGGACGCAACGGTTCAGCACCCGACCGAACAAGACCTCACGAACGCAGCCGAATGCGAGGTAGCCGACGGCGGCGGCGGCTGCGACGCGGCGGCGGCACCGAACACCACGCGGCGGCGGGGGGCCCGGGCGCGGGAGGCCTCCAGCGTCGACTGGGAGCGCTGGACGCCGCTGATGGACTCCACGAGCACGAGAGGGAGCAAGAGACCTGCCGCGGGGGGGGGGGGCAGAGTTCGCCGCCTGCTCGGGAGGGTGCGTTCAAACTGCGCGTGTGAGGTAGCTACGGGCTCGATGCTTCAGCAGAAAACCTGTCAAATATGCCAGAACAGCACGGAGCTGGGGTCGCCCGACCCGCGTGGCACTGATTCCCGGCGCTGGTATCTGACTCAGCGAGGATCGTTCAGCCCTGAAAAATCGGCGGTCGTTCCAACCGGCTGGTTTGTCATATTGGCCGATTCTGAACCTCTCTCAGCAATACTTTGAATGCCTGGCCGGGTCGCCGCTGGGACACAACGCGGACCTACCGCGCCACCCAAACCCTGCGCGGGCGATAGCAACACCTGGGATATAATAAAATTCGGGGGTCTGGCGGGGATAACCAGCGATGTTCCCAGAGAAAAATTGAAGATGATGATGACGATGATCATGATGATGGTGATCCTGGGCGCTCGGCACACGCATGACTCGAGAGATCCCGACGCTCGCGGCTACAACTTGCCAGCAGGCGCTCGGCGCAATACTGACTCGAGAGATCGAGGCTCGCGCCTGCAACTTACCAGCGCAAGAGAGGTCCTTTGGCCGCTCTGGCCAAGAAGCCTCTCTTGCGCAGGACTTCGAACCGCTCCCCTATGCAGGCGCGGCGCCCTTTGGAGCCGCCATTGCAAGGGAGGCACTTGGCGCGCGCTTGGGCGGCAGCGCATGCCTCCTCGAAGGTGGCAAATTTCGGCTCGGCCGCCGTGGGGTCCTTGCAGAGCTTGGACTTGCGCTTGACCTTGGCCATGGCCAAGTCGTTGTCGCTGGCCGCCTTGAATTGGTTGATCCACTCGTTGTATTGCTCGGTGCAGGGAAGCTCTCGCTAGGGCCAACGGCGCCGAGCTTGCGGAGGACCCTCGCGGCGGCCTTGGGAAGCCACATGCGAGCCCCGCTCGCGATTTCTGGGGAGGAGGGCGGGGTTCACTTCGTTCGGCAGCTCCCGAGCAAAGCGAAACCTACCTCCCCCCTCAGAAATCGCGGGATGCAGGTGTGAGTTCGCGCGTGGCCCTCTCTGGGCCTGCTTGGCGTTCTCGGGCAGCTGTCTGATGGCGTCGCGGTAATCTGCGTTCGCAAATAGACGGCGGTTGGAGAATAGACGGCGGTAGCGGCACGCGGGCGCAGGCGCCCGCATGTCGCGCGGCACGCGGGCATCTGCGCCCGCATGTCGCTACGCATCCCCCAAGGCATGCGGGCACCTGCGCCCGCATGTCGCTCCCCCCTTCCCCTCTCTCCTACTTCTCTGTTACTTTCTGTTACTATTTGTCTTCATTTCTCCTCTGCCCCCCCTGTCTCTTTCTTTCAGCAAGCGCAGCGCTTATTGATCGCAGGGCTCGCGACGGTAGGATGTTCCCCCATCGCGAGCAAGAAGACCGTTACCACGGCCTCCGAAAGCGCAGCAGTCACGACCAATATTGCCACCCTTGCCAATTCCAATCCTGCCAGCCCTGCCAGCCCTGCCGCGTTCCATCAGCGCCGCTCCATGTTCCATACTGGCCATGTCATTGAGAATCTCCGCCCGCCCCCGTCCAACCCTGGCCGCTCCGGTTCCATTGCTCGCCGCAACCGCGGCTGCGGGCGCCTTCGCCTCTGTGGCGCTCACGCCCCCCACCCTCGGCAGATGCGGCGCCCGTTCTGATGGCCATGGCGCGTCGCCTTTCCCAGTCCCAGCCGCGCAAATCGGCGCGGCAATTTCGCCGCGCCTGCCGCGCCTAGGCATCTCTCTGGCCGCGCCCACGAAGATCATCCAGGGCAAATGTGCACCGCGTTTGAAAACTCTCGTTGGGGATCGAACTCATCGAAGTCTGCAGGCTTCTGCTTCGACAAGGGCCCACTCTATACGGGAACATGCCACTGTCGGTGGAGGCGCTTCGCAACACCTCCGCTACCGCGGCTGAAGATGCATCGAAGACAGACGTGACCGCCCACCTCGCGCACTGATCCCTTCGCGCTGGGACTTTAGGGCGGTAGCTGTTGAGGGGGAAGCCTTGCCCCAGAAAAGGGGATGTTTGTGATGGGGCGGGGGCGCTGGCGCGCTTCTTTATTGCGCGCGTCGCGCAAAGTCTCCGTTTCCATGGGGCAGTTCCCAGGCAAGTCGGGGCCGTCCATCCCAAACGCAGAGATGCCGTAGCACAGCCGAACTCCTGAGCGCGGCCCCCGGCGAAAGATGCCGCGCGATTCCACTCGGACCTTGCGTTCGTGCTCCTGTTCCCAGCAGTGCCACGCCGCCGGATTGACCTGGAGGCCGCGCGCCCGCAGTTCCGGCACCACGCAGAAGAGCGCCATGTTGAAGTCGCCGCAAAGGATCGCAGGTCGAAGTTCTGCCAAGTATCGCGCTAGCAGATCACGAAATCTGCTGCATGCCACTCCACCACCCTGGAGGTCGCGCAGCGCCGTCCTGTAATTGAGGTACACGTTCGCCAAACGGAACTCGTCTGCGGCCTGGTCGTCGGCGCGATCCTCCCCGCTACCGCGAATCTGCCAAAACCTCATCTTGGCTGATGCTATCAGTACCCTGCTGACGGAAATATTCGCGACCCGCGTCCCAGCTCTACTCTTCTGGGTGATCGAGCATGTTCCATCTCTGGCCCGGTGGAACACTAGAGTCCGCATCCCTTTCACGTGGGACGGCCTAGCGAAGATCATTGTGGTGCTTCCCCGATCAATGCCTGCAGCTCCTATGAAGCGTCGTAGGGGCCGATGCCCCGTTACCGCGGGGCTGTCGGCCTCGTCCATGCCAGGATCTTGCTTCGTAAACCCTAGCAAGTCTTGGGCCGCTTCCCGAATGACGAGGAACTGGCACGCGGAACTTTTGAGGTCACGATTCATGAGCATGCATTCCCGCCTCTCGCCACTTGCCACCCCAGTTGGCAGCCATGATACCAAATCGGCCCATTGCGTTGCTGCCAGGACGCTCTTCCTGGTCAGGGCCGCCACTACCCTGGCGCTGTTCCTCCCACGAGCCCACGTCGCACTCTGCGTCGTCATTCCAAACAGGCTTCAGAATGAATACTCAGTCTTCGTCGTAGTCTTCGGCCAAATCGGGCGGCAGGCGCGGATCCCCCGGCGGGCCCGGCGCGTCGGCGGGCGCAAAAGTCGGCCAGCTCACGTGGTCAGACTCCGCGTTCACATCGCGCGCTCCATTACCATGGAGCACAATTAAGGGCAAGCCGGCCATGATCACACAGCAAAGGCTGCAGGCTCGGGCCAATGAGAAGCTACGGGGCGCGCAGGGAGGCGGGGGGCGAGGATGGGACGGGAGAAGGGGAGTGACAAGGAGTTGCGCTGGAGGAGCGCGCCGCCGTCGCACGCGCATTACTAATGGCATCCAGAAAACTTCCTATGCGAGCATCTCGCGGCAACTTTCTATTAGGATGCGAGCATCTCGAGGGGGCGAGGAGGAGAGGAATGGTCGGGAGGGAAGAGACGGCGATGAGGATAATGAGGACGCGGTGGGAGGCGCGCGCAAGGGATTGTTTTTTTTTCCGCAGCGGAAAAACCGCGGAGTCAGCTGCCCGCTCGATGTAGGCGCCGCGCCGCAGCAGCCGCGGCGGAGCATCTCCGCTGCCACCGCGGCGCGCATCAAAAGCGCCGAAGCCCCAGCAACACCAGGGCGGGCACCTCTCCTAACACTCGTCTCGTCTCATTGTGCATGAGAGAGAGAGAGAGAGAGAGAGAGAGAGAGAGAGAGAGAGAGAGAGAGAGAGAGAGAGAAAAAAAAAAAAAAAAAAAAAGAGAGAGAGAGAGAGAGAGAGAGAGAAAGAGAGAGAGAGAGAGAGAGAAAAAAAAAGAGAGAGAGAGAGAGAGAGAGAAACAAAAATATATATTTATAAGAGAGAGAGAGAGAGAGAGAGAGAGAGAGAGAAAGAGAAAAATACATATAAATATAGAGAGACACAGAGAGAGAGAGAGAGAGAGAGAGAGAGAGAGAGAGAGAGAGAGAGAAAGAGCGCGTCTTTGCGACCACCGACAAACTCGCCCACCACTTTCTGCACCTCCTCCGCAAACAACTGGCCCCAACCATCACCATAGGTATTTGCCATCTTGGCGTCCCATTGGACCTTGAATAACTCCCATTGGCTCGTCTGCTCAGGCGATAACCCGGAGGCTTCCCGAAGAGTCTGCAATACTTGGAAACGCGCCTTTTGGCGGCCCTGATGTCCACCGCCTTTTTTTCCGCGCCCCAACGCCCCCATTGAAACAAAAAAATATCCTGGCGAAGGACCCAATCATATGCAGTTGTGAATACCGCAATTGCGAATGCCATCTTCGCCCGCGCCCCCATATGTGGCCACGGCTCCCCGCCGGAGCCGGACATGCTCAGGGGCGCGTTCGCGGCCGTCTTCGCGGGCGCTGACGACGACGAGGACGGCGCCCCTCTCACCGGGGAGCAGAAGCAGGAAAGGGCCTTGAGAGCCATGAGGGAGGAAGTGGCGTTGCACGTCGACAAGGCGGAGTACGACGCCCAGGCGCGGTCGTTGAAGCAGCACAACTATGGGGCCACGGTCCTCGCGAGGGATGTGCCGCAATGGCCCGGGGCCGCCGTGCGAACTCTGCCACTGGCGCCTTCGGTGGAGCTCCCTTATGGGTCCACGATCGTCGCGAGGGGTGTGCCGAAATGGCCCGAGGCCGCCATGCGAACCCGACCACTGGGGGCAGTCGGTGGAGCTCCCTATGGGGCCACGATCCTCGTGAGGGGTGTGCCGAAATGGCCCGAGGCCGCCATGCGAACCCTGCCACTGGCGCCGTCGGTGGAGCCCCCTATGGGGCCACGATCCTCGTGAGGGGTGTGCCGAAATGGCCCGGGGCCGCCAGGCGAACCCTGCCACTGGCGCCTTAAGTGGAGCTCCCTTATGGGTCCACGATCGTCGCGAGGGGTGTGCCGAAATGGCCCGAGGCCGCCGTGCGAACCCTGCCACTGGGGGCCTTCGGTGGAGCTCCCTATGGGGCCACGATCTTCGAGAGGGGTGTGCCGAAATGGCCCGAGGCCGCCATGCGAACCCTACCGCTGGGGGCAGTCGGTGGAGCTCCCTATGGGGCCACGATCCTCGTGAGGGGTGTGCCGAAATGGCCCGAGGCCGCCATGCGAACCCTGCCACTGGGGGCCTTCGGTGGAGCTCCCTATGTGGCCACGATCCTCGTGAGGGGTGTGCCGAAATGGCCCGAGGCCGCCATGCGAACTTTGCCACTGGCGCCTTCGGTGGAGCTCCCTTATGGGTCCACGATCGTCGCGAGGGGTGTGCCGAAATAGCCCGAGGCCGCAATGCGAACCCGAGGCCTTCGGTGGAGCCCTATGGGGCTACGAAACGCTGTGCTGGGCGGGTGAAACGCAAGGAGGAGGGGGGGGGGAGCGGGGGCGGGAACGCGGGGCACCGTCTCTTCAAAACGAGGACCCAACGCCACAGGATGGTTGGGAAAAAATATCTGCTCCATCGCCGTTGCCACAGCTTCTTGCTGCCTCTGCTCTGTTTTGATTATTTTGAGCGTCTCTGCCGCCTCTTTCAACTCCTGCATCACGCGCTCTTTCTCCCTCTTCATCACATGTGCTCTTTAAACTCGCGCCTTTCTTGTCGAGCAGTCGCCGCGTCGCTCTGCAACGCCGCGCGCAATTCCTTGTGCACTGCCGCGCCCCCCTTGGCCAGCCCCCTCAACCTTCTGCTTTCGCCGCGAAGCGCAGCCGCTACAGTTCCTGCCAACTGGGCGCCCACATGAGCGCGCATGTTCTTGAAGATGCCCAACGCTTCCTGGAGAGACCTCATCCTGGAGGACTCCTCGACGACGAACTCCACCTGCTCGTCTCCCAAGCCCTGGGCCTCAGGTGCCTGACCTTCGTTCTCCGCGCCGCCATCATCGTGGTCTGCCTTTGCTTTGCTCGCTTCATGGGCGCGCGAAGCTTCCTCTGGATTCGCCCAATCTGCGGGATCTGATACCCCACAATCATCATTGAAAAGGTCGTCGTCTTCGTCGGCTTGGGGCGGTTCCGCGTCTCCTTCTTCTTCTTCTTCTCGTCGAGCCTCGTCCGGTTCCCGAGGAACGCCGTCTGGGTCAGGCGTGCTTTCGTCTTCCTGCCCGATGTTGATCTCATCGAGGTGGCCCCGTTTAGGGCACGGCGCGATGAGTGACTGAACTGTCTGGTGCGTCCACGGCAACGTGCCGGCAGCGCACTTCTCCGAAGCTTCCGCCACCGCAGAGTCCAGACGAGCTCGCATGCCCAACTCATCCCAGAAATGTTTTGCTTCTCTGCGCATCACATGATCTTCCGAGCCGTCCAGGGCGACCGTCGTGCCAGTGAGCTTGCATCCTCGGCACGCTTGTAAATGAAGTTCTCTGTCACACATGACCTCCGCCATGGTATCCACATTCTCTTGTTTCGTCAAGTCCACAAATCCGCCGCCTTGGCGGCGCGCCTTCTGCAACATCTTGGCCGTCTGTAATTCAATGAACCTCCTGCGGGCGCGCAAATGCAAATATGCATCATTTGTTTGGCAGACCATGAAAGCCCCGCCGCCGCGAGTCACGCAGATGCGCCCACGGTTCCAACACAAACGTTGGACATTATCAGTGAGCCCTGGCGCGCGCATCTAACAGGAACAACTCCCACTGTCTGCCAGGGCCCCACGGTTCCAGCCACTTTTCCAAAAAATCCGCCCACCCCATGAACGGGGCATCTGGCGGCGTACTTAGTAGGAGGGGAATGAGAGCATGGGCGAATACCATGGAAGAAGGAGGAACGAGAGTAGGAAGGGGGGAAGGCTTGATAAAGAGGAGAGGGCGCTAAGGCGGCCGGAGTGGGAGGTCATTGCGGGACAAGGCTCAGCCAAGATAATTCAAAACCTCGTGCTCCCTGTAGGAACCGCTCGGCCCCGTCACCACAGAGAATCTGAAAGGCAGACACATCGATTCGACATACCCCTGCAACCTGCCCTCCACAATTTTGCCCTCTGCCTTGAACATCAGCTCGCACCCTGGCAATTCGCGCATGATTCTTTCTGAACAGGAATCAGTTACCGAATTCCAGCTCCACCGCTCCCTCGTCGCCTCATGGTTCTCGACAAGGGGGGCGGTTGGCGCATTTTTGATGGCCAGCATGTTGGTGGCTACACTCCCTGCCTCGTTCATGTGGAACGGGCTTTGGTCGACGTTCCGAGTTTGCGGATCGTAGCCGAAATGCAGCAATACGGACTTGCGCAGGACCGTAACCACGGCCCAGAAAATGCGCAGCCGTTCTGCTAATATTGCTTTCGGCACCTTGAACTTGCGATTCGGCCTGCGCGATGAAATCCTGTATTCCGCCATCCAACCGCGCAGCCAATTTGGACTGATTACGACATTCTCGAAAGGTTGGCCCTTGGCCACGCCGGCAATGTAAACGTCTTGTTGTAACTGCATCGCTTTCATCATCAAGCACTGCTTCGGGAAACGGCACATGGGCTTCATGTCGACGCTGCGGCGCATGATGCTGAACCACTCGGTCACTTGAACCCGCAAGGTCTGGCACAGCCTGTGTCTGCCTCCGTGGCCGCACGCCCTGCGGCGCTCCCAGTCGCGAACCGCGCGATCGGCAGGAGGTTTGTACTGCGTACCCAGTCGGGAAAGCTGTGCCCCCGCTACCGCGAGGTCAGTTGCCCCCGCTTTTACCGCGAGGTCGGTTGCCCCTGCTTCGCCCCCGCCGCGCCCGCTACCGCCGCCCCCGCTACCGTGGGTTGACTGCAGGAAAGCAGCCACAGCGCGCGCGTATAGCATCCTCACGGGATCAAATTTGCGATGCTTTGACTTGAGACTATACCTTGTTTGCCTAAATGTTCTGTCAATTCGGGATGGGCTTTCGCGAAGGAAGCAAAGGGGCCACGTGGAAACGTTGCGCTCTTCAAAGCAGCCTGCATATGCAGGTCCAGTGGACCGTGGGCTTTCGCTACCCAATCGAGGAAGCATTGCGCTGCCTGTCGCTTCTTCCACTGGGGCGCGTCGCGCACGATTAAGAGACGCTTCTGCGTCTCAGGGGCCCTTCTTCTCACAGGTGCGCGGTTCTGCCATTCAGCGACCGCGGTGTTCACGCAAGTCTCAGGCAGGCGATGGGGCATAGCAATGACAACCTCGCGCCCCGCCCTGGGAAGATTACATGTCCATCTCGTGGCAGCAACCGCGTCTTCACTGAAGTGTCTTCCTTCCTGCCCCCGAGCTGCTGTCGCCGTCGCCATGGCGCTGCTGTCGCCGTCGCCATGGCGCCGATGACCGCCGCAAGCTGGTAGCGCTGCGCCATGGCCGCGGCTGCGCTGGCCTCCAACTCGGCGAGGCGCGACGACTAACAGCGCGCCCGCGGCGTCTAAATCGCGGAGGCCTCAACGGTTGGTGATCTCCCCCACGCGGCGCAACATCGCGACGAGGGCCCGATTGCCCATGCGCCGCAAAGCGCAAGCGCACAACTCGGTCCGCAGAACAGTCCGATTGCCCACGCTCCGGTTCCAACCAAGCATCAGACACATCGCGTCGAGGCCGCAATCCCCATCGGTCACTGTCGCAAGTGCTTTCAGGGGGTGGTGCAAATATTTCGCAGCAAACAAGCGCGCGTCATCGCAGTCGCTGTCTGCCAAGGCAAAGCCATCACCATGGCCCTGCTCGCTTGCCACGGGAACGCCTGCGACCCAGCGATTCGCTTGCTGCCCGTGGCCCTCCGCAGCAACGAGGGCGCCCTCTTCGAGAGAGCAGGAGATCGCATGACATTTGGCGACGCTTGTCACAGCGTCGCTTGCCCATGGGGCGCGCGTTCGCAAGGCGTCTTCACATTTATCGCCGCACCACAAAGTCACACGGACCCGATAGCGAACAGCAAACAGGATGAACATCCCGATCCCTGTAGCTACGCGGCGCCCCCATGGCAACAATGAGCCTGCTTGCTTCTGCTGCCGCCTTCGCGTTCCGCAAGCCTCCGTCCAGCGTCATGGGTTCCACGTCCTCCTCCTCGGTCTTCTTGGTGGGCATGGCATTATGCCCCGCGACCGCGGGCCCGGGCGACGCGACGGTCGCCTGCGTTGCTGGCGAGGCCGGTGCCGCGCAAAGAATAGGCAGCAGCGTCGCTCGAGCTGGCGGCGCCGCGACTTCAGTCGACGCGGGGCCCGGGGCGGGCGGGGGCATAGCAGCCGCTGCTGCAATGTCCGCCACGACCGCGGCGGCTTCGCCTCCAACGCCACTGGCGGCGGCCTCCGACGGAGCGGCCTCTGCGAGCGGCTTGGGAACGCCGCCGCCTGCACAAAGGGTCCATTGCTGTTGCTTCGGCTGCTTTGGCTTCCGCTGCAGGAGACGCAAGCGGGCTAGTCCCTGCTGGATCTGGAGGAAGCAGCGAAGGAGGCGGAAGAAGAAGCGGGGGGGGAAGAGGGGGAGGTGGAGGGGGAGGAGGAGCGGGGGGCTCTGGAGGCGCCGGCGTGCTGGGCGCTGCAGGCTCCGCCACCGCAGAGGACGATGGCGCCGCGCTCGGCGAGCCGGGCGTAGGGCCACTTGGTGCTTCGAGCGCTGGGCCATCCTCGCAGTGGCAGAAGAGGCGAACGTGGTGGGGCGGAGGCAGGATGCCGTACCTAGATGCGGGCCACCGGACAGTGCACGGCGGGTTCGCGCACACATGCAAACGCAGCCCGCCCACCCATGTCTTCGACCCAGGCCAAACAACATCTGCCCAGCCACTTATACCGGCCGCATGTTTGCATGGAGCTGAAGGTTTACAAACCCATTTCGCGCGAATCTCGCGCTCTCGGCCATCTCTTACCCAGAACGTTCCGCGATATTTCTGTAGCGTCTCATAGGTCGCATCGCTGCCATCTTGCTCCGCCATAGCTCCCCGCCACCGCGGGGCCTTTACAAACTGCGCCCCACCCCCAAAACTCTCGCGCCGAAAAGTTGCGAAGAATCGGGGGGAAGGCATGGAGGAAGGAGACGACGACAACGCTGCAAGATGAGGCGGAGGAGAGGAAGGAGAAGGATGCGCGGCAACAAAATAATGATAAGGAGCCCAGGGGGCACGCGTTGCAGGTTTTTTCGCGCGCAAACGCAACAACCCCACGGCCGCATAGTCTCTACTTAGCTTCAAAACATAGCAGCGCTGGCGGCAACCCCAGCGATCCCTCCAGCTCACGGCATCCCCGTTCGCACAGAAGATTGCATGTAGATTCGGCCTGCTCTGCTACTGGCCCTCAGACCGATCCCCCGCCCTGAGAGCCACCCCGTCCACCCCCCATGGGCGTCGCCACCATGGAGGCTCAGACCATCACCGTGGTCTCACGCGCCATCCTGAGCGCCACCTGGCCCTGCGTCATCCGCAGGAATGAGAGGCACTCCCTTCAGCTGGTTTTGCACGTAGAGGATTTGAACAACCCACGCCACGTCCTCAAGTGCAACCCAGACCGATCTGCGATCCACAATCACAACGTGGATCGTGCGAGCGTGCGTGCAGTTCGGGTCTTCTTCTGGGCAACGCTGTGGGAGCGTCGCCTTCGCGATCTTGCCCTTGATGTGGTTCTAATAAAAGCGGGCCCGCTTCGCACCGTCCGCCTTGGCCGGTGGAATATGTTGCACCTCGCCGCCGTCCAGCGCGGCCATCGGATCATAACTGTCCTCTTGCTCCACTACCGTGGAGTTGTCTGGGGGCGGGTCCACCTGGAGTTCCAAGTCGCAATATTGGGTGGTCAGGTCCCGCAAGCGATCCAGCGACCAAATGCGGAAGAAAGATGACCCATTGCACCTTCTGCTGCCAGTTACGGCCATCATCAGCCATTCCTCTTTGGTGCTCAGCCTCCCAAAGACTCTCTCTGTGGAGCTCGATGCAGTCGTAAGCCTCACCGTCTTCGCGGTCATTGGGAAGTTGTTCGTCGCCATGCCGCCGCGAGCGTGAATCTGCCCAAACTCAAACTCCACAGGCTTGAATTTCGACAAATCCAACTGCGACATGGCTGCGCTCTCACTACCGCGAAAGGAGAAGTCTGCTGGGCTCTCCGCCACCGCGAAAGTGTACTCGCGTCCTCCGAAACTGCGAAGAACACGAAGCCGCTCGAGCCGAAACGGCGGCCGACGACGACTCAGGGGCGGCGGCCACCTGACGAATGGCGACGGCCGACAGGCGAACGACAGGCGACCGACCGGCGAACGGCAGCCTCCAGGAGCTAGGAGCTCACTCTCGCGGAGGGCACGCCGCGACGGCCAGCGACATCCGGGCACGCGTGCCCGCATGTCGCTCCAACCCACACAAAACCAGCGGCATGAGGGCACATGTGCCCGCATGTCGCTAGAATCCACACAACACCAGCGACATCCGGGCACATGTGCCCGCATGTCGCTGGCCGACGGCCGAGGCGCATTTGGAGAGATGCGGCGGCGGATTTGGAGAGACGGCGGCCGAGGAGGAAGGGGGCATGTGATGAGGGGGAGATGACATGCCAGAAGGATGAGGAACATCTGCGAGAATGAGGAGGAGGAGGCCATGAGAGAATGAGGCAGACGGCAGGAGAGACTGAGGAGACGAGAAACTAACACTATAATCCCCGCGCAAGAAATTGAATACCGACGCCCTCAACAAAACGAAGGGGCAATGAAGACGCGGCAGAACAAGAGGAAACTGATGATGACAATGGCGCCACGGAAACGATTGGTCAATAGATGGACACCGATGCGAAGGATGGGCGCGGGAGAATGATGAGGCAAAGTGAGGGGGGGCAGGGGGGGACGGAGGAGCCAACATCTGAGGATGATGGTCTTTGTTTCGCTACGCGCAACGGCAGCGGCCACGCCCGCCTAAAACAGTCAGCGCGCAGCCAGCTGGACAAAAAAAAAAAAAAAAAAAAAAAAACGGCAAAGCAACCTAACAGCGATATGTAGAAGCATGTCTGAAAACATTCCCCTTAAGATTCACATGAAAATCCAGTTGTAGAATTCTGCTGTTCTCGCAGTCGTAGTCGCATTCGCGATGACAGTCGCAGCGGCAACGGCAGTCGCAGTCACAGCCTCAGCCTCAGCCTGCCTCAGCCTCAGCCTCAGCCTGCCTCAGCCTCAGCCTCAGCCTGCCTTCAGCCTCAGCCTCAGTCTGCCTTCAGCCTCGGCCTCAGCCTCAGCCTGCCTCAGCCTCAGCCTGCATCAGCCTCAGCCTCAGCCTCAGCCTGCCTCAGCATCAGCCTGCTTCAGCCTCAGCCTCAGCCTGCCTCAGCCTCAGCCTCAGTCTGCTTCAGCCTCAGCCTCAGTCTGCCTTCAGCCTCGGCCTCAGCCTCAGCCTGCCTCAGCCTCAGCCTCAGCCTGCCTCGGCCGCATCATCAGCCCGCCTCAGCATTCAAAATGTGACCCAGGAGTGGAGTTTTGGGAACTAGAAGAACACGAAGTGGCCTACAGTTGGCTCCGGGCATTCAGAATCATGCCCGGGAATAAATTCTGGGAGCTTGAAGAAAAACGAAGTGGCCTACAGTTGGCTCCGGGCATCCAAAATATGGCCCGGGAATGGAGTTCTGGGATGTCGAAGAACACGAAGTGGCCTACAGTTGGCTCCGGGCATCCAAAATGTGGCCCGGGAATGGAGTTCTGGGAACTCGAAGAGCACGAAGTGGCCTACAGTTGGCTCCGGCCACTCAAACTGTAGCCCGGGAGTGGAGTTCTGGGAGGTCGAAAA
>CAUYUJ010005265.1:25000-62871 GCA_963575745.1 Prorocentrum cordatum
GGTCTCCTCTCCCTCCTGCTGTGCTAAGGGAAAATTTGTCGAGTAACGCATGCCATCGACACGTGCAACTGTTGCAGAAATAGGCTAAGATCGTGTGCGGCGCTGACGCGAGAGCGTGTCAGGTGTCAGGAGCACCGCGCTGGAGAGAAACATTCGAGGGAACAGGATACTCATATGGTGACCTAGCTGCATCCCCCTCTATGCCTCGGACGTTGTTTTCTGCAAGCGTTGACGGGGTGCAGCAACAGAGACGAGGAGTTCTCATGCGAGGCCCCCTGGGTCCGAGAGTACGTGCAAATAAGGGCCCAGAGTACAACGAGGGCCAGTCCAGGGCGCCGCGGGCAATCTGACGTCGACATCGCAAGAAGCGTGGCATCGCACGTGTGCTACTATTTGGCGGCCGGTTGATACCACTTTCCGCTGGTTGATACCACTTTTCAGCCGGTTGATACCATTTTTCTGGTGGTTGATACCACTTTTTGCCGGTTGATACCACACGTTCGCGCCGGTTGATACCAATTTTCCGCCGGTTGATACAATTTTTTCGCCGGTTGATACCACTTTTCCGCCGGTTGATACCAATTCTTTGGTTGATGCCACGTGCCGTCGCTCAACCCAAATCCGTGGTATCAACCACTCTTTTTTTGGTATCAACCATTTTTTTTTGGTATCAACCACTCTTTTTTTGGTATCAACCATTGCGGCGTTTGGTATCAACCACTCTGTTTTTGGTATCAACCATGCTTTTTTTTGGTATCAACCACTCCGGTTTTGGTATCAACCAGCCTGGCCCCAAACCGCGTGTACAGCCAACTTGCTATCAACCGGGCCGTTTTGCTTGTGAAAAAACAGACAACAAGCCTCAACGGGATTTCGCGTACGCCAAACGGAACCTCAACGGTGTCTGGAAATGCGGCTTCTGGTGCTTCCCAAGGTTCTGGGGCGCAACGCGCCCTGTTTTCAAATGCGCGCTGCTTGCAGCCACGGGCGCGCGCTCCACGCGTTCAAAAATGTTCGGCGCCATTGCAAACCTTTGGGTTCTTCCGCCTCAACTTCCCCAAAGCCAGATACCCCAAGACGGGCCATGGGAACCCCGAGGTGCGCATAAAGTGCCTGAGGCGCGCCCAAAGACAACCCAGAAACGCCCCAATGCGCCCAAGATGTCCCCGAACATAGCTCAGGGCGGCAACACTACGCCTCGAAATTGTCCCGAAGAAACCCCTAAGATATGCACGAGCAGCACACAGATGAGAACCCACCGCGTCATTCCATACCTTACGTTGGCATTCGTGTTACTTCTGGTCTTCAGCGCTACCAGAGAGCCACGCCAATTACCAACGTGGCTCCCAAACGGCCCAGAGGCGTTCAAGAGGATTCCAACACGGCCAGACAAGCTCCCTGGCAGCTCGAGGATGTCACAGCACGGCCTCTGAGAGCCCAAGAACGCCCCAAGATGGCTCAAGAGCAGGAGCAGGAACTGACATCCCGACCCCCCCCGCCTCAAGAGGATCCCCTGGCACCGCGACCGCCACGGAGGCTGGTTACATGCCCAATGAGGCCCTGCAGCGTTGAGTACATGAAGGCCGACAACAGTACACAATACGTAAGATAAGCTTTTCGTCGACGGCGAGGCGGAAACGATCCGCACCAGCGAGCCAACGCGCGAGCGTCCAGGACGAACCGAAGAGGTATTGCGGCTAGCTGACAACCCGAGTCCCTCGAAGCAGATTCCCAAAGACCAACGCGTGCCATGCCTCCTGCAATGAGGCTGCTGTTGATTAACACAGGAGGAGGGGGGAGAAGGAAGGACGGACGGAGGAGGGGGAGGGGAGGAACGAGGAAGGGGGATGGTGAGGGACGATGGGGGGAGCGGCAGAAGGGGGGAGGGGAGGGAGAGGGAGGGAGGGAAGCAAGGAGGGAGGGAGGGCAGGAAAAGGCGATGGGAGGAAGGACAGAGGGGAGGAAGGAAAACCGAAATCAGGGAAGGGCGGAAGGAGGGAGGGAAGGAGGGAGGGAGGGATAATTCTTTGAACAAAATTCCGCGCCTCGGCGCGTGCGGCACCGCGGCCGCATTCCGGTAGACCCGCGCGAAATGCCCGCGAGGCGCCCGCGCGGCAGCGTAAGCGGGAACGCGGCGAAACGTTGGCGGACCCGGCCTGCGCACGGGACGCCCACGAGGCGCCCGCGAGGCGCCAACGAAGCGGCACTCGCGACAGAGCGGTGGAACCACGGCGACCCAACCCAGCGCGAGGTGGACATGAGGCACGAGCAAGGCAACGCGGGCGGCAACAATGCAAAACCTCGGCGGAGCCCCATCGTTCACCATGAAACGTCAAGTCCCTTACGTGCAAGCGCTGATTGGGCTGCCCGACGTGACGCTAGCGTCGGCGCAAATTCGCCCACGCAATCCGAGGCCCAATTTCGCGTCGATATTGGTAAATTGCGTAACGTTCGTTCGGGGTGTTCCGAACAACGCCAGCAACAACTTGCCAATCTTATTACACTTCCCAACAAAATCGCAGCGGGGGAAAACAAGAAAAAGTATGGGCGCTGTTCGCGCGACATTTCCAACGAACGATTGACGTTGATTTCTCTGCAAAATGCAGCCGAGTCGAAAACTGACGCTCGACACGCGCGCGGCGAATGTTTGTCAACATGAACCCGTCACTTCGCCAACGCGAAATAGTAAGTGAGCCCGCGAACCTGGGTAAAACCCAGAGGCGCCGTCAAAAACAAAGGGGGCTACGACGGCCGAGAGCAACGCCCCGCGTGGCATGTCTAGCAAGTCTTTCCCCGCCCACGAACCGAGATCGAATGCGCGGGCGCGCTGGGAAACGCTCCGCCCTGCGAACTGCGTGCGGGGCGGGCGCAGCATCGAAAAGGCCCAAACAATCTCGGTCGGTCCTAACGGGTCTCAGCTGTCTGGATCGGTCTCGACTGTTTTCTGCCGCCGTATGTATGATTCGGTCGACCTCGTTCGGCATCGGTCGCTCGGTTTCGCTCAACTGCGGACTCGCGCAGCCGCGTCCCAGAACCATTGAGATCGACCGACGCCATCGAAGGACGACCGAAACCGATCGAAGCAAACCGACACCGACCGACACCAGCCGAAATCTATCCAAGCTCAACTGAGCGAGGCCGATGGGGGACGGCCGACGCAAACCGATTCGATCGATACCCACCATGCCACCCACCAAAATTGCAGGCACGACGCCAAAAAAACGCAAGACTGGGAGACGCGGGCTGCGCCCGCGCGCGAACGAAACGCGGGGCCGATCTCAAGCGCACGTCAAAACGTGGGCGCCAGACGAACCGCCTTGCATAGCAGCGCCTGATGCGCAGCCGCTGCCGTCATCCAGAAGCTCCCCGAAGCTGACCGACCGCAGGTAAACGGAGCCACCTGCAACGTGCGATCAGAAAAGGATGCAAGACCCCCTGGTTGAGGACACCCTCGTGATACCAAATCCCAAGTTGAAGAAACCTGCGCGATGCCATTTATGTTGTTTGGGGAACTCTCGGGGTCGGGTTGCGCGCATTCCACGGCCCTACCAGGGGGGAGAAGGGAGAAAGAAAGGACGGAGAAGGAGGGCTCGGTCGGAGGCCCTTGGAGGGGGGGATGTGCCCATCCGAGGGAACGGTGCACCCCCCCCTCCTCGTCGTGAAATCGAAGAACCAGCCGTGGCAACGACCCCCCCCTATCCCCCTCCGCGACCTGAGTAGAGCACCAAGGCCAGCGGAGGACGTCATAGGGGGCGGGGATTCTGGCTTCGATGAAAGAAGAAGGAGGAGAGCGGGAGGCAAGGATCAGGCAGACGATTTACCCGGCGTGTGGGCATGCCCTTTGAGCACGAAGTGGCCTACAGTTGGCTCTGGGCATTGAAAATGTGGCCCGGGAATAGAGTTCTGGGAGGTCGAAGAGCACGAAGTGTGTGACTGTTGACGAAAAACGAACCCGGCTCTGTTCCCCGTTCTCCAGAAAGTGGCCCGGGAATGGAGTTCTGGGAGGTCGAAGAGCACGAAGTGTGTGACTGTTGGCGAAAAGCGAACCCGGCTCTGTTCCCGTTTCTCCAGAATGTGTCCCGGGAATGGAGTTCTGGGAGGTCGAAGAGCACGAAGTGTGTGACTGTTGGCGAAAAACGATTCCCGGTTCTTCTCCCCGGCACCCGCCCAGACCCCCTCGGAGGAGTCATGATGCTCTCTTTTGACCCTACTAGAAACCTATCAGCAAACGCTGTTAGGTTAAAAAAATAGCCTGGCGAAGGACCCAACCATATGCAGCTGCGAGTACCGCGCGGATATGAGACAAAGGAGGGGGCACGCAAACTAGGCCCCTCTTCTCATAGGCACCGCGCCACTGGGGCCTTCGGTGGAGCTCCCTATGGGGCCACGAAACGTGTGAAGGGTGTGCCGAAATGGGTGGTGGGGAGGCATGCGGACCCACTGGGGCCTTCGGTGGAGCTCCCTATGGGGCCACGAAACGTGTGAGGGGTGTGCCGAAACGGGTGGTGGGGAGGCATGCGAACGCTGCCACTGGGGCCTTCGGTGGAGCTCCCTATGGGGCCACGAGCGTGTGAGGGGTGTGCCGAAATTGGTGGTGGGGAGCCACTGGGGCCTTCGGTGGGCTCCCTATGGGGCCACGAAACGTGAGGGGTGTGCCGAATGGGTGGTGGGGAGGCATGCGAACACTGGGGCTTCGGTGGAGCTCCCTATGACGAAACGTGTGAGGGGTGTGCCGATGGTGGGGAAGCATGCGAACCCTGCCACTGGGGCCTTCGGTGGAGCTCCCTATGGGGCCACGAAACGTGTGAGGGGTGTGCCGAAATGGGTGGTGGGGAGGCATGCGAACGCAGCCACTGGGGCCTTCGGTGGAGCTCCCTATGGGGCCACGAAACGTGTGAGGGGTGTGCCGAAATGGGTGGTGGGGAGGCATGCGAACGCAGCCACTGGGGCCTTCGGTGGAGCTCCCTATGGGGCCACGAAACGTGTGAGGGGTGTGCCGAAATGGGTGGTGGGGAGGCATGCGAACGCAGCCACTGGGGCCTTCGGTGGAGCTCCCTATGGGGCCACGAAACGTGTGAGGGGTGTGCCGAAATGGGTGGTGGGGAGGCATGCGAACGCAGCCACTGGGGCCTTCGGTGGAGCTCCCTATGGGGCCACGAAACGTGTGAGGGGTGTGCCGAAATGGGTGGTGGGGAGGCATGCGAACTGGGGCCTTCGGTGGAGCTCCCTATGGGGCCACGAAACGTGTGAGGGGTGTGCCGAAATGGGTGGTGGGGAGGCATGCGAACGCAGCCACTGGGGCCTTCGGTGGAGCTCCCTATGGGGCCACGAAACGTGTGAGGGGTGTGCCGAAATGGGTGGTGGGGAGGCATGCGAACGCAGCCACTGGGGCCTTCGGTGGAGCTCCCTATGGGGCCACGAAACGTGTGAGGGGTGTGCCGAAATGGGTGGTGGGGAGGCATGGGGCAACGGGCACGCGCCTGCTTTCGGTGGAGCTCCCTATGGGGCCACGAAGCGTGTGAGGGGTGTGCCGAATGGGTGGTGGGGAGGCATGCGAACGCAGCCACTGGGGCCTTCGGTGGAGCTCCCTATGGGGCCACGAAACGTGTGAGGGGTGTGCCGAAATGGGTGGTGGGGAGGCATGCGAACGCACTGGGGCCTTCGGTGGAGCTGGAACGGCCACTGGGGCCTTCGGTGGAGCTCCCTATGGGGCCACGAAGCGTGTGAGGGGTGTGCCGACATGGGTGGTGGGGAGGCATGCGAACGCTGCCACTGGGGCCTTCGGTGGAGCTCCCTATGGGGCCACGAAGCGTGTGAGGGGTGTGCCGAAATGAGTGGTGGGGAGGCATGCGAACGCAGCCACTGAGGCCTTCGGTGGAGCTGCATATGGGGCCACGAAACGTGTGAGGGGTGTGCCGAAATGGGTGGTGGGGAGGCATGCGAACGCAGGAGGGAGGAGGGCGAGGAGAAGGAGGAGGAGGAGAAGGAGGAGGATCGCGGGGACCGTTTCTTCAAAACGAGGACCCAACACCACAGGATGGTTGGGAAAAACAAACTCAGCCACCGCGAAGCAGACCGCTGCATCGCTGCCAATCCTTTCTCCACTGCCCATCGCTGGCGGCGCTGCCCCACCACCCAGAGCTGCCGGCAGCAGGCTGCGACGATGACCCCGCCGCTGCTGCAGATGCCTCCTGGCTGCGCTCCCACCACGCGCTCTAGCGATCCCACCAGCCCTGGCCACGCGACTCCCAACGCTGCGGCCCATTCGTATTAGTAAGGGCTGCCTGCTGCTGCCCCGCGCCAATGCCTTGGCTGCTTGGCTCTCCCGACCCATCCCCCACCAGGATCCAGGACACGTTAGCTTCCGCAGGTGCAAGTGCTCCAAAAGGAACTGCTGCTCCGTGAGCGCTGCCTGGCTCCGCGACCGCGGGTTCCTCCGCGACGGCTTGATATTGCGGAGGCGGCGCGCCGTAATTCCCAACAGTTATCCTCCTGTAGGTCCCTGGGCCGTCTGACAAGCCCTTCCCTGCCGCTGGCGGCTTGGGCAAACCTGAAGGCTCGCAAGGGCCTGGCACGATGGCCACTTCCACTTTGTTGTTCGTCAAACTGGCATGGGAACGGACGACGACGCCATCCGCGCGATAGACGTGGAAGCCCCGCACGGGAACAGGCGCCTGCTCTGGGAATGGCCTCCCCACCTGCCGCGCGGCGTGCCAGCGCTTGTGGTCGCGCGACCCACCCACGGGTTCGCAGGTGATCCATATGACGCCCGTTGCCTGGTCGCGCCCGAGAATGCGATCCTTCGCGTCCGGCGTCATGGCGGACAGCGTCTGTCGCCATGACCATGGCTGCGTCTCGCCTGCCTTGAACGAGTCTGCCACCCCCGTAGTGCGCTCAAGCGCACCTATGTCCAACGGGTCCTGGTCCGCGATGTCCACGCGCTGCGCGCTTGGACATCCTGGGGGCTCTTCATGCGAGTCACGCAACCATTTCAGTGCGATGTTGTTGGGCTTGAATGGCTGCGTTATCGCTAGTGCATCGAGGTCTGCCCTAGACGCCGCTACCGCGGCGCGTGTCCCATCGGCTGCCGCTACCGCGGCGCGTGACCCATCGGCTGCGGCCCCCGCGGCCATGGAGGGAAAACAAGGGATCGGGATCGGCGCGCCCTGGCTCGAGCCAAACGCCTGCGGCTGTGAGGGCGCTGGGGTCACGGACGGAACGATGGCGGTTCTTCTTCCCCCTCCAAATACGGCATCATCGCGCCCGCCTCTCCAGGCAGGCTCGAAGGCAGGCACCAGACATATCGAGCCTCGGGATCCTTCCACAACGCCATCAAGGCATCGGGGTCCTCTGTGGTCTTCTTGCCTGGGCCCCATTCGGGGATCAGCCGCACTTCTGGCATCCCACCATGAGGGCCGTCGGGCCAGGCACGGAAGTACCACCATGAAGGCTGGTTTTGGGGCTGTGGTAGTTCCAGGACGGCTGGCCCCCATATGGGAAACCAATCGGGGTCTCTGTCGGGCACTGGTGGGGGCGGCGGCAGCTTCGGGGCCCTTGTCACTTGTGCAGGGCTTGACCAGTAATAGCCCAACCAACATCCAATGGATGGCAAATTCTCCCCAACCAATTCTCCTTCTACGTACTGTGGGTATGGGCCTGGCGCCGCCACCGCGACGTCAAATCTTGGCTGCGGAAGCCCGTCGGGGCCCCAGTTTATTAGTACCTCCATTCGGCCTTGAACCTCAAAATGACCACCATCATCGTCACCTCGGTGGTCACCACCATCACCACCCCGATGGTCACCATCATCACCATTTCGTTAATCACCATCTGGATCATCACCATGCTTATGTTTACCATGATCACCATCTGGACGATCACTATCTGGATGATCAACATCTGGAGGATCACCATTTCGATGGCCACCATCGCGATGGTTACCACCTCGCTGGTCTCTAGCGCTGGCGTCGCCATCATCACCACGGTTGCCATCGCCATCTCGATGGTGACCACCACCGCCGTGACCATCATCATCACCATTTCCCTTCCGCTTTCCCCTCCTCCCCTTCCGCTCCCTGCTCCTGGTCATCCTCTCCCCTCCGCTTCTGCCTCTCTCACTCTCTCTCATGTTCTGGCGCTCCCTCAGGTTCTCTCTCATACCCCTGATCCTTCTCCCGCTTCCACCACCGTCCTCGCAGCCCTCTTTACGTTGGCCTCCGCGCTGCGGCGGCTACTCTTCCCTCCGAAGGTCGACATATTCTGAGTATTGTCTGGGGCGGCCCTCGCGCTCTTCTCCCTCGTGCTGCGGATGGACGGCCAATTCCTAGTCTTGCCCTCGCTTCGGGCATCGAACGGATCGGCCGCGAGCGCATTGGTCACGCGACGGCTCATCGGACCGAAATCCAGCGACCCTTCCAGCAGTCTCCCGCAAACGCGGCGCTCTCCACCAGCCATCCTCACCTCGCTCACAGGCCACGCGACGGACATCACCGTGAAGAAAATGTGTTCCTCCTGGAGGCTGCGTTGCTCTCTGGCGCACGGCCTCAGCTGCATGCCCTGGCGCGCTTGCTCGAGGAACTCCACTACCGAGGGGGCGTGGGACTCCCCCGTAAGGAATCGGACACCCTTCTGGGCAACGCCACGACTGACGGACTCCCAGACTCCCCGCCTCCCCACGGCGCGTTGCTTCCAACGCTGGCCAATCTTCAAGAGGCCTGTTTTGGTGCTGGCCATTTGCTGGATGACAACCGCGAGCTGGACTTCGACGATGGCCAACGTGCCAATGCCTCGGTGGACGTTTTTCGTGATGAGTGCCACATCCGAGACGAAGCCCTCGCGACCTGCAAACAGCATTAGGTGGTCTTCGGCGACCAAGTACTGCACTTCTGGGCGCGCTCCGTCACCGCGGGGCCCAACTGGAACCGAAGCTGTTTGCAACATCTGTTTGAGCATTGGCAGTTGGTCAGGTTCGTCGACGAGGATCATGGCCAGGTGGGCGCCATGGGTGCGAATATCTCTCGCGACGCCCTCGAGGTCGGCTCCGTCCGGCACTTTTGCACGCAGAACCTGGGCGCTGCCGTCCCCGCGCTCCCCTGCCGCAACCGCGACGCTCGAGTGCGCCGCTCTGCTCTGAAGCGACTTCTGCCAGGAGTCCAGGTGAAACCAACCTGGAGCGCCGCTGTCCCAGGACCTGTCCAACCAGCCCCACGGCGGCGGCCATGGCCAACTGGGGCGCCAACCACTGGCGTGCTGCCAGTGGACCGCCACGGCGGCTGGCGGGGGTGGCATGGCGACGCCGTGGCATTGGGGCTCTGCAGACAGGCGCTGCCCAGGAATGGCGGCGGTTGGACCTTCCTCGTCTGAGCCGTCGTCTTCTCTGCTCGCCTCGGAGCCTTCTGCGTCGGACTCGGCACCGGCACGTCCGAAACGCGGTGTGCCAGGCGCTTGCTATGCGCCTTTTGCGGCAGACGCCGCTACCGCGGCGGGCGCATTCGCCGCGGCTTCTGCAGGGGGGCGGGCGACTGGCGCTTTCGCCGCGGCTTCTGCAGGAGGGCAGGTCTCAGGGCTCGGGTCGTCCTTAGAGGACTCCTGGCTGGAAGCCTCTTCTTGGGACGCTGGCGGCGGCGGTGCCCATGGCGCTGCCTTTAGGGGGCCCTTTGCGGAGCCCTTTGCGTCCGCGTCGTCGGACACCGCCCCAAGCGGCGATCGAAATGGGGACGGCGACAATCTCCGCCTCTCTGCCCACCCCCTTTTCCGTGCATTCACCGCCGTGGCGAGCAACTCAGCCTCCACTGTCGAGTCTTCCTCGCTTCTGTCCTTCTTCTTACTCTTCTTGTACGGTCGCGCCTTCTTTGGCGGGGGTTCCCCGGCCGCTACCGCCGCCTCGCGTCTCTTTTTCTTATTATTAGCATTTTCTTTCTTCTCCTGCTTCGCCTTCTTCTCCTTCTGCCTCTCCCTCTCCTTGGCCGCCTCTTCGCTGGCCTTCTCGGTATCCCTGGCTGTCTTTTTTCCTTATTCATGGCTTTCTCGCTGAGCCTTCTTGTCTCTTCCAAGATCGTTCCTTTGAGATCCTGTCGCAGTTCGTCCAGGATGTCTGGCGCCTCCGCACGGAGCTGGGCAATGATATCGTCTCTGCGGGGCCTCCCAGATGGTTCCTGTCGACGCAATGGCGGAGGAGCCCTGCTCGACCTTGCCTTCTCCTGCTCGCCCCTCTTGTGGCCTTCTGCTTTGCGAGCGGCGTTTGCTTGTTTGTCATCAAGCTGCGTCTTGCTTGCTAGCCTCCTCTCCGATGCCGCGGGTTCTTCGGGCCACTCGTCCTCGTCTTCGGCGCCGCCCTCGCACGTCTGCTCCTCCCGCTCCCTTTTCTTTGGTTTGCGTCTCTTCTCCCGCCCCCTCTTTCTGCCCCGCTTCTCTTGTCCCCACTGCTGCCACTCTTCGGCAGTCCACTCCTCTTTGTTCTCGATTTTTTCTCGCGTTCTTTATCATATTCTCTCTCGTCCTGTGTTCTGCGAGCGACTTGGGCTCCAGTTTCGGTGTATTACCCTGTGGCGGCGGGGGCGGCGTCGGAGCCCTTGGCGGCTGTTCGCCTCCTTCCTCGCCTTGCTGGCTGCCAGCCACCTCCCCGCCCGAACTGCTTGCCGGCGACGGCGCATGCAGCAGGTCAGCATAGTTCTCTCTTTTCGTAGCCGTCTTCCCTGTCCGACCCGGACACGCCCACTCGCGGCTTTGCAATTTTTTCTCTCGGGGCCCATCGCGGCGCGAACTCCGTCGCCACGAAGGGTGGCGCCGAGCAACTTTGAGCCGCCGCGGCTGCGCTAGAGACAGCGGGCGCAGGATGGGAGAGCAGAGCGGATCACGAGCAAGAGGAGAAAGAAAACGGGGCGAGAGGTTGAGGGAGAGGAGGCGGATGGGGAGGAGGAGCAAAGCGATAGAAGGATGGGAATGCAGGGGCAAGGGAAACTTGACAGGCGAACGCTATCTGGAGCAAAATGAAGGGCATGAACAAAGACAGGGAATGCATGAGAGCTGTTTTCCCGATCGCCAGGCAAACTCGCGTCGAGGCGATCCCCCCGCCGCCTCGCATCGCTAAACTTCATCGCTCCGCAACCGCAGAGTTTGCCATAACTTTTTACTTCTTGGGTTTCTAGAGCGCGCGGGCGCGCTGGTCGAAAGCGGCCTGCTTGTCAGGTGCTTTCGTTTTCTTCTGAATGGCTGCCCTGTGCCACATCGCGACGATCTCCTGCCCCAATTCAATGGCAACCGCGTTGACGACGCATGGCAATTCTACCGCGTACGTGACCACGCAGGCACTAGCGTTGCCTTCGGCCTCTTTCACCTGAGAGAACTCACTGGCCAAAAACTTGCGTCAGCTTCTCCATCACCATGGCGGCATTCGCCGAATGAATACTCTCTTCTGTGTCAGCGCGCTTGACGAACCAGAAAAGATGGACTGAATCATGCAATGCCCATTGGTATCCGTCCTGGGTTGCCTTTGGGAGCTTCAGCTCCGGTTGCACAAATATAGTCATGCTGATCTGGGTTCCGACTTCGAGGCCACATTCTGCCTCGGCGGAGGTCACAGGCAAGGACCAGGACACCTCAGCGGCCAGGACCAGGACACCTCAGCGGCCACAGCCCTGGCGTGCGTCTGGGCGCCCGAAGACCCCATGACCTCTGGAGCCACAATGGCGCGATCAATCCACCGATACCGATGTCTTCCGTGGCCAAAGCCTTCACGACGTCTCCGTTCACGGGCGCGCTGATGGGCACTGTTTCGCACAGCACATGATGATGCGCAGGTGCCATGGTTAGCTCCAAGACGTTCTTCGCAACTTTCTCTTCGTTCATTGCGGCGGACTTCTCAGCCCGCGTGTGCCACGGGATGGTTTTTGTTTACTTCGGTTGCCTTCCCCGCAACAACGGTGGTCTCATGCGATGTCAAGGCTGCGCCATGTGAGTCGTGCCGATTCACCTTAGGCGTCAGTCCCGTCACCGCGGAACTGGCGGATTTCTTCTCCGAGGTGCCGCTGAAGGCTGGGTCTTTCAATATCTTCCCGACATTATGCATGGGTGCCGTTTGTCTGTCGGAATCGGCGGCAAATCAGCCATCGCCATCTTCGCCCTGCCCGAAGAAACCAAATTCAGAAGCTTCGTCGCGATGAGCGACGCGCGCTCTCCTTCGAGCTCTTCACTTTGCTGTGCCGAAAATTTGCCAGCCTCCGTTTTTGGAACATGGGAAATCCGCCGCGGCCCGTATTGGGAGCGGGGGCCCGCGGAGGGATGATAGAGAGGAGAGGTGGAGAGGCGCAGGGTGGATGTCAATGGTTGAAGAGGGAGAGGAACCGTGGAGAAACGCAGACAAGAGAAGGGCAAGAAGAGGGAGGGGCGACCAGAGAGTACGCATAGCTAGGTACATAAGTAGTTGCATCCCCCCCCCCCCCCGCCCCCCCTAGAACCCCTCCTCCACCCCGCCGCGTCTTCTCTGTGGGTGCCTTTTGGGGGAAACAACGGCGACGGCGTGACGCAGCCTAGTGTATTCTAGACATGGTCGCGACCTCGACCTCGGCAATCCATTTGACTCTCGCCTTCTCGCCATGCCTCGCATCCACCGCCGTGGATGCTATGTTGCTCAGGTCCAGCATCGCCGCTTCGACTTGTGTCAAGAATTCGCGCGTCGAAGTCTTGGTTCCACGGGTAAACCTGCGCGCAATATTGCATGGCAGTTGGGGCCGCCCCCCCGCGGCTTGTCGGCTGCTTCCAAGCCCACTTCATGGAAGCGTTCCTCAGTCTCGGGAACTCCGCGGGGCACTGCGCGATCACCGAAAACGCCTCCATGCGCATTCTCCTCAACTTCGGCGTCGCGAACACGTTCGCGAACGCCCTGAGGTCCTGCAAGTGGAGGCTGCCATGCCCGCCTGCGTCGCAGACGACCTTGAACGGGCTCAGGAAATCGGAATGGTCGACTTCCGCGCCGTACATGTCCACCAGCTTGTCCCTCACTGGCTCGAACGGCACGCACCCTTGGGGGTCTGGCTTGCACGAGCCCTCAAGGGTGGCCATGATCTCCAATACCCAAGTTGTCATCGGTCTCCCGTTCCTTTTTTTCAACGCGATGCTGATGGTCAGGGGTGCCTCGGGCTCTTCCTCATCCATTGTCCAGGAGAGAATCTCCCATTCGGGGCCTCCTGCGCACTGCCGTGCCCGCGCAGGGTCATATCCCTTGAGCTTCTCCAGAGAACAGCACCCCCGAGCGTCGAGGATCTTCGCGGTCGCGCAGCCGCACTTGCCGCCGCGATCGCCCCCGCTACTTCGGAGGGCGCTGCAGTCGCATCCGCGCTTGCCCCCCGCGATGTTTCGCAGACATCAATGCAAATGACTGTGCGACAAACTACCATACACCGCTGGTGCTCTGGAGTCTCCACGAAGCGCCATGTCTGGATATGTCTCCTGCTGCGTTTCAAACGCTTCCTGAAACTTGTAGCACCCTCCCCCGCTACCGCGGGTCTTACTTGGACGAAAGCGCCATTGCTGTTGGCTTCGATGGGATCGCATCCGTCCGTAAAAATTGAATGAATGAGTTCCTGTGTGCGCATCGATTTCACTGGATCCCCGCTCCGGTTCACAGGGTGAGGCGCCGCTTCAAAAGGCGGAACAACCTTGCTCGACTCAATCCTGAAGCGCGCCCTGAAGGCGATGGATTGTTTGATCGCACATGCGTTTGGCTCGGGCATCCTCGCGCGATTTGCGCAAGCACCGCGACCACGGTCGCCCTCGCAAAACAACGCACTTGGATTTGAACCAAACAGCGGCGGAAAATGAAGAGAAGGAGGGGAACGGGAAGGAGGAGTGAGGATCATACGAGCGCGACAACAGAAACAAAAATGCAACCCCGATGAAGGAAAAAGCGCTTCAACAGCAAGAAAAACAACACTGTGGTACTTACAACAACCCCTAGCCACATGCGGGCACCTGCGCCCGCATGTCGCTCGGTGGCCTTTCCGCCGTCTATTATTTTCCCAACAGCCGTCTATTTGCGAGAACAGATTACTCCACCGCGACGCCCCCGCCGATCCTCGAGACCTCGGCGGGCGTTGCCACGAGCGCCCCCATGCCCAGGGAGCCTCCAGGATTCGCTCCAAAACGGAGCGAAACAAACTGGGGGCGCCTTGGGGCAGGGACAAGCGTTGCAACCGCCGACCTTGAGGTCGGCGTAATGCGCGGGCGCCTCGGAGTGCGCGCAGGTCAGGACGTGCTGGGCCTTCGCGGCGATCTCGGCCCAGCGCTTCTGCTCCTCGGGCTGCTGGGCGGTGGGTTCGTCGTCGCCCTGGCCTTCTCGAACACGGGCGACGGCCGCCATGGGCTCGACCGCCAGCACGGTCTCGGGGGCGCCCGCGCGCTCCCCAATCTCGCCCAGCAACGCGCGCACTGCGCCCAGGTCGAGGGCGTGATCGCGCGCTCCTTGACGAGCTCGGCGCGGCCACCCAGTCTGGTCTGGCGACAATCGAGCTTGCGCGGCCCGGGGAACTTACAGCCCTGCTCGATCGTGACCTGTGGCGCTCGGGATGCACGGGCACTCGTTACCTCCCGCCTGCTCCCGCTTCGTGCCACCCCCACCTGCTTCCGCCAACTGTCCGCCAACTTCCGCCGCTTCCGCCGTCGCTTCCGCCATCTTCCGCTAGCTTCCGCCTGCTTCCGCCGCCCCTGTTGGAAGCCCCCGAGGGCGCGCAGGCGGCGCGCGTCCTCGGTGCCCAGGACATGCCAGACGCCCTGCACTCTGCCGCGCCTGCCCGCGTGGACGCACTCCTCGGTGGCGCGCGCCGCCTTGCCGTGCCAGGGGGCTCCTCGCAAGCCTCGAGGCTTGTTTTCTTTTGGGTGGTCGCTTTCTGCTTGGCGCCCTCATCCGCTTGCTGCCGAACTTCTGGGAGGAGCTCGCCCGCGCCTTCGGCGGCCCGCCTGCGAGCTTCGCCCTGGCCGCGCCTCGGCCCAGTTGCTCGGGCGAGGCCTCGCCGCCAGTCTTGGCCTTCTCGCGCTGCCGCTCGCGCGCGTGCTTGCCCGGGAACTGGTCCGCGAACTTGGGCGCCCACCTGCGATTGCGCTGACTTGTTCGCGCCGCCTTGATCCGATTCCCGACGGCGCGCGGGAACTGGATCTCTTTCATCCGCTCGTCCGGCGTTCTGAGCACGTCCTTCTGTTCGTCGGTGAGCTCGAGGTCCAGTTCGCGGAGCTCCAAGAGGCAGGGGTCCTCGCCCTGCTCGCCATCCAATGGGAAATCGTCGGCGTGGAAGCAGTTCCCGTCGAAGACGCTCCACTCGGGCGCGGGCGGCGCGCCCTCGAGCCAGCTCTGCATGACCTTCACGCGCCCCCTCGCCAGGCTCTGCTCAATGCCACGGCCGGGCTCTATGGAGTAGCTCCACAGCTCGATGCCCGCGACGACCTGGGCCCCCCCCTGCTCTGTTGGCTGGACAGCGAGCGTATAATTCACTGACAGCCCTTGCAGCGGCACCGCGTCCTTGTTCTTCTCGCGGAAGCGGGTGTAGGCCTCAGAGACGCAGTCGAGGCACTCGCAGGGCCCCCATTGGATCGGGGACTTGGACTGCGTCTGGGGCTCGGCCTTGGCCATCTGGATCCAGTCGTGCTCCATGGCCCAGTGCATCTCGGCCTTTACCTCTCGGATCGCGGCCTCGAGCTGGCTGCGCTCGCGGGCGTCCGGCCCTTGCAAGAAACTCGTGACGTCAGGGGCCATGGGCGCGTAGATCACATTCTGGAGCCACGCTCGGGGCGTCACTGCCTCGGCCCAGTGGCTCGAGAGGCAGTCTGCGAATGCAAGACTCTGGCCGCGCTGCTACTTGATGAAACCGATGGTCCAGGAAGCGACCAGCTCGCTCGTCCAGGTTCTGGGCTGCCCCCACGCGTCGATGGCCTCGAAGACCCAGGCGCGGTCCTCCCCAGATGACTCGAACAGCGCGTTGCGCCGGCCCTCGAACGATCTTCCTACGGGCTCGCCTTGCTCGGAAGCGCTCCGTCTCGCCATCGCTCCGCTCGTAGGTGACGTCGCGCCGCCAGGTGCCCTCCTCGAGGTTCATGTCCCTCACTCGGCAGTGCCTTGCGCAGGGGACAAGGAGCACGCCGCGCTTCTTGGCGGACGTGGGTTCCCTGCTCGGGTCGCGCCGGCCCTCGACTGCGGAGGCGCTGACGAGGGTGATCCTGTAATTACTCTGCGTGCCGCCGAGACGAGACGAGGACGAGAAGAGATCTCTGACGCAAACGCGATCAGCGATCACCGTGTGGCGTGGCCGCGCGCGGGCAGCCAGGGACCCCCTCCAAGGAGGAGCAGGTCCCCTCTGAACGAAAATGGAATCCCCAATCCGAGGCAACCGGGATGCCTGCAAGGCTTCGGCTGCTCCCTCGGCCTTCCGAAGGACTCCCCGAAGACCTCCTCGAGCCTCCAGGGTCCTCCGGAGGCCTCGAGAAACCAGACAAGAATCTCGAGCCATCCGCGATGCGGCCGTGTCGGCACAGACGTTTGTCCCTCCACCTCCACCTTCCGTACCTTCCGACCTCGCGGAAGGTGCGGCAGAATTCATCGAATCTCATGACAACAAACTTTAGGTAACTCAAGGAGCACACATAGAACAGATCGGAAAAGAGGCGGAAAGGGTAGGGCGGAAGGTGCGGAATAAGCAAGGAGAGAGGTCTCTGACACCTTGCAGATCGCTCGATATTTGCCCGGCTCAGGCCCGCACCAACTGTCGCTTTGGAGCGAACCTCGCTGGCGTCGCCGCCGCGTCGGCGTGGCTCGAAGCTGCACGTCGTGCGATCAGAAGTCGATGCGATCGGTCTGCCCCGGCAACGTGGCTGGCTCCCGCTCAGGGCCGCCATTTGGTGCGATAGAGCCTCGAATGCCCGAAAGCACTCTGCAAGAAGGGGCGGCCATTCTGCATCAAAGGGACCTCGGCCGCAAGAAAGAGACCCCTTCGAGAGACCCCGACGTAGAATCCCATGGATAACAATGTGTTCAAGATCCGTAACTCTGTATTGGCCAGCTTAAACACAAAAGTCAGATCCGAGGGGTCGGCTGCCTCAACACCTGTGGGATCCTGGGAAGCGCTTCGATTCATATCCCAAATCAGTGTCGACGAAGGATCTGCAGATCACCCGGGGCTCTCGCTCCACATCTCTTTGGGCCCAAGAGACTCAAGGCAACCTGGGGGTTACGAGCCAACTTTCCTGGTATAGCGTGGCTGGTCAATCGCATTGCGAAGCCCGCTCTTCTTGCGAACAACCTTGAACAAAGACCAGGCGCTGCACCCGATGTGAGCAAGAGAGCGACCTGGCACCAGAGCGGCGTACGACGCGACGAACAGGAGCGCAGCCAGGCAGTTCGAGTTGAGGCTCGGCATTCCGACGCCACTGCCTGCACCATCTACAAAACAACAAAAGCTGTTTGGGCTTGAAGCAGACAGCTGCGCCAACGCCTTTGCTCATCGTCCACGCTGACCCTCTTAGATGGCTGCCTCTTTTCCGAGTTGTGAGGCTAGCTGAGAGGGTCTGGACCCACGCGACACGCAAACATATGGCAACTTCCGTGCTCAATGCACTTCATCACCACGGCGACTGCAGAATAAATAAGGGTCCCTGGAGGCCCTTAGAAAACAAATGCAACAACAAATACGCATGAAGACTTTGAATCTCGACCCATGCACAATTACACATTCTGAAGCCTACTCCCCTCTCTCCACTCACTCTGTCCAGAAGATGTCCCACCCTCATCACGGATGGTTTCTAACACGCAGGATTTGCCCACCGTGTTTTCTTATGGTGGTCAAATTGGTATGTCGGCATTATTTCTGTATTTCTAAATGGCGTTCCCGCAAGAGCGTGGGCCTCATGTTCGGATCGGCGCTTTGTTCCCGTCGTTCAGGATGGCACTCTCGCCCCACGCGGGCAACTTGTCTGGAACCGACTCCTTCCTCATCGGCCTTCCTCCGCCTTCCCCTGGTCCTCCTGCTTCACCTGCTCCTTCCACTCCAATTCCCGCTACTGCTATTCGTCCTCGCCTTCCTTATCCTTCCTTATACTTCCTCCTCCTTCCTCCTCTTCCCTCCTGCTCAACTCCTCCTTCCCAATCGCGCATGACACGATGGGGTCGTTGGGGAGTTCCAGGCTCGCTATGACACGCGTCCGCGGACAGAGAACATTCAGCGCTACGGAGAGGGATTGGCGCAAGGGGCCGGAGGTCAAATATGGCGTGAGCGCACCTGGCTTGACCCCTCCCCCTCCCAATCTCCCTCAATCCTTGAACCTCGGCCCTCCCCCTCCGCCCCAAAGAATCCAACGCCTTCATTTCTTCACAACGTGGCAGAGATGTGGACCTCTCCCCCGGGGACGACGTTCTCATCCCGAGCCGTACTTGTGACGCCCCCCTGGGGATCGGCGGGAACCCTCCGAACCCGACCACGTGCAAAAACAACAGCTTTCGTTTTACTGCTGCGACGCGAGAATGCCAATGTCCCTCTCCTTCCCACTCCGCCAAAAATCCCCCTCACCAGGACCTGTCCCGGAGCGCGTCCTGACAAGGATCTGGAAGCCCCCAGTGCCGGCGCGGGCCCACCCGGGAGCAGTGACAAGCATTCAGGTGTCCCTCGTCCTCCTCCTCCTCCTCCTCCTCCTCCTCCTCCTCCTCGTCCTCCTCCTCCTCCTCCTCCTCCTCCTCCTCCTCCTCCTCCTCCCTCCCTCCCTCCCTCCCTCCCTCCTTCCCTCCATGCCTCTCCTCCACCTCCTCCTCCTCCTCCCCTCCTCCTCCTCCTCCTCCTCGTCCACTTCCTCCTCCTCCTCCTCCTCCTCCTCCTCCTCCTCCATCATCACCATCACCATCACCATCACCATCACCATCACCATCACCATCACCATCACCATCATCATCATCATCATCATCATCATCATCATCATCATCATCATCATCATCATCATCATCAGCAGCATCAGCATCAGCATCAGCATCAGCATCAGCATCATCATCATCAGCATCATCAGCATCATCATCATCACCAGCATCATCATCAGCATCAGCATCATCATCAGCATCATCATCATCAGCATCATCAGCATCATCATCATCAGCATCATCATCATTATCATCATCCTCATCATCATCCTCCTCCTCATTATCATCATCATCATCGTCATGACCACCACCACCACCATCATCATCATCCTCCTCCTCCTCATCATCATCGTCATCACCACCATCATCATCATCATCACCATCCAGATGTTATCCTCCTCCTCCTCCTCCTCCTCCGCCTTGCTTGCAACTTCCCCCCTTCTCTTTCTCTTGAGCTGGGCACATGGGTCTGCAGTGCCGCGGAGGATGGAGGCGCTGCTGTGTTGTTGCCGTTGTACCCCGCACCACTATTCTAGTCGCTCCCCCCACCCCTCAGTGGACGGAGATAGCGCTGCGCGCGCGAAACACATCTCGCCCTCCCGAGGAAGGCCGCTGCGGCTTGAAAAGGGAGCGGAAGAAACATGTCTCCGCAAGCCCTCCTCCCCCACTTCGGCGACCTGGCCTCCCGTATATGTGCTGGGGACGCCTGGGGCCGTGGCCACGGCAGGGATTTCCGGCTGGGAGCAGACCCGCGAGCAGGGGAGCGGCTTCGGCAGCCATGGTGGGATGCCAGGCCTCAGGCATCTCATCGCTCCTTGGCTCCATCTGCCGACTACGACGACGACGACGACGACGACGACCACATCGATCGTTTTCTTGCTCGCGCCGCCCCGCCGCTGCGCCGCAGAGGGCTGGTGGATAGGAGCATGTTTTTGCGCAGACTCAGACAAGCTTGCCTGCTCCAGCGAGCCCGATAGAAGGAAAGCTGGAGATCACGCAAGTCGAGAGCTCCTTGCACGCGCTCTTGTCGCCCCGGTGCTGAGTGCAGGAGGCGGACAGGGCGAGGGGGATGGGGGGGAGGAAGAAAGACGGGGAAGGAGGGGGAGGGCGGGGTAGGGGCAGGGGAAGGGCGGAGGGAGAGGGGGGATAGCATGCCATGCAAGTAAACTTGCATGAGTCGAAACGCCAAAACATGCTCCAGGCCACGCGCGGGCGCGTCGGAGGCTTCCCCCCCACGGCGGGGCGCAGTGCCGCCCTGGATCCTCGGGCTTCGGCCCAGCTGGAGCGCCCGAGCAGAGCACCGACCACCGACGATGGCACGACCAGTCGGCACCGCATGGGGAAATCGGATCGAGTTCACATGTGGATCGGGTGGGCCCGCATCGGCGCGAGATCGAAGGCGAATCGGATCGGCTGCGCCAAGATGCACAACGGCGCCATGCCAACATCGGGCTGCATCGGATCGTCGGAATGTCGGAATCGCACCAGATCGGGCCAATCGGGATCGACACCGAATTGGATCGATCGGATCGAGACGGATCCGATGGGCGACGACGGCAGACGGCGGCGCAGACGCTACGATTGGCGCCCGCCCGTGGGCGACTCGTGGGCGCCCCCGTGCGCTGGGCGGGTGTGGCGGGAGTTTTCCAAGTACTCGGCCGTGGCAGGCCGTGGGCGGGCGCCCGTGGGCGCCCCGTGGGCGCACGCATACATACATTCATACATACATGCATGCATGCATATACATTTATGCACATGTGTTTGTACATTTGTATATGGTTACACACGCCCACATGTCTACATACATACATACATACACCATTCTATATATGTATGCGTGTATGTATGTATGTATGCATGCATGTATGCATGCATGTATGTATATATGGATGCATGTATGTATGTATGTGTGTATGTATGTGTGTATGTAAGCATGTGGGCAGGTAGGTCAGTAAATGTGTGTATATCCGCTGGCCCGCTTGTGGGGTTACTACGCTCCGCGTGTTAGGCTTGCTGCTCCCTGCCCAAGTTCCAGTTTCGCGTGTTACACTCCTGCCTCTGCTTCCAATTGAAAACTGTTGAAATCTGCGCGAGGGGGGAACCGAAACGGGCCCGGCTTTACCACCACCTGGATGGGTTCTCAGAATCCCACCAGCCCTTTGGGCGTGAGTGGTTTAGCGAGCTCTCTCTGTTCTCAACCCCCCTTCTTCCCCTTCGGGGAGGGGTTTACCCCTCCCCCTACCCCCTCCCCCTGGGCCTGGAGAGGTCCTTTCGCGGGTCGTCAGAGGGGTCATTTTCGACTCCTGGGAGGGCTAAAAAACGAAACCCCTCACGAGGATTCTGGCCCCGACGGGGGGAGGGAGAAAAAATGCTCCCCTCTTCTTTGAAGCCAAAATCATTGATTTTACTACGGTTTTGGCCCCATTTTGGCCTTCTGAGGGGGCAGCGCTAATTAAAGCTCCCCTCTTCTTTCAAGCCAAAATCATTGATTTTACTAAGGTGGCCCCATTTTGGCCTTCTGAGGGGGCAGCGCTAATTAAAGCTCCCCTCTTCTTTGATCGATTTCCTCCAAGATGGCCCCAAGAAGCGCCCAGGAGGCACCAAGAGGCCCCAAGATGGCCCCAAGAGGCCCCCAGGAGGCCCCCAAGAGGATCCCAAACGGCCCAAAGAGGCCCCCCCGAGGCACCCAAGACGCCGAAAAGCCCATCAAGACGACCCTCTACTCGCCTGGGCGTCGTTTCTGCACGGGCAGGAGGAGGGGCCCGAACGACTCACACCAGGACGAGGGGCCCGAACAACCATATATATATATATATATATGTATATATATATATATCTATATATATATGATACATATACATATACATATATATATATATATATATATATATATATATATATGTATGTATGTATGTATGTATGTATGTATGTATAGATACATAGATTGCTCACCGTGGGTTCAAGAGCCTACACGCCGCTTGGGGCGAACATGTGGTCTCAAATCGCCGCCTGGCATAATGCGGGTCATAAGTGATTGCCGGCAAAGTGTCAGCTTGTGATTAACAACTCCTTGGGGGGCGCGTGATTTAAAACATGCCCCTGCTCGGGCAATGCGCGGGGGTGTGGGGCGCCCGCCACATTGAAACGCACGGCGGCGGCGCGAGTGACTAGCGCCGACACAAGACCGTCAGCAAAAAGGCGACAAGCGCGACGCAAGCGGCGCCGTTTCCGCGGCGGGGGACAGCAACGCCTCCGATATAGCGGGGCGTTTGAAACGACGACGACGACGACGACGGCGACGGCGGACGACGACGCACTGGTGATGCTTCACTGGGGGGGTGGGCAGGGGTGCTGCGTATGCCCGATGCGGTGGTCGACGACGACGACAGCGACGGCGACGATGACGACGACGACGGACGACGACGACGACGACGCACTGCGGATGCCCTGGCAGGGGGGGGCTGCATCAGACGACAATGACGACGACGACGACGACGGCGGCGGCGGCGACGGCGACGCGCTGCGGATGCCCTATGAGGGGGGGACGGGGGGTGCTGCTGCTGAGGCCCGCTGTAGTCGTCGACGGCGATGACTAGGTCGCAGGCCCCGTGTATGTCGACGACGACGACGACTGCGACGACGACGACGACGAGGACAATGACGAGGACGATGGCGACAATGGCGCGGATGACGAGGACGAGCACGAGGACGAGGACGGCGGACGGCGACGACGACGCACTGCCGATGCCCTATGGGGGGGGGGGGCTGCACTGCACAAGCCCACTTCAGTGGCTGTAGGCGACGAAGACGACGACGACCGAAAGGGTCGCGGAAAGGGTCGCGGGGTTGGTCGCGGGTGGATCGCGGGTGCGCCAGTTGGTCGCGGGTAGGTCGCGGGTGGATCGAAGGGCGGGTCGCGGGGTGGGTCGCGGGGTGGGTCGCGGGTGGGACGACGACAACAGTACAAAACGAAACAACGAGAATCCGCACTACGGGAACCCACTTTAGCCACGCACTCAGGGACAATGTAAGACCCTTCGGCCACCTCACTCTGTTTGACCTCCCTGTCAAGCCCCCAGTCAGACATGTCACACAGGGCGGACTGGGCGTTTCGCCTTAGGCTTCCTCACCACTCACGGTCCTGACGTTTGAAACTTGAGACAGCTTCACAGGTGGACGGTGTGTCGTTTCCAACATGGAGCTATCGACATGGAGCCGCGCACATTGGTCGAACAACAAACATGCACAACTCCAAGGACGGAACGGGGGCGATATTCAAAATGACGGTCAAGTACAAGGACGGATGGGAAAAATGTTCAAATGTTGCTCTAGCCCTTGCGCCGTGCACATTGGTCTTGAAAAGTGTGCCCCAATTTCAATGGTGGCCAAGAGTCGTTTTCAAAATGCAAGTCTCGCCAAAGTCCCGCGCATATTCGGGCTTACATGTTGCAGCAACTTCACGGAGGGAGGGCGGTTTCTTTCCAAAATGCGGCCCTCGCCTCAGCGCAGCGAACATTCGCCACGCAATCTTACAACAATTGCAAGAAGACTCAACACTGTAATTTCCACCCGGAGCACTCGCCACAACGCTGCGCGCTTCCGTTTTTCAGCGCAGCGTTTAGCAGGATGGAGGACCCCCGTTTCAGAATAAGCCTGAACGCACGTCGCGCTGCACGGATCCATTGCGGCTCTTCTTCGAGCTGGAACTGACGCTCGAGATGCCCCCGGAGATCCCGACCACAAGTTGAAACTCGTGCAGCAGTTGCACGAATCGGGGGCGGTCCTTCTCCTAAAGGGGGGTCTCCCTGGACACCTCGCCGAGCTGTCTGATCGGAACGTTTCGCTTACCTGAGTCCGCGCCAGAAATATGCGCAAGGCAATTCCTTTTCAAAACAGGGGTCCTCGCCACATTGATTGGGGGGCACTTCTTGCAGTGAAAAAGAAACGCTGTAGTGGTGTATAGGAGGGGGCTTGGCACAAGGGAGGGGTTTATTGCAGCATCGCTGATTCATCCGTGCTTTCCTCTGGTCATCTTACCTCCTCCTCCGCATATTCCTCCTCCTTCTACTCCCCTTTCTTCTCGTCCGCTTCCTCCCTGGATTCTGGTCCTCCTCATTCTCTCACACCCTCCGTCTCCTCCTCCCCGTCCTCATCGTGCCCGCCGCCAGGCGAGAGAAGCGGGAATTCGAGACCCCCCCCCAACGTTCGTGACCTGACACGCTGAGGCAAAACTCTCGTGTCTCCATACAGTGAAGAAAAACGTCAAGGAAGACTTCTACAAAGCCGGCCCCAAATAGCGAATCCGCGTTCTCCTGGGCGGGACGGGCTATCCGGCCCAGATCGACGATCAATCAATGCGAGATTCTCGTGTTTCAGGTCATTCCTCGGGTCTCCGACGGCCGCCCAGGACAATTCGGACACCTCCAGACGCCGTTCGGCGATGCGCACATTCTGAAAGGCATCTCGAGGCCGAATAATTACCCCGGAACAAACTCATGTTGCACCCCTAACTTTCCCGAGGCCTGTCCCCCCATAGCGTTGCCCCTGAATGTCTCCCCAGCAAGGCCGCGATCTCCCCTCCTCAGGCATCTGGCGGGTTCGAGAAGCCCTGAACCCAAACATGTTGCCATCTCTTAGGGGCGTCTCTTGTACTTCCAATCGCTTCCGCCCGCCTTCCGCCTGCTTCTGCCGGCGGAGCCACCTCCTTGTCCTTCCGCCAGCGTCTGCCAACCTTCCGCCGAGGAAAAGATGCCAACTCCTACGGTCCTCGAAGGAGGAGATGGATGTGGATGAGGCGGAGAGGAGGAGAAGGAGGAGGAGGATGAGGAGGAGGATGAAGAGGAGGGAAAGGATGAGGAGGAGGAGGAGAAAGAGGACGACGAGGTGGAGACAACTCCTTCGATCCTCGAAGGTGATGCCATTTCTGGAACGCCTGCTTTGGCGCCTCGATTCTGCTCGATGGCGTGGTGGCCCAGGTCTCGCGCCACCTTCCCCAGAGGCCAATATTGTGCCCCTCCCGCGCGGTCTTTCTTGCCAGACTGCCCCGAGGTCCAGGAGTCGGGGGCCCCCACAACGGTGAGGTGACTGCACCGCGTGGCGCCAGCAAAACGAGACACGGCATAGACATAAACTCTCGGAGAACCGCGCGGGCTGCTCGGATCGGCGCTGAACTCCCCTCCCTGGCGCGCGGAGCGCGCCAGGTGCGGCACCGGAGGGGGTCCACTGCCGATCCAAGGAATTCGCTCGGAGCTCCAACAATTCATATTTACACAAGCTGCTCTTCTCCGAGTGGTGAGTTAGTGGGGATTCGGGGTCACCGCACGGCTGTCGGACTCGTGCCAATTTCCGGGGACGTCTCGGGCGACTGGGGCCTCCGCGATTCCAGAACCCTGCGGTGACGGACCGCGCGGCGAAGTCGCTGGGGACTCCAAAGTCACCACGCGGCCCGTCACCACACCGTCGTGGGGCCACCGAGGGTGCCTCCAGAGGCAAACCAACAAATTGGGAAGTAACACCTGAGAGTTCGTCGTCGTAAAAGCGGCTAAGCGCTCCTGAGCCCCGTTTGGGGGCCATCGCGCTGGATGAATTCAGACTAAGCCCATGACTGAGCTGGATCAATCCAAATTGCGTAGAATTTAGCCGGACTAAACGGGATGATGCTAGAGTGTGCCAACTTTAGACCATGCTTTTACCGGCGCTGGTGCTGCTTTAAAACTCCAAGGAGTTCGTCCTGATATGGCATGCTAACTGCCTCGATTTGTTCGGCTTGCCAAATGCCTGGCTCTGAGGTCCGCGGAACACGCCAAAGGGATAGCGAACCCCGACCCTTGGCCAACATGCTGTTTCCCAGTCACAGCCCACCTCGACACCCCGACTGCACAGCCAGCGGCAGACAACGCAAGATCATACAAACAGATACTTGAAGGGGGAAGCACATGCCGTTCGGAAACACATCGTGCTGCAAGAGGTGTGTCGGCTGAGTCCTATCCGCCCAGGAGTGCGAAACTGCGACCATATCACCATCGGCGTGGCTGGATTGATCTGGCCTGTTACTGCGGACCGGCCTAGAATTGAGCATGCCAGATCCAGTCGTAGCATTGAGCAAGAAGCGAGAGAGATGTTTGTTCAGCGCAAGTTTGGAGAGGAGGCGGAGCGGACTCGAGAGCACGATGACTGGTTCGGCTACTCAGTTGTGAAATGTGTGAGCTCCTTCAAACGCCGTGCACATGAAGCGTCCAGCCATGCAGACGAGCTGTTTCGGGGGCGGCCAAGAGGGGGGTGTCCAAGAGGGGGGGGGGTGCAAATCATGGCTGGCTGCATGTGGGCGGCCCCAGGGGGGGGCCAGGGAACGTGTTGAAACAAGAAGAGGCGCCATGAGATCCGAGGAAATATCATGGCCCACGCCATGATATCCCCCCCCCCTCGTCATCACCCCTCTCTGCCGCCCCCGCCTGTCTTGCAGATGCTGGGAACGAGAGAGAGAGACACGGAGCGATGAGGGAGAATCCCGCACGAGCCACAGTCCATGCCAGCAGTAACCAGCCTCGAACGTATCCCTATCCCTAAGATGGGCGAGCAAAAAGCGAGGACAATCCTAGGGATAGGCCCTCAGAAACTGAGGAAATCCTTAAGATCGGCAGCGAGGTGAGGTGATGTCAAACATAGGGATAGGGATATGTTTCAAAGTGGTAAAGCAGCGCGGCGGCCACGGCGGCCCGCAGCTCCGACGCCCGCCCAAGTCGCGCCCGGGCGCGACGGCTGTGCGCCGGGCCTGGGCGGCGGGAGCTCGCACGGCGGCCGGGGGCTGGAGACGCACCGCCCGCGCCGTCGATCCGTTGTTATGCGGGCCGTGAGACATCCCCGCCCCCGCAAGACTCGAAACAACGGACGTTTCACTTGCGAGCGGCGCGCCCCCTCTCTGTCTATCTCTCTCTCTCTCTCTCGCTCTCTCTTTCTCCCTCAACGTGAAACCGTTGGAAAGCACTCCCAAAGGATTCTGCTGGATACCATGACAACAAGCACCCGCTGAATTGCACTGCAAGCGGTTCGATCGTAAAGCCTCGAAACAATAAACTATTGGCCTTCTATTTTTCTCCAGCACAAGCTTGAGAGGGCGCTGGGGCGAGGCATCGGCAACAGTGACAACAGAACGCAGCAGCATCGAACAAGTAAAAAACTCTGGGCCTGTTAAATTCTGAATTCGTGTGGGATTGAAAGGCGGAAGAGCAGAGAAGGGAGGGAGGGTCGGGCGGCTCGCACGGCTGATTAGAGCCAACGGTTGCGGATCACCAAATTGACAGGCCAACCCGATAAACTATCTCCAAGGCCTTCTATTTTTCTCCAGCACAAGCTTGAGAGGGCGCTGGGGCGAGGCATCGGCAACAGTGACAACAGAACGCAGCAGCATCGAACAAGTAAAAAACTCTGGGCCATATTCACGTCCAGATTCATTAGTGTACTGGTAATACCGCCTAGCATTTACAAATGTCCCACAACCGAGAGAGCCTACGATTACTTGACGCATCTACAAGAGACTTGGCCAGAATCTTGCACAGCGCCTTGGGGTAAGGCTGTGCTACTGCAGTCCAAAACTGGCCACCGGGGGCCTTGCCCTCAAGCACTTGGTGAGGCCTCTGGGACCTCTCACAAATGCCTTTACCGTGGCACTTTCGCCCAAGAAGCTCCGGAGAAACGTGCCAGAGGCGAAGCCGTGTTCGTTTACGCCACGGCTCACCCCACATACAAAAGTCCGCGAAAACATCATGACCATCGGGGAGCCTACCGAGACCTAGCACAGGCGGACACAGCCAAAGACGAGAAAAAGCTGGATTCTCGAGCCCTCCAGGGATTCCTCTGGTGTGAGCTAACTTAGCAAGCACAACAGAGACACGCATCAAACGGTTACCCAACTGCACTCGCATTTGATCGGGACCTGAGAGGCCTGGCAGTCCAAGAGGAAACTCTTTGGACCTCAAAGGTCCTGGCCCAGACATGGTGTACCTACGGGCCAAAGAGAAAGAAGTGCACCGGGTTCCCAACCACAAGATGCTCACCTCACCACTGAGAATCCATCCTTTGAAAACTTCGACACTGGACGCCTTGGCGAGATCAAACTGCGCTCCACGAATGATGTCCCACTCGACCGTGGGGATTCCTCTGGCACGAAGCGCCGAGGCGAGGCGGCCTGACCCAGCGAAGACCTCGACGGCGACCCTATCTCGCCCCAGGCGCACTCTGTGGAGCGTTGCGTTGAGCAGCTGGCGAACAGCTGCGGCAGCCTCTGCATGCTGAGTCGCAGCCGCTCCTGCACCACGGGCGGCGCCTTCGCCACTTGCAGCGCCAGGCGGCCGTGCTTCTCGTACCTCCGCACGGACAGGCGAGCTCGCCACCTGCCCCGCTTGGCCACCTCCTCGAGTGACCTCCTTCCCACGATCCGATCGTGGCTTGCTCCTCCGCGCCGTAGGCAGTGCAGCGTGGCACCGAGGCTTTGAAGTCCCAGCGCCGCCAGCGCGTTCTCGAGCTCCTCGCGCAGCTGCGCGTAGCCGAAACTCCACAGCGGCTCGCGGGGCTCCAGCCGCGCCTTCAGATCCCTGAGCGCGGGGGTAAGCCATAGGAGCTCGGGCGCGTCGAGCGGCAGAGAGTCGTCCAGCTCGCCAGTCTTGCTGGGCACCAGCAGCTCCTCGGGATGAAGCAGCAGCGTCCACCAGCGAAACCCGCCCTGCAGCCCGGCCGCAGGCGGCACCAGCTGAAACGCCTTCATCGCCAGGAGTTCTCCGGGCCGAAGGTAGCAGTGGAACATGAGGCAGAGCGCGCACGCCATCGCCACCTCCTGCTTCAGCAGCAGGAGCTCCAGCACGCCGCAGAGCACCAGCCAAGGGAGCGGTGGGCGAGAGTGGCCAGGCCGCTTGCGCTTCCAGCCCAGCAGCGCCCGGCTGCTCCTCGGCAGCACCACCCGCAGGGGCCGCCCCAGCGCCGGTCGCGCCCAGAGCACCGCCGACAACAGCTTCGCAGCCCTGTTCGGCCGCACTCCCTGCGCGAACTCGTCGTTCAGGTACTGCAGCAGTGCGTCGTCCCACTCCAGCGCGCTCCAGCTGGGCAGCGTCTCCACTCCGAGCCAGTTGCAGAGGCCACTGAGGCACTTCAGGTAGTTCTGCTGGGTAGAGGGCCTCACCGCCTCCAGCTCCAGTCCTGACACGCTCGAGCCCAGGAGGAGGTGCCGCGGCAAGGCAGTCGACCTCTGGGTCGCGGCAGCGGGCCGGGGGCGTCTGGCACTGGCCCTCGCCTGACCCGAGCGCGCGCGGCCCGGCGAGCCCAGGAGGCGCTTCCGCCCATGGCCGATCGCCGGCGCACTCGGAGCAGGCAGCGGCTGCGCACTCGGTGCGGCCGCCACGAGCCGATGGCGCTCAATCGCCCCGCAAACGGCGAGGCTCGAACCGCCTTGAAGGACCGTCGGCGGGGTTCCACTCTGGAGGAATCCATCGCGCTGACACACGACAAGACGATGCGAGCTGAAGGGCCGTGAAGTGTCCCAACTGAGCGAGGATGGGGAAATCCGAGGCTCTTCCTTTTGCAACTGCACAGCAAATACACATGCTGTCTGACAAAAATAGGAGCCTGCACCCATGATGCGCCACTCGCCGCACCTGCCGCCGCATGGCCCACAGCAACGCCTCGCCCTCCAGAAGGTGGATGGGGGCACGATGGCGCCACCGTCTCGAGGCCACGGTCTTCCACGAGGTGGCCTTGCAGATGTCCGACGGCACGTCGGGGAACGGGGAGTCGCCGACGGCCCCTTCACGCAAGGCGCGTGCACGCGAGCCTTCGGCCACCAGCTCGCGCTCCTTGAACCTCCAGCGCTCTCTAACTCGGCCGATGCACCCGACGTCGAGTGGGTCCGCGGAGCGCTCCACCGCGCCCAAGCCAGTCATCGAGGCGTCCACGGCCATCACGCCGGGGGCCCAAGCGCCGCGCAGATCCGCCCACACCAGCGGCAGCAGCGCTCGCATCCAGGTCAGCTCTCGGCGCGCCGAAGGCCAGAGCCGCACGCGCCGAGAGTAGCACTTGCCGACAAAGACGTAGGACGCACTGAGCAAGCTGAGCACCTCGCGTCGTAGCAGCAGCACGTACGTCAAATGCCCGATCAGTCGCTCTAGCTCGGCTCCCGTCAGGAGGGGGTGCTTCAGGATATAGTCCAGACTCATGACCAGCCTCCAGAACCGCTTGGGCGCGATGTGAATCGCCCCCTTCACCCCGTCGATGTGGAACCCGAGCAGATCCACGTCAACTTGCGGCCCCGAGATGTCGTGAGTAGTCAGACCACGTCCCCTCAGCTGCCTCTCCATCGAGTCACCGTCGAGCTGGACTGTCTCCTTTACGGTCCCCAGCGAGGCGAAGTTGTCGATGCACAGGAGAGCCGCGGGCTCACGCCCGGCGACAGCCGGCGCGCAGCGGCGATTGCAAATCCAGCGGCGGGCCCCTTGCGGACCAGCTCGCAGCAGCTCCCCGTTCGCCGCCTGCACCAGCGCCACGGCCCAGCTCCAGCCCATCGGCACCACGCGCACCTGAAAGTGAACGAAGTCGTGCCCGGGCGGAAACAAGCGGCGCAGACTCCGCGGCAGCAGCCTCCGAGGCACCGCGGGTAACACGAAGTCGGCCCTCAGGTCGTCAGGCAGCAGGAACTGGTAGTAGCAGTTCTCGACATCGCCCTCACTGACCCACAGCCGCTGGCCTGCAGGCAACTCCAGATCACCCAGGGCCTCAGGAGACGCCAGAGCAACACTATCTGGAGGTACAAACTGCGAGTTCGTCTTTCGAGGGTCGAAGATGATCCGCAACGAGCCGTCCTTCTTACGCACAAAGAAGACTCCCACAAAACTGCGAACCTCAGTCGCCGGCTCGACGACACCCGATTCGTATGCAGACATCAAAAGCTCGGCGTACTTGCTGGGCGACCTAGCCAGGATGGGATCCATCGCATGGCCCAACTCGTCCACCTCTGCCGCCGCGTCCTTTGTACACACTGCCGGTAGCCGAATAGCGCGGCCACTATCCTCCAGCAACTTCTGGTAGTGGTCGGGCAGGCAACTGACGAGGTCGATCGCCTGGTTACCGACCGCTGGCAGGGCAAGCCTGCCGCGCTGGTAGGTCGCGAACTCTCCGGCGACAACACCTGCAACGGCGTAGCCGGAACCGCAGCCCCGAAGCGCAGACCACGCTCCCGAGGCGGTGAGGTCGTCGGGCGGCGGCGGCACGGCAAAGTAGGCCCGGGCCAAGCTGGCCACAGCCTGGCGCTGGATCGCACCTGGCAGCACTTTGGGGCCCCACTCCTCGCCGCGGCCGCCCAGTACGTTGAGCGTCGAGATGCCGTCCTGCAGCCACGCCTCGGCAGCCCGTCGGCGCGAGCGCCGCCGATCCGCACAGCGCGACGCACCCAGGCCAGCTGGCGAGAGTCCCTCCAGGAGATCAGCCAGGCAGCGCCCAGATGGCAGCGGCAGCAAGTCTCGAACCCAGTCTAGGCCTTCACCTGCAACACCGAGGCGGCCCGCCATCCCCCTCACGCGGGCAGCCCTCCCCTCTGCAGAATGGGCGGCGGCCGGGGGCCTCCGCCGCCCGTGGCAGCTCAAGCGGCGTCACCCCCCGGCCGCCACCATTCTTCTTCGGGCGCCTGGGGGGCTTCTCGTCGTTCTTGCCGCTTCCAGCACCTGGAGCAGCATCGGTCGAGCGGGCCAGCTGCCGCTCCTCCTTCGCCTTGCGGCGCTCCTTGAGCACCGCGCTCTCCTCGGACAGCTTCTGGGAAATCCAGGGCTCTAGAGCAGGCGCCACGAGAGCACGGCCATGGCGGCCCTCCTCGCCCATGAACAGCCTGTCGTTGTCGAGGTGGCCGCTGTCGCCGCCCGCCGCTGCCGCGATGAGCACGCGGGCGCACCCCTCCACGAGCAGCTGGTAGCGCCTGCCCGCCAGCTCCAGCGGCGCAAGCTCGCCGAAGTTTAGCTGGTCGTAAGTCAGAGCGTACTCGAAGAGCCGGCTCACAGATTCGTGCTCCCCGACGCCCCAGTCACTGGGGCCCAAGCCTAGCAGCTGTCTCCACCAGAAGCGGCGGCGCACGGGCGTGAGCTCCTGTCGAGCGATCTCACGTGCCAGCCACTCCGCCGTCCTAGGGCCGCTGATCGGCCAGTCCTCGAACGCCGTCGTCGTGGTCAGCGACGCCGCCTCCTTGTAGGAGCGGCGCCTCTGGCTGGCAGTCTCGTACTTCACGGGGAGGGTGCGCAGCTCGTTGGGCGCAGGCTCCGCCGCCCCCCCCCTAGGCGTAGGCATCTGCTAGCCCGGCCTGAAGAAAGCGCAGGACACGAAGACGTCGCCCACGAGGGCCACTCCACGATCCCCTCGCTGGCAGCCTGCCTCCAGCTCCGCGTCGCCGACACGCTCGCCCAGCCTAGCGCCTCCACGGTTCTCCGAGTGCCGCCATCCTCCCTCGCCCGCGCTCGGCGCGCCCTCCAGAGCCAGCGGCGGAGGCGCGCCCGTGGGCGGCGGCAGCGGCGGGGAAGCGGCCAGGCCCAGGTCGCGCCTCCCCTGCAAGGCCAGCTCCGCGCCCTCCGCTTGGAGCCGCAGGCTCTCCTCACGGTGCAGCGGGCCCTGGGGCGAATTCCTGAACAGGTGCGTGGGCCCACGGCTCCAGCCAATTGGCAGGCCTCCCATCGAACCCAGCAACGCCAGGCTCTCGACGCCCTCCTGGAGGTCCTCGAGGTACATGTCTCTCTCGGGGGTGGTCACCACCCAGGAACCTTCGTGCACGTGCGCGCGCAGACGGCGATCATGCCACAACAGCTCACGCGGGCCCTCGTCGTAGGAGACGAGCACTCGCTGGCCCTGACGAAGCTGATTTAACATCGCCTCCGTCGGTCAGGCACGGGGTCCCTGAGCCCTCAGGCGTGGCACGACCCTCCGAGCGCCTCAGGCACCACCAGCCGTAGGAGGCAGCAGCGGCGAACCCTGCCAGGAAAGCCAGCACCGCCACCAAGAAGACCACCAGCCCAGGAAAGCCCGAGCACTCGGGCGGCGGGCACGGCGCCGGCACCGTGAGGTTCGCGGGCCCGCACCTCTGCAGCTGCCCCTCGAGCAGACGCAGCAGCTCACGGTCCACAGCGAACCCGTCTCCCAGCTCCACCTGGCAAGTGCAGCGCTGGCCGTGCCACAGGCTGCCAAGTTGTGCCAAGCCACCGGCGCCTGCAGCGGCGGCCCTCGCCCACTCCATGGAAGGGCGAACCACCGGCTCGCACGGCTGATTTGAGTTAGCGGTTGCGGATCACCAAATTGACAGGCCAACCCGATAAACTATCTCCAAGGAAAGGACTACTGAGGGTTCTTGCTAGCGAGAATCCACCGACCCCGTGGGGTCACGGCGTGTGAGGATGCTTCCCCCTCCCCAAACCCCTCCCCCGGAGGCCCGGTCCGGCCGGTTTGGAGGGGGGGGTAGGGGGCAAAGATGTCGGCCGCACCCTTGGAGCCTCAGGGGGGGCCAAAACGGGCCAAGAGGGCCTCAAAAGGCTCCCCGGACAGTCCAAGAGGGCTACGAGTCGCCGAAAGATCACTCCAAGACGCCCAAGATTGCCTCCAGACGGTCCCAGAGGCCCCCAAGACGCCCCAAGAAGCTTTTAATTTCGGCCCAAGATAGCCCAGAAGGCACCCAAGAGGGCTCCAAGACGGCCCAAGAGGGCCCCAAGACGGCCCCAGAAGCTTCCCAAACGACTCAGGAGGACTCAAGGACAGCTCCAAGAGGAGGCCCAGAGGGGGAACCCGAATGAACATTTCGAGCACTCGGCCCCGAAAAAACCTGAGAGGGCGCTAATAAGCCCACAAGAGGCTCCCACGAGGCCCCCGAGAGGCCTCGAAACGGCTCCCAGGAGGCATAAAAAATGACGCCATGAGAGCCCAGGGAAGCCCAAAAGCAGAGCCGCGATCCGCCGACCGCCCCCGACGAAATCCCAAGAAGCGGAACCCCCAAGATTCCCCAGAAATCGTTCCGCAAACTCAGTTTTTCACTATTACTGCCGCGCCAAGAGGTCGGCGGTGCGGCGTCAGCCAAAGAATCATATCAGGAATCCGCTGGAAACCGCCACACATGGATTCGATGGGGAAGTCTCACAGAAAGAATCCGGTGGAAAACGCCCCAAGAGTATTCGATTCGAAAGCCTCACGCTCCGAGTCATTTGGAACACATAACAAAAGGATTCCATTAGAAAGCCTGACCAAAAATATGCTGGAAAGCACGACCAAAGGATTCGATTGGAAATATGACAGCAAAAATCTTGTGGGAAACACGCATTTCAGAAGGACTTGATTGGAAAGTCTCACAGTCGGGGAGTTGTGGGGAAAGCACCACAAAGTGATTCGATTGGAACGCCTCACGCAAGGAAGTCTTAGGGAAACGACACGAATAGCTCCCATTACGAAGTGGAACAACAGGAATCCGTTGGAAAACACAACAAATAATCCGTTGGAAAACACAACAAAGAGATCCGATTGGAACGCCCCACAATCGGAATCCTTTGCGGGGTGCTGACGAAGTGATTTGGACAACAATCGAAAACGAACGAACAAACGCACATGCATGAAAGACCGACCACCGGAAACAAACAAACGTAGCCTGGCGAAGGACCCGACCATATGCAGTTGCGAGTACCGTAGGATACAACCTTCTCATCATAGGCAGCGCGCCGCGGATGGAAAACGGGGTAACGCGGATGGAAAACCCGAAACGTGTGCGGGGCGTGCCGAAGTAGACTGGGGGACGCATGCGGGCGCTGCCTCTGGGGCCTTCGGAGGAGCTCCTCATGGGCCACGAAATATTTGAGGGGTTATCAAAATAGGCAAGAGGAAGGCATGCGAACCCTGCCACTGGGGCCTTCGGTGGAGTTCTATATGGGGCCGCGAGGCGTGCGAGGGGTCTGCATGCGACCCCTGCCACTGGGGCATTCGGTGGAACTCACTCGGGCAACGAACCGTGCGAAGGGTGCGCCGATATGAGGGTGCAACTGCATGCCCTATGGGGCCACGAACCGTGTGAGGGGTGCGCCGAACTGAAGGTGGAACTGCATGCGAACCCTGCCGCTAGGGCCTTCGGTGGAGCTCCCTCTGGGGCCGCGAACCGTGTGAGGGTTGTGCCGAAATGAGGGTGAGGCTGCATGCGAACCCTGCCACTGGGGCCTTCGGTGCCCTATAAAGCTACGAAACGCTGTCTTGGGCATGCCGAAGCGGAAACACGCGGAGGGCAGAGACAAGGAGGGGGAGGAGGGAGGAGGGAGGAGGGAGGAGGAGGCGAGGAGAGGAGAGGAGAGGAGAGGAGAGGAGAGGACAGGAGAGGAGAGGAGAGGGGAGGGGAGGAGAGGAGAGGAGGCGCGGGGCGCTGTCTCTTCAAAGGATTTGCGGGGGGAAAGTACCAGGAGCATGCAAGACATGTCACTGCTTACTCCATTTCTGTTCCTTTTCCTCCTCCTCCCCTTCCTTCCCCTCCTGCTCCTCCTGCTTCCCCTCGTCCTCCTCGTCCTCGTCCTCGTCCTCGTCCCCGTCGTCCTCGTCCTCCTCCTCTTCCTCCTCCTCCTCCTCCTTTTCCTCCTCCTCCTCCTCCTCCTCCTCCTCCTCATCCTCCTCTTCGCCCCACCCCGCCACTCACCCCTCACCCCGTAATGCGCTGACAGCCCGACTCTGATGACCACCCCGAACCCTGGAAACTCCCCCCCCCCCCCCCCCCCCCCCCCCCGCCCCAAATGCAGAAAAACAATCAAACAACGTTTTCGAGGTCTGCCGAAAAACGCCTTCCAGATATAGATATCCAAAAGATGTCGATAGGGATTTGAGCTCCAGAAGAATAGCTCACCACAGTAAGTAGCAGCGCTGCGCCCCAGTGCAATCTGGAGTCAGTTCGAGTAAACACCACATCATCATCCTCAGTCTCCTCCTCGTCCTCTTTCTCCTCCTCTTCCTCGTTCTCTTTCTCCTCCTCCTCCTCCTCTTCCTCTTTCTCCTCCTCATCCTCCCCTTCCTCCTCCTCCCCATCCTCTTCCTCCTCCTCCTCCTCTTCCTCCTCCTCCTTATCCTCCTCCTCCTCTCTCGCCGTCGCCGTGCCCCTCTGCCTATCTTCCTCCTGCCCTCCTCCACCACCTCCTTCGGTCGACTTCCTCCCACGTTCCGCCTTTGCTACGCTGGCCTCTTTGCAACGAGGGGCGAACGCGATGATGAACACGAGGGGCGGGACGACAGCCATACAGGAAGCGAGGATTAGCAAAGTAGACGAGGGAGAGACTCGGCCACGACGCAGAGGCGAGAGCTGTGGGCCAGGTGGCCCAGGGTAGCTCCTGATACCCTGCCGCTCCGCCACGATGCTCCCTGGACGGTGGTAGGGCCGAGCTGGATCGATCCCCCTCAGGCTGCAGGAAACAGGAAGATGAGGAATGGAACGAGGGGGAATGAGACGGGAAGGGGGGAGCGGGGGGACCACCAGCAGCAGCAACGAGAATTGCACGAGCAGGTGCAGGAAGAACACTTGTTCCTCGGGGCTCGCGAGGTTGCTTACACGGTCAGCTTGCACGAGTCCCTCGTGCACGCACGCTCGCAGGGCAACGACGTCGAAACGCCCACACATGGCGTCGTTGGGCGTGCGATTGAAAGAAGATGGCTCTGAGAGCCACGGTGCACAATCCTACACTTTCAGGGCGGCCCTGAACATATCTGAGAGCTTGCTACTGAATTCTTTGGGCATGACCTTACGCTGGCGCATGAAAGACTGCATTTTGAGCATCGCCTCTCGCTGCTACCACTTGGACTCACGACTGCCAGCCCTGGCGATCCCGACGTGGACCGCAGCAATGGTGGCACGCCTGAGCGGGTCCTCCGCGGCGGCGATCACCCCAGTCGGGTTCGCCAGGCCGTACTCGGAGCACTTGCTCACCAGGGCATCCCGCGCCTGGGCAGAGGAGGAGGAGGAGGGAGGAGAGGAGGAAGGAGGAGGGGGAGGAAGGAGAGGGGGGAAGAGGAGAAAGGAGGGCGGAAAGGGAGGGGGGGAGGAGGAGGAGGGAGAGGAAGAAGGAGACGGGGGAGGAGAGGGGGGGAGGAGGGAGGAGGAAGGAAGGGGGGAGGAGGGGGAGGAAGGAGAGGGGGGAGGAGGAGGAAGGACAGGGGCAGGAGGAGGAGGAGGAGGTGGTGGAAGACCAGGAGGTGGAGTGGTATATGGCAGTTGCCCTCAAAACGCCTCGAAAGTCTTGTTCGCATTAGCGAACCACGACTCCACAGGGCACAGCTGCAAGATCCGCTTGGCATCGTCGCTGAGCTTGAGGACGGTGGCGTCCTGCTCAAGCTGAAGCTCCAGGTTCGTGGAACATGAAGTGTCGATCACAGTCTTGCTGAGGACCGAGACCTGATCATGAAGTAGGCTTGTCATAGCCGTGACATTCGCCTCCTTCAACTCAAGGAGGAAGGTCTTCACCCTGCCGTTGAACTCCGCCACGTGATCCTTCTGGTAGTCGGTGAGCTGCTCTGCGAATGCGCTGTGCACCTGCAGCACCCTGAGGCTAGATCGAGTGACGTTCGACATGGCATCATCGAACTTCGCGGATGCGACCTTGGCAGCCAATCCATCACCAAGAGACTCAACGTGTTGTTTGGCAGCATCGGTAGCGATGATGCCTCTCATCAGCTGCAGGTGGTTGTCGTAGTCTCGGGCCGCCTCGGGCGACAGCCGAAGCAAACATTCGAAGAGCTTGGACTTGGCATTGCTGAAGCTGCACTCGAGGTTGAACAGGTTGGTCTCGATCAACTTCCCGCCGGCCTGCTTGGCCAACATCTGGGTCTCGTCGCCCAAGTTCGCCGCCGTCTTCCCCTGCAAGGCGGTGAACAGTGTGCTGCACGACTGAGCGGTCACGTCCGCGTTGCCAATGAACCCTCTCAGGTACTCCTTCACAGACATTTCCCTGACTGAAGAAAGGTACTTAGTCTT
>CAUYUJ010005266.1:0-12500 GCA_963575745.1 Prorocentrum cordatum
CCGACCCGAACCAGGGCTAGACCTAAACGCTGTGTTGCTGGACTTCGGCTGTGTTATGTTTTTCGTTATGGCAGGGAGGTGCAGGAAAACAGGCAGAGCAAAACGAACAACACATCGAAAGCGACACGAAAGACAACGCTGAGGTCCAGCCCTGTCCAGAACCGCCAGAGCTCGCAGATCCCTGCTTTGTCTTGGCCCTGCCGTCGCCCCAGGAGAGGCACCGTCCTTGGCCTCCGAAGCCCCCCCCCCCCCCTTCACTCCGCCCCTCTCCCAGGACTCCGACGTCGTGATGGCTTCACAGCGCGGACCACTGGGTGTCTGGGCCCCCTCCCTGGGACTGGTGCTGTTCCCCCCGAGATGTCTGGTTGATGGCCACAGGGCCGGGCACGGGCCCCCTGGGGAGACCGACCATATGGCACACGTGCTCACGCCGAGTTTTTCTGTGTCTCCTCCCTCGTCCCCTCGTCCCCTCCCCCGTCCCTCGTCCCCTCGTCCCCCCCCCCTCGTCCCCTCGTCCCCTCGTCCCCTCGTCCCCTCCCCCTCCCTCGTCCCCTCGTCCCCTCCCTCGTCTCCTCACTCCCGCCTCCCGAGTCAGGGCCCCCTCGTCCCCTCCCCCTCCCCGCTACTCCCCTCCTGCCGGGAGGCTGGGCGCAGGATGCAACGGGGCGCACAGGCTGAGGCCGGCCTGGGCTCACGTCGGGCCTGTCCCTCTACAGGAGGAATATTCAAAACTAAGAAAGACAACATATAGGACCGGGGATTTTTTTTCCCAACCCTCCTGTGGTGTTGGGTCCTCGCTTTGAAGAGACAGCGCCCCGCGCCCCTCCTCCTCTCCTCCTCCTCCACCTCCCTCCTGCTCCTCGTCCTCCCGCTCCTCCCTCATTTCGTGGCCCCATAGGGAGCTCCACCGAAGGCTCCAGTGGGACCGCCCGCATGCGTATGCGTCATCCACCACCCAGCACAGCATTTCGTGGCCCCATAGAAAGCTCCACCCAAGGCCCCAGGGGGACCGCCCGCATGCGTCATCCACCAACCCAGTACAGCGCTTCGTGACCCCATCAGGGGGCTCCACCGAACGCCCCAGTGGGACCGCCCGCGTGCGTCATCCACTACCCAGTACAGCGTTTCGTGACCCCATAAAGGGAGCTCCGCCGAAGGCCCCAGGGGGACCGCCCGCATGCGTCATCCACCACCCGTTACAGCGTTCGTGACCCCATAGGGAGGTCCACCGAAAGCCCCAGTGGGACCGCCCGCATGCGTCATCCACCACCCAGTGCAGCGCTTCGTGACCCCATAAGGGAGCTCCGCCGAAGGCCCCAGGGGGACCGCCCGCATGCGTCATCCACCACCCGTTACAGCGCTCGTGACCCCATAGGGAGGTCCACCGAAAGCCCCAGTGGGACCGCCCGCATGCGTCATCCACCACCCAGTACAGCGTTTCGTGACCCCATAAGGAAGTTCCATCTAAGGTCTCCGTGGCGGAACTCGCATGGCGGCCCAGCCGCGGAGTTCGCATGGCGGCGACTTTCGATTTCCGAAAGTCACTCGTCGTATTCAACGTATTGAGGCTGATTTCGGGCCGCGCATCCCGGGCGGGAGCGCGCCTGCTCGCTCTCTCTGCTCCGCGCAGCGGACGACCCGCGAGCGTCGCTGGGACCCCTTCGGGGCGACCAGCGCGCGTCGCGGGGACTCCGTGCGGCGCCGCGCCCGCAGCCTTGGACGTGGGCGTGCACGGGCAAAGAGGGAGAATAATAACGGGAAGGAATCGGGCGCGATCCTCGTGAGAGGCGCGCCGACATGGGCGTCGACATTTATGCACGTAGGCTCACGCGCGCGCGGACCCATCGACATTCAGACTCACTCGCTTTCAGTCTCTCGCACACAGACCTATCGTCTTCGCTCGCGTTGTGTGCCCCGCCACGCATGTCGGCACGCCCCTCGCGCGGTTCGTGGCCCCATAGGGAGCGCGGGCGAAGAACAGCTGCATATGGTTGGGTCCTTCGCCAGGCGAATTTTGATTATTTGTTGATCATTTGGGGGCATGTCTGGTGTATTATTAATTTTTTCTCCAACATCCCCCTGTAGGAGGACATGCCCGACCGAACCCTGGGCGAGAACCGGGCTCGCCGGCAGCTGCCTACTCAGAGTCCCAAGGGCAGCAGGCCGGGCTCCGACCGTCAGCTGTGCCCGTCCTTGCCGCCGGGCGCCCTTCTTCTGAGCTTCGGTGTGCTTGACTTCTCGCCATGGTGAACATCTTGCGGCCGCATGCAGCTTCATGCCCAGAGATCCAACGTATTGAAAAATCACGACGGAGGTTGTTTGTTTACAGCTTTCGGCCCCTAGGGGCCCTTACCGGGCCTCGGGACCGTCAAAAAACGATTCAGGATGAAAGACCGGTCCTGGGGGATGGGTCGGAACTTCCGGGGACCCCGTATTGAACATAATCACGACATCGGATATCAGACTTCTCTCCATGGTGAACATATTGCGGCCGCATGCACCTCATGCCTCCCCGCCCACCGAACCACCCCAACCCAACCCGAAGGCTCAGATTTTCCCTCGATCTTCAGGGGGGGGGGTCGGGAAACAGAGGCAAAAACACATGTGGAACCCTTACCCCCCCCCAGCCCGAAATTCGGGTCTTCGGGTCCGGTTGGGGTGGTCTGCTAGGTAGTCAGTCAATGCCTCCCCTGCTCCACGCCATCGTGCGGATGGCCTCTGCCAGCCTTCCGCGCGTGCGTCCAGCGGCCAGCGCGCGGCCCCCGCCGTCGAGGGGTCGAGGAGCTCATGCGCGCTCCTTCCTCCTTCGGAGGGCCCGCGGGAGGCGCAGCACGAGGGGCGGCTCCGCGGGCAGAAGCAAGGGCGCCCTCGAGGGCGCGAAGTTATTCGCGCTTCGCGGTTCGGCTCCGATTCCTCGTCATCCTCCTCTTCTCCCCTGGGAGGCGGCGCGAGAGCGCGGAGTTATTCGCACTTCGCGCTGCGCGCAGCGCGAAGCGCGAAGTTAGGAGCCATTGAGAAGCTGGCGGAAGGCCCGTGGAGGCAAAGCTCTGGCCTCCAGGCCAGGCAGGCCAGCAGTGGAAGCCCACGCCAAGGAGCCGCCTGCCTCCAAGGTGCCGTGGGTGTCTAGGGCTTTTCCTACGGTCTTGCGGCGGAGAGCGTGGCGCTCCCACGCCAGGAATCCGTGGACGTCCCGGAGTTTCGGGGTCGGGTTTCTCGCGGAAGGCTTCTTGTGGTCGAGCTCCTATGGCATAGGGTCGGGGTACGTCGTTCCCGAGCGTCCCAGAATGCTCTTCCAGAGCGGCCTGGAGACCGCTGTGGAGCGGCCGCGGCATCTGATACATCCTCCGGGCCCGGTGGCCTTGAGAGACCCCCGAGTTATCCCGATCTGCTTTTGTCCCGAGTCTGGCCTCGCGTTGCCAAGAAATGACCGGATTTTCGGGCTCAGCTTCGAACCTCGGCGCGCCCGGGGGGGATTTCTGAGTTCAGGATCCCCCAGGCGCCAAGCGGCCTACTCTAGACAACCCGACGTCATGCTGTTTTTTTCAGACGTGGGCTCCTGGAGGTCTGGACCTATATTTCCCCTTTGGACGGGCTTTTCCTCTCGAGCCGTTTCCTTCAGGGTTCCGGGGCTCGGCGAGGGCCCCCAGAGGCCGAACAGAGCAAGAAACCTTTCGTAGTGCCTTCGGCGGCGCGCGGGGGTCTGGTGCATGCGAGTCCTTCCGTTCCGTTGTCCAGCTTGGTGCCCCCCTCGCTCCGCTGCCTCTGCGGCGCCGCGGCCTAGCGTTTAGCATTACCGTCGCTCGGTGGCCGCCAGGTGAGCGGAGCGCTCCCTCTGTGGCCGCTTGCTCACGTGCGCGCCTGCACACGCTCTTGGGGCGGCTGTCTCGGCGTGACTGTACCCCGAACCCTCCAGGCCCGATTTCGATGCGATCGATCCTTTGCGACGTCGAGTTCGTTCGGCTCGATCCGATTCGAGTTCGATTTCCCGGCGATCCGATGCAGCTCGGCGTTGGCGTGGCGCTGCGGTGTATCCGGCCAGGTGCAGCCAATTCTCTTCGATTTCCATTCCGCGCCGATGCAGCCCGATCCGATGCTCGTTCCGATCCGATCCGGCTGCCCGATTCGGTGCTGACAGCTCGTGCCCTCCCGTCGCCAACTTCCCCTTCCCCGTCCCACCTCCCCTCCCCAACCCCCCCTTCCGTTTCACCGCCTCTCCCCCTCTCCCCCCCTCCCTTCCCACCCCCCCTTCCCCCCTCCTCCCGCCCCCTCCTCCCGCCCCCTCTCGGTTCCAGCACGCAGTAGCTAAGTCCTCTGCCCGCACGTTTAGTGCGGGTCGCACGTCGAGTGCTGGTCGCGCCTGCCCTCTCGCAGGAGGTTCCGAGGAGCGACACGTCGGCGCGGCCGCGCGAGGAGGTCTCTCCCCCGTCAGGGTTCCTCAGGGTTCCTCCTCAGGGTTCCTCCTCAGGGTTCCTCCTCGGGGTTTCTCCTCAGGGTTCCTCCTCGGGGTTCCTCCTCGGGGTTCCTCCTCAGGGTTCCTCCTCAGGGTTCCTCCTCGGGGTTCCTCCTCGGGGTTCCTCCTCGGGGTTCCTCCTCGGGGTTCCTCCCAAGTCGGCGTCCCGGGCCCACTCGGCCGCCGCCCTGGCAGCCGAACGGGCCGGCGCCCAGTTTCGGCAGGGCCGCGAAGAGGACCGAGCCCGATCGGCCGCCGAGGAGGGGCCCGCTCTCGAGCACCCTCGGCGGCGGAAGGGGCTCCGGCGCCGAACGAACTGAGAAGGAGACCCTGTGGGCTCTATAGCCTCCTGGATGGGGTCCGAGTAGATATGGGGTCGGAAGGTCGCGTCGCATCGCCGATGCATCGGCGGTGCGGCTCGATGTGGAGCCAAGACTTTCTCCGCGCTGGCGTTGCCGGTGCACCGCCGACGTCGACGATGCATCGCGGGTGCATCGCCGATACATCGCCGACGCATCGCCGACGCATCGCCGATGTATCGGTGATGCGGCGCGATCCTCCGACCCCCTCTGCTCGGAGCCCCTCCAGGAGGCCTCTGTGGGGGCACACTGCTGTGAGTATCTGGCCAAGGCCGCTGCAGTAGGTTCGTGTCGTGGCGGCGCGGCCGTGACCCCAGCGCATGCGTCCGAGGTTGAACACCGCCGGTGGCCCAGAGTCGCACCAGCATGGAGCGGTCTGGCGATCGAAGAGCGGTCAGCCGTCCAAGGTTGCACGATCCACGCGGATTCAGACACCAACGGGTGAAGGCTTAACGGTGCCAACTGGCCGTACCTATTCCGATGAAGAAGGGGAGGGGTACAAGCGAATCCGCTCAAAATCGGTCCCCAGACCCCTCCCTGGGCCCACCTGGTGAAGTCTTTCGCCCCGTCCGTCGACGACGGCCCCCTGGAACCCGAAAAAGGTGAACATTTTTTCGAACCCACCCAGAACTTCGAAGCTCCTCCCATCTGCGTGCCGAGGAGCATGGCGCCTCGAGGCGAGTCCAGCCGCGCCGACGGACCGGCGCCGAGGGCAGCTCGCAGCGGGCGCACGGGGCGGGGAGGCGGAGGGGGGTCGAGGCCTGGCACGGCTGCGGGTTGCGCACCGGCAGCCCTTGGACCGGGGCTTCGGGTTGCAGCTGGGGCGGTCTCCACGCCTCAGTCATGCGGCGTTCCGCGCTCCAGGGGCGCCGCCGGAGTCGACGTCGGGGATGTTGAGACCGCCTCGGGCTGCTGCAGGGGCCTGCTGAGGCCAGCTGGGTCTAGTGACTCGGGCGGCCTGTCGAGGCCAGCTGGGACTATACCAGGGGGGGGTGCCGGGGTCGAGGCTGCGTGCGTCGAGGAGGCGCAGGCACGGAGGACGGCGCGTGGATTGGCGACGGCCCCGTTGCCACGCAGACTCGGCGCGCGCCGCCGAACGGGCTGGCTCTGGAGCCCGGTCGGCGGCGAGCGGGCTCAGACGCCTGATCGGCTCTCAGGAGGAAGCCCTGGGACAGACCTCTCTGCCTACAGCCTGGTGCCGCCTGGAGGGCCACGCCGCTGGATCCACAGGTTCCTGGGAGCCTAGAGACCCGTGGGAGGCTCCTCGAGGCCACCTGGGAGCCTCGAGGAGGCCCAGGTGACATCTCCGCAGGCCCCGCGGAGGCCCCAGCGGGGCGGTGCTGAGGCCTCCTCCCCCTCCTCCTCCACCTCCTCCTTCTCCTCCTCCTCCTCCTCCTCCTCCTCCTCCTCCACCTCCACCTCCTCCTCCTCCTCCTCCTCCTCCTCCTCCTCCTCCTCCTCTTCTGTGCGACAGCTGGCAGGGCCACAGGGAGCGTTCCGTGGCGCGCGGGGCACAGATCCCCAGCAGACTCGCCGCGCGGAGAGAGAAGGGGATGCTCGAGGGCTCCCAGACCTCCCCGCATGCGAGGCGTCGCGACTGGAGCTTCCGGGTTTTTTGTGCTGCTGTCGGTTCTTCACCGCCCACCAGACCATCCCAACCCAACCCGAAGGCCCCGATTTGACCTCCATTTCCAGTGGGGGAAACATGGAACAGAAAACGCGTATGAAGCCCGTACCCCGCCCCCAACCCGAAAGTCGGGTATTCGGGTTGGGTTGGGGTGGTCTGGTAGGTAGTCAGTTCTCGGCTGGGCCTTCACCGAGCGCTAGTACCGTTAACAGAGCCACTCGAGATGATAAAAGCCTTCCCTACAGGGTGTTGCCTGAATCAGGAACACTGACTTTTCTTCAGAAGGGGTTCGGTCGTTCCTTTGGTTGCCATGCGTTCCGCTACCTTTTTTGCGGCGAACCCCCTGGCATTTCTTGGTAGTTTGGCAGAAGGGGCGGGGGTCGAATCGCAAAAGCAAATCGTGGCGGGACGCCGTTAGGAACGGGCTCGGCCGTTCCTTCGGGCTTCGTAGACTCTTTCTTAAACCAAGGAGTTTCGTTCCTTGTTTATCGTTCCCTAGGTCAGGCCGAATGCTGTATGGGAAAGGGCCCAGGCCTCCAGGACCTCCACCCGGCTGCGACATAAGTCGCACGACGTCGGAGTGTTTTGGGCGCTCCCCCCCTCCCCCCACCCCCCCCAGAGCGGCCCCTCGGGCACACCCCCACCATGTCGGGGACGGCCCTGCTCGAGGAGGAGGAGGAGGAGGAGGAGGAGGAGGAGGAGGGAGGAGGAGGAGGAGGAGAGGAGGAAGGAGGGAGGAGGGAGGGGGAGGGAGGGAGGGAGGGAGGGATGGGAGGGAGGGAGGGAGGGAGGGAGGGAGGAGGAGGAGCCAGGAGGAGGAGGAGGGGGAGGAGGAAGTGCATCGCGTGAGGAGCATGCGAAACCTACCCCACCACCCCACGATTTCTTGGGGGGGAGGTGGGGTTCACTTCGCTTGGGACCTATTCCTTCTCCTCCTCCTCCTCCTCCTCCTCCTCCTCCTCCTCCTCCTCCGGCAGGGCTCGCGTGTGGCCTCCTGCCTGCGGCGCCGCCAGGAGCTCCGAGGCCGTGATTTCTGTTCGCAACCACAGGTCTGGACCCCTTCCCCTGGACCGGCTGCTCACCCCGACTTGGCAAGGGCCCCTGGAGGCTGGGAATTGCTTCCAGAGCCCGTCGCTACAGTCGGCCCGGATTGGTAGGTCGACCCTGCCAAATCAAGGGTACCTTTGTGTCCTGTGTCTCGCGACCCATGCCTCCCGCATTCCTATGGCAATGTGGCCCTCGGAAGGGCCTTTTTGTCCTCTCGCGTGTTCTCTTGCCAATCAAGTCCGGCTGTAGCGTTCCCCGGCGCGAGGAGGTCTGGCTTTCGCGCCGTACCTGGGGCCTTCGGCGGCCGTTCGGGGCGGTCCGGGCAGCTCTGGAGTTCTCTCGACCAGGCCCGGCTGCTGGAAAGCTTCTGGAGGCGAGAAAGCACAGAAGAACCGACGAAAGCTCCCGAAAGCCCCGAACGAAAGAGGAGGCCCCGACCGAAAGAGGAGGGAGAGCAGAAGAGGACGAGGAAACGAGTCCTGAGGGATTCGGGTCGTCTAGTCCCAGGGGCCTTCCCCTGGGACCACCTCATCCTGGTTGGTCCTTTGACGGTCCCAGGGGCCCAGGAGGGCCTCGGGCCGCCAAACACGCATCAGCAAAACCGTCCAGCATCCGTGTCCCGCAGGGCCCGCTCCCTCTCCCAGACAACGTGTGAGACGAGAAAGAGATGGGAGCAGCGGAGGTCCTCCGCCTTCCCCTGGTCCGTCTGCTCCTCCCTCTCCTCGCACTCCTCTGCTCTTGCTGCTCCTGTTCGGCCTCCTCCTCCTCCTCCTCCTTCTCCTCCTTCTCCTCCTCCTCCCCCTCCTCCTCCTCCTCCTCCCCCTCCTCCTCCTCCTCCTCCTCCTCCTCCCCCTCCTCCTTGCCCATTCCCATCTTTTCAATATGTTGAAACTCGCGCGAGTTTTGTGCGGAGGCCCTGTGCGGGGGACATGGCGCCCCTTGTACGGGGCTCTCGTGAATGCCCTTGGGGTTGGATCTGCGCGCGCGTGCTTGTGCAGGAGAGGGAGGAGGCGCACAACGTGCACGACCAATCCGGCCCCCTTGCACGCGACCCCTTGTGCGCCTTGTGCGCTGGCACTCTTCGCTCCAGCTCTCCTTCCATCAAATAGTACTCCTGCTCATCCTGCTCTTCACCACCCACCAAACCACCCCAGCCCAACCCGAAGGCCCCAGGTTGCCCTCCATTCCCAGGTTGGCGGGGTCGTGGGGGAGCATTGAGAAAACACATGTAGATCCCGCACCCACACCCAACCTTAGCTGCCTCGATATCCCGTTTTGATGCTCAACACGAGCCGTGCTCAAATCGTCCGTGTCAATACGTTGCGTGTTGGCTCAACGTATTGGCCCACGACTTGGCAAACGTATCGCGTCATACCTACGTGTTCAGCCTACGTGTTGAGATCCGCATATCAGTACGCTACGTGTTGCGTGCTGCGTGTCGGGGCAGCTAAGCACCCGACCCGAACTGTGGCGCTCCGGGAGGGCTTTGGTTGGAGTGCCCTCGAACATCGGACTGTAGGGGGACAGGCCCGACTTCAAGCTACTGCCTGCCATAGCCCGCGGCTCACTCGAGCGCGCGCGTGCGGATCGCCCCTGCCGCGCTGCGACGGACAACACCCGTTTGCGGCTGACGAGGTCGGCCAGCTTCTCAGATGGCGTGTGGGCTTTCTCTGTAGAGGTGAGGCTGGCGCCTTCGAAGACGCAGCCTCCTTCTGAGAAGCCTTCCCCCCTCCCCCCTACGGTCGGACCGAGGTAGAAGATCGAGGTCGGTTCGGGGAGGGTATCCGAGTGTCCTTCGTGCTTGCAGATGTTCTCGTGCATCTTGGGGAGGGTGCCCTAGGCACATGTCAGTGTGTTTTGGTCGGCAGAGGGTCTCATGTTCTTGAAGGGTGCTCTTCTGTCCTAAGTCTGGCTGTATCCCTCGAAGGAGAAAACGGCATACGAATATAAACTTTCGGCTCCCCGCGTGGATTTCTCGGATCTTCGCTGCCCCCCTCCAGCGGCGCCTCCGGCCTCAGGGAGGGGGTCCAGCGCAGATCCAGGAGATCAACTTTTGATGGAACAGCCATTCCGGAATGTAAGATAATCAAGGTGGACACTATGTGCACAGCGGATGCGCATAACTTACTTGGGCCTTCTATTTTTATAACCTAATCTGAAGACAAATATCAAGCCATAGTTTTGCATCCAGTCTTACAAACAATGCGAGAGGCTAGAGAAGAGAATCGCAGCGTATGATTCAGAATGCGCGAGCAGGGATCATCAATGAGAGTGCTACAGGCATGACGTTTGCATTTAATCCACGTGGACCGTGGCAAGTTTCTGTTTATGTTGTTTTCTCGTCTTCTGGTTGCTCTCTGCGCACCGCCCGCGCAGGAACGCGGGGAGGCCCGGGGTAGTCTTGGCGCCCCCCAGGCCGCAAGACCCGCATGTCCTTCCTGCTTCTCGGATGCTCTTTGGCATCCTGGGCAGGGTGCCCTAGGATGTCCTGTGTGCTTTGGCCAGGGGAGGGTTTCACCCTCCCTCCTCCTCCTCCTCCCTCCTCCTCATCCTCCTCCTCCTCCCTCCTCCTCCTCTCCTCCTCCTCCTCCTCCTCCTCCTCCTCCTCCTCCTCCTCCTCCTTCCTCCTCCTCCTCCTCTCCTCCCTCCTCTTCCTCCCTCCTCCCTCCTCCCCTCCTCCCTCCCCTCCCTCCTCCTCCCTCCTCCTCCTCCTCCTCCCTCCCCCCTCCCTCCTCCTCCCCCTCCCCTCCTCCCTCCTCCTTCCTCCCTCCTCCCTCCGCCCCCCCCAGCCCGCGCCGCCGCCCTCGGCGACGCCGCCCCGCCCGCCGCGCCGTCGGCGGGCCGCGCCGCGGCGGGCCGCGCCGCCGCGGCGGCGCTGGCCGCGGCCGCGCTGGCCGCCCGCAGGGCCGGCTCGCTGCTGCACGGCCGCCGCGGGGAGGGAGGGGGCCTTCTGCCGACTAGACGTAAGAGTGACCTTTCGCCGGAATGACCTTTGGTGCGGGCACAGATGGGCCCCCAGATGGCCGAACGCGAAGCGGTAGCAGCGGCTAGCGCGCCTGGATTTATTCCCCCCGCGGCCCCCCAAAAGCCGCGCACCAAAGGTCACTCTTACCCGGGGTCACTCTTACGTGTAGCCGATTCCGCCAGGGGAGGAGGTCCCAGACAGGATCGCGCCGCGAACAAAAATTCGGGGCAGAGGTTTTGCACCATTTTCGGCCCTCGGGGGCCCTCCTCGCCGGGCCCCGGGACCGTCCAAGAGCGGCTCGGGATGAAAAGCCGGCCCAGGGGAGAGGGCCTGGACTTCCAGGGGCGCCGCACCGAAAAAGTCAGGACGTCGCACGTCTGGGATCGGACGGCGCCACACCGATCATCAGAGGAGGAGAAGGTACCCATATCTCGACCTTCTCCCCGTAATTCCCCTTTCTGGGCTTCCTGAATTCGCTGGATTCGCTTCGAGGGCCTCCTGAATTTTTCGCCACCGCTGGATTCGCTTCGAAATGCTGGTCAGAACGCACCCAGGGAGAGGCCAGGGGAGTAGCTCCGAAGACCCTCGCGCGCTGCGAAGCGATCCCGACCGGAGGTTTTCCCCCATTGTCGGCCTCCGCGGGCCCCCTCAAAGGGCCTCGGTCCTGGGGAAGGGGTCGAGACCTCTGGTCTGGACGCCCGAGGGTACGGAAAGAAGGGGTACGATGCCCAACAGCAGTTCCTGCTCCTTTTGAACCGGGTTCGAGGTCCACGCCGCCGCGGCCTGTGTTCCTTCGAGACAGAAGGCCGCCTTTGCCCAGCAGCGGCCGCTATTGGTTTGGGACGACATTTGTTTCAGGAGGGGAAAAAACACACAGACACAATTAATCGTCGATCCCATAAAAAAATATGGGAAAATATGGGAAGTGGTGGGGAAGACAGAAACCCAGAAAATATAGGAAAATCTGGGGATATGTGTTATTTGTGTGTATTTATTTGTGTGTCCACATGTTGTTGTTCATTGTTGTGGTTGTTATTGTTGTTGTTGTTGTTGTTGTTGTTGTTGTTGTTGTTGTTATTGTTGTTGTTGTTGTTGTTGTTGTTGTTGTTGTTGTGTGTTGTTGTTGTTGTTTGTTGTTTGTTGTTTGTTGTTTGTTGTTTGTTGTGTGTTGTTTGTTGTTTGTTGTTTGTTGTTTGTTGTTGTTGTTGTTGTTGTTGTTGTTGTTGTTGTTGTTGTTGTTATTTATTTATTTGTGTGTAATTATTTGTGTGTATTTATTTGTGTGTATTTATTTGTGTGGGAAGCTATGGGAAAGTAGTGGGCCCCTTCATTGTTGTTGGGCATGTACCCATTTTTCCCGTACCCATTCCGGGCGTCCAAATTTTTGGGGCCGACGCTGCGGACAAAACCACGACGTCGGGGGGGTCTGGGCTGCCAGGGGGGCAGGTTGCACGGCGCCACGCCGATGACGAGAACTCGGGAGCCCCCAAACCAGGTGGTGAGATATCAGGTGGTGCCCTGGAATCCCCAAAAAGTCACCCCCGGGTTTTGGGACACGGGCTCACCGCCGGGTCTTGTGACTCCTGGGCCCACCAGCGTTCGGGACATCCTCGAGCAAGCGCATGGGTCCCCAAACCGGGTGGTGACACCAAATCGCCCGAGACTCACCGCCAGGTGTTGTCACCACCACGTTTAGGGATTACCAACGAACTCTGGGGAGGGCGCGAACTGTCGCGGGCTCCGGACCTAGCTCAAGTAGAAGACCGGGGATCTGGACCGGGCCCTGGGCGCTCTCTTCTGGAGCTTCTCTTCTCTTCGCAGAAGGTTTGTAGGTGTGGACCTGGGCCATTGCCGAAGACAACGCTTCGAGCGCAGTCCACTCCCTTAGCCAATGTTTTGAATTTTTGAGCAGGGCTGTAGGACGGGGGGAAATCCCTTCCAGAGCCTTCCGGTATGCTCTCAGAGCGTCCTGATAGCGCTTCGAGAGCGCTGCGGCGCCCGAGGCATCCTTCAGAGCCGCTGGATCTCAGAGAGTACCGTCGGGGCGCTGGA
>CAUYUJ010005266.1:17500-25000 GCA_963575745.1 Prorocentrum cordatum
TGCGTCCCAGGACGGAGGCCAAGGTCGGTCCGTTCGTCCGTCCGTCCTCATCGCGGTCGTCCGGTCAATTTCCTCTCCCTCCTCCTCCTCCCTCTTTTCGTCGTCGCCGTCGCGGTCCAATCGGCCTCATCTATCTCTTCTCTTTCAGAGGAGGGCGGATGACTAGAGAGAGAGGGAGCCGGAGAGGAGGAGGAGGAGGATAACTAGGAGGAGGAGAAGGAGAACGAGGAGGAGGAGGAGGAGGAGGAGGAGGAGGAGGAGAAGTAAGGGACACCTTGTCTTCGTCATCCTCCTTTTTGCGTTGGACGGACTTTGGTAGCCTTTCCCTTCCTCCGTGCTCCTCTCTTGCCCCATCCTCCCTTCTCAACCCTGGTCCTCCTCCTCCCTCCCCCTCCCCTGCACACTCCTCTCCTCCCTCGCTCCTCCCGCCCAGCCCTCATACCTCCTGCTTTACTCCTCCTGCTCCCTCCGTCTCCACCTCCCTCATCGAGTCCTCGACCTCTCCCTCCTCCTCCTCCTCCTCCTCCTCCTCCTCCTCCTCCACTTCCCCTCCCTCCACTTTCCCCTCCCTGTTCCCCCTCCCCGCGTTCGTCCTCCCTCATCACTTCTCCTCTGCTCCGCTCCTGCTGCCTCCAATGCTTTTGTCCCTCCCCCTGCCCTCCCTCCTCCTCCTCCTCCTCCTCCTCCTCTCCTCCCCCTCTTCCTCCTCCTCCTCCTCCTCCTCCTCCTCCTCCTCCTCCTCCTCCTCCTCCCCTTTTCTGTCCTCCTTCCTCTTCCTCCCCTGTCAGTATTTGTTGTTCCCTTTCCTCTCTCGAGCGTAGACCTGTTCGGTTCGCTTCCCCCTCCTCCTCCTCTTCCTGCTCTTTCTTCGTCCTCCTCTTTTTCCTCATCTCGAGCAGGATACAGCTTCAGAACAGAACCTAACGGAGGTCCGCGCGGATTTCTTGGATCAGCGCTTGACCCCTGCTTCCTGGCGCGCCAGGGGCGGCGCCAGAGGCGTTGCCAGGGAGGCCCAGCGCCTTTTCAATGCATCCACGCGGACCTTCCGAATTTTCATGTTCATGCAGTTTGTCCGATTCTATCTCCTCCCCTTGTGTCACGGTCGCACCGGGGCATCAGATCGAGGCCGCTTCGGGGAGGGCACCCTACTGTTCTTCGTGTTTGCGGGATGTTCTTGTGCATCATGGGGGGGGGAGCCCTTGGATGATCTCTGTGCTCTGGCCGGGGGAGGGTCTCATGTTCTTGAGGGATGTCCTTCTGGCCTGGGCCCGAGTGTAATTCGGGAGGGGAAAAGCACACAGACACAAGTAATCGTCGATTCCCAGGAAAATCTGAGGAAATATGGGACGTGGGGGGAAGACAGAAACCCAGAACATATGGGACAATATGAGGGATCTTGTTATTTGTGTGTATTTCTTGGGCTGGCCTCCGGCCAGTGCCGCCGATCCGGGGGGGGGTGAGAGCGAGGGGAAGAACGGGCCTGGGGTACCGAAAAAACATCGGAAATGACGTCGGAAATATCCCCCGGGTACCGAAACACGTCGGACATGACGTCGGAAATAAAGTACGCTTCCCCCCTCCCCCCCTCCAGGGCGAAGCTTGAGCGAGCTCAAGTCCACGCTCTCAGAAACCCACACGCCGGATCGGCGGATTTGTGTGTCCTTGGGCCCCTGGAGCAATCACCACGCGCGCGGCGGTTTCCTCAGGAACGCCCGCGCGACACCGCGGAGCAGGGGCTCCGCCCCGCACGCGCCGACCCTCGAGGGGGCCCCGCTCCCGCGAACTTGCGCGCTCCGCTGCGCTCCCCCCCCTCCCCCCTTTTCTGGGCGTCAGTCGGGCCTGTCCCTCTACAGGAGGACGATTCAGAACCAGCGAAGGCAAGTCATGGGATGTTTTGTTTGAGCACTTTTGCGACTGTGTTGGAATCGGTTTTGAGAAGTTCTGCTTTTTCGTCCACAGTCCTTCTGTAGGGGGACAGGCCCGACCTGATTCGAGGCCTCCTATACGGGGTCGGAGGATCGCGCCGCATCGCCGATGCATCGGCGATGCGGCTCGATGAGGAGCCAGGTTTTCTTCACGCCGGCGTCGCCAATGCACCGCCGACGTCGCCGATGCATCGCCGCTGAATCGTTGATGTATGGGCGATGCGGCGCCTTGCTCCGGCCCCATCTACCCAGACCCCATCTGGGAGGCCTCTACCCTTTCTCTTCAATGCTCCTCCCCATTCTTTCCTCGAGTGGGGTCAGAGAGCGCCTTCCTCTGCATGACCATCAGTTTCAGGCACGTCAAGGTGGTCAAACGCCTCGCCGGTTACGCCGACGAGTGCGTGCAACCTCCAACCATTCGCTTTGCAATGTGTTTAAAGTTTTGGTTAGATGTCGGGTGTGGTGTATCAATTTCAGACAGACCGAACAGGTTGGTTGCGCCCATTGGCGTCCTTTTGGGGTGTTCTGCAGACCTGACCCCCCAGCCTTACTCCATTATTCTCCCTTCCTCTCCTCCTCCCGTCTCAAGCAGCTCCGTGACTTTGCCAAGCCATGTCCGGAAGCCCATCTCACGCCCAAGAGGCGGGAGCATCTCGACTGGCTTGCCACGGGGTGGAGAGCCAAGCAGTCTAGTTGTTGTGACGCTTTGCGTTTGATTCGATTCCGAGGTTCCGAGTCCGATTCTGCCTCCCATGTCATTTGCTGCCGGCGCAAGTGCGCCAAGATCAACGCCACGTGCCTTGCCCGGAGAGAACAATTCTTCGGGAGGGCGCTTCTGGGGCGTCCACCTTCCGCCGATTGTTCTCTCGCGACTGCGGCTGCGGAGCGATCGGTCTAGGCTGGATCGGGTTCTTCTTGGGCGCGTTTGTCGCATTTGGTGGGCTTTCTCGCCTCGGACATGCTCCAGCAGCTGCGCCTCGCCGAGACCGCTCCAGGAGCGCCGGGCTCGTCCCGAACGGCCGCTGGGGGCCCGATGTAGGACCCGAAGGCGATGCCAGATCCGGTAAGGAACGTTTGCTCAGCGTGTTGCGCCGCCGGTTCTGGCCCACCGCGCTGCGGCGCGCCATGCCCAAACCGCTGCCCCATCTCCAGCCAGCCTGGGTAGTCGAAGGCCAGACTGTCAGACTGGATTGGGCCCCAAGGGCCAATCTGGCCTGGCCATACTGGAGGATTTGGGTTCTTCTCCAGACTGGATTCGCGTGGGCTCCCTCGCCAGATTGCCACCGTTTGCCAGATTGGGCCTGCCAGGTTGGCGCCAGATTGGCTTCGGCTACCCAGCCAGCGGCGCCCACCCCGCGGAGCGGAGCGACGCGGCCTCAGCTTGGCACGGGGCCGCCGCGACGCGCGGGGCGAGAGGCCGAGACGGCAGCACGAGCAGTGCCCACGTACGGCAGCTCGGCGCCGTGTCGACGCGCCGGCGACCCCAGCGCGAGCGTTCAAGACTAGAGTTATGTCGGGCGTGTCCCCCTACAGGGGGATTGTCGACGAAGAATAAAAAATACCCAACAAATAAACCAAACAGGTCAACAAATTCTCCAAAAATGGTCCCAAGATTTTTTGTTGTTGACTATTTTTGGATTATTTGTGGGGTATTTCTTATTTGTCGTCGAAAATCCCCCTGTAGGGGGACAGGCCCGACTTAAAACTGCAGTCAACCCGCATAGTGATGATGAGCAACGTTCCGAGGCTGCCCTGGCATCCCTCCCCTTCGGCCCATCCCTGGCCGCTTTCGCGGGCCGCGCCCCGCTCGCCCTCGTGTCGACGTGGGCTTCCAGGGCCCCTGCATCCTTCTCGTGCGTCCTTACTATACGGGTTGACTGTATACGCCGCCAGTCGCCCAGGATCGGCCGATATCGAACGATCCGTGCTACAGTCGGGGCCCTGAAGAAGGAACCCTTTTCGTTGGGGAGGGGCTCGGTGTTCTTTGATTGTTCTGCAGTTTGCCTTCTGTTTTCCTGAGGTTTTCAATGGGAAATCGAAGCTCAACTTATTGGAGGAAGGGGCCCCGTTCCTCATTTAGGGTTCCTTAGGTCAACGCCCCGATTGTATCGGGAGCCGACGTCGTTCAGGGAGGTACGGTCCACGCGGTGTCAGAGACCATCGCCAAAGTCGCCGCGAAGCGAACTTGCCATAGCCCATATCCAGTATCTCAAGTATCTATCCCCTTCCCCTTGCTCTCCCTCTTAAATTGCCAAGATGTTGATCGCGTCTTGACCCACCCAAGCGAAGCAACAGAGCGTGCACGATCCTAATACTCATGCGGGCTAGGTCCGTACGGTGAGCATCGGTGTCGCGACAGCGCGGAGTGGGGGAGACGACACCGAAAGAAGGAAAGAGAGATCCTAAGCCACAGGTTGGCCAGTCAACGGGTACCTGCTCCCAGCCCGAGTGCAGGGACATCAGGAAGACGACCTCCACCCTGAGCCTTGCTCTCCACCTCCTCTTCCTCCTCCTCATCTGCCTCGCCCTGATCCCTCGCCCCATCCCGTCCGGCGGAACCGCAGCCCACCCAATGCCCTGCGGACCCCGAAGGCGCCAACGCCAATGCCGACGACGGCGCCCATGGCCACCGCGCCGACGACGGCGATCCCCCAACAGGTGGACCTGGTGGATCCCCCCAGTGTCCTGGTGGACGAATTAGCTGTACATGTTAAGCTCGTCCGCCACACGCGACGCCGGCGCCAGGGCGGCTGGAACGCTTACGCCATGACGATGCGCTGGGGCGGCCAGCTTTCCAGCCGCACTGGGGCAGGCGTCCCCGATGACGGGTAATCTTATTTTACGCCGTCGTTCGCCCGCTTGGCTTCCTTTCAGGAGGGAAAGAAACACACAGACACACTTAATCGTCGATTCCCGAGAAAATATTGGAAAATACGGGAAGTGGGGGGGAAGACAGACACCCAGAATACATGGGAAACTATGGGGGAATCATCTTCTTTGTGTGTGTATTGATTGGTGTGTTCTGGGACCCCTTTATCCTTCCTCTCTCTCTGGTCCCCCTCTGTTCCCCTGTCCCCCGTCCGCCGCCGTGCCGTCGTCCTGCGGCTGCCCCGCCCACGCCGGCCGCTCGTGTGCTCCGCCTGGCCACCTCCCGCACTGGGGCAGGCGTCCCCGATGACGGGTAATCTCACTTTTTCGCCGCCCTTCGCCCGCTTGGCCTCCTTCTTCTCTCTTGCCCCCCTCTGTCCCCCTGTCCCCCGTCCGCCGCCGTGCCGTCGCCCTGCGCGGCTGCCCGCCCGCGCCGGCCGCTCGTGTGCTCCGCCCGGCCGCCTCCCTGAGGAACTGGCGCGCCGCGGCCGTGCCTCGGCCGTGCCACGCGCGCCGCGCGCGCCGGCTGCGCCGGGCGAGCCACGTGCGGCGCACGCTCGGGTCGGGCACGTCCAAGAAATATCCACAAGCAGTCAAGAGCCGTCGCATCGCATCGCACCGCATCACTTTGCGCCGTCATTCGCCCGCTTGGCTTCCTTCCTCTCTCTTGTCCCCCTCTCTGCCCCTGCCCCCGCCCGCCGCCGTGCCGCCGTCCTGCGGCTGCCCGCCCACGCCTGCCGCTCTCGTGTGCTCCGCAGGGCAGCCCTCCCTGGGGGGCTGGCGCGCCGCGGCCGTGCCCTCGGCCGTGCCATGCTCAGGAGGGGATAAAACACACAGACACAATGAATCCTCGATTCCTCAAAAACGATGGGAAAATATATGGGAAGCGGGTGGGGAGGACAGAACCCCAGAAGATATGGGAAAATATGGGGAATCGTTTTATGTGTGCGTATTTCTTTGTGTGTCCCGGGGCCCCTTTACATGCGTGCCGCGCGCGCCGGCCGCGCCGGGCGAGCCACGTTCGGCGCAGGCTCGGGTCGGGCACGTGCTCTCCTAGAGGCGGGTTCTGGGCGACGAGCAGTTTTGGTCTGCGGGTCGAGAGCGAGCCTCTTCCGGTCAAGAGCTAGGCGGGCCGCGCAAAGCACTAATTGGGGAGACAGGGCGCGGGCGGGCGGGGCCTCAGGCGGCCGGAGGGCGCGGGGTGCAGGCGTTGCTGAAGAGCTTGCGCAGGAAAAGGTACACCCTGGACAGGAGCCGGAGGCGAAGTCCCGGAGGGTGAGCAACCTCTGGACGACAAACAGACAGCAGCCAAGAAAGATCCTCAAGCAGTCAAGAGCCAGTCGACGGATCGTCCCCTGTCTACTTATTGGCTATGTTCGAATACTCCGCCTTGAGAGGGACATGCCCGACTGAAGGGTACGCGCACAGTGTGCCGAGAGCGCCCGTGCACGCGAGAGTGCACACTGGGGGCCGTGTCGGCCCCCAGCGCCCTTGTCGGAAGCAGCTGCGCCGTCGCGGCGGGGTGGCCATCATGATGTCTGGTGGTCTTTGCGCAGCAGGCAATGTGCATGCGCCCCCGCCGTCCCTGCACGAAGCTTGCTTTTATTGTTTTTGACAGGGGCTGTGGCCCTGCGCACAGCAGGCAATACGCAGGCCCCCCCGCATTTTACAATGACTTTTGGCATGGATGGTAGGGGGTGTCGGCTGCTGGTCGCCTCGGGGAGGGGATGTTTATTCGGGCTTGCTCCTGTCCTCAAGATGGGCTTCTGCGACTGAGTGGCGCTGCCTCCTCACCGCTCGTCGCGAGTCCTCCCAAGAGTTGCCTCCTCTGCGGCGGAGACACGCGCAGGCGGACCTGGCCGCGGTCTTCGAGAACCTGTACCAGGGCGGCGGGGTGCTGTCCAGAGCCTTGCTCAGTGCCATGGGGTCGGGGCGGGCAGGAGAACCCCCCAGGTCCAGGCGGTCGGCGACTTGTGCTCTGTGGCCCGCGCCCAGCATCCTCGCCCTGCAGCCTCGGGCCCCTGCCGAGGGCCCTCGCGCACCGGTCGGGCTCGAGAGATGCCGCATGAAGACATCGGTTGGCCTTTGGCATGCTCGTACTCCGCAGCTGCACAGGGGCGACGTGCACTGGAACGTCTTGCAGTGTACGCACCGTGGCGGTCGTTTCCTGGCCAGGCAATTTGAGCGACGAGCTGTTGTCATATGGGGTTACTACATGTCCGTGTCGGAAGCGCGTCTCCAATGAGACCACATAGTCATAGTGTGTCTTTCTGCACCCCAGAGACAGGAACCAGGGTTCCATCAATGACGGACAATGGCATTAACACAAACGTTCGGAGGTTCTCCTTGATTTCTTGGATCTGCGCTAGACGATCCCCCTGGCGAAGTCCCCGGCGCCGTCCCTGGCGCTTCCCGCGCGCCAGAAGATCCTCGATCTGCTGATTCCAGCGCGCGACAGGGGATCCGGTATCCCCTGGCGCTTCCCGCGCACGAGGATCTGCGACGCCGCCAGCGCCGATCCCAGAACCCCGCGCGGGGGGTCCGAACGATGATGCTGATGCCGTTTGCCTTCTTCAGTTCGAGTCGTGATTTTCGCACGGACTTGTAATTCTTCCATGTCGCCCCCAGGGGCGTCCAGAGAATCGCGCGTCGCGGTCCTGGCCAGAGCAGCTGGCGTTCCCCAAGGGGGAGGCGCGAGTGTGCGAAG
>CAUYUJ010005266.1:30000-37500 GCA_963575745.1 Prorocentrum cordatum
TGTGTGGTTGTGTGCGTGTGTGGTTGTGTGTGCGTGCGTGCGTGCGTGGGCGTGAGGGCCTTCTCGCTGCAGGGCTTTCTTCGCTCTCTTGCCGGCAGGACAGGGCGTGCGCGTGGGCGCGTCCGCACCCTGCCTGACATTGAAACCGCAAGCGCAGGCGCGTACCGTCGGACCGAGGTATATATAAAAACAGTCGGACCGAGGTATAAGATCGAGGTCGGTTCGGGGAGGGCGCCCTACTGCCCTTCGTGTCTGTTGGACGCTCTTCTGCATCCTGGGGGGGGTACCCCTGGATGTTCCGTGTGTTTGGGGCCAGCGGAGGGTCTCGTGTTCTTGAGCGATGTTCTTCTGGCATGGGTCCGACTGCCAAAGCAGTCCAGTGAGCGCGCAACCCTCACACCACGGTGCTCCCGCGTTTGGCCAGCCAGGCACGGTTCAAGGGAGGATCAACTACCCGGACCCGACAATTGGCGTCTACCAATTGGCCCTGGGCGGTTACGAAACAGCCCTGCCCTGTTCGGCTCCTTCTGTAGGTGCGTGTACTAAACGGCTTCGCGTGTCGGGGTGACCATTATGGGGGTGGCTTTTCAGCCCTCTGATGATGAACCGCAGTGTCGGACCCAGAGATCCGATGCTGTGATTTTGTTCAATGCGGGGTCCCTGGAAGCCTGGACCCGTTCCCCAGCACCCGCTTTTCAGCCCGGGTCGTTTTTTGACGGTCCCCGGGCCCAGCGAGGGCACCTCGCTGCCAAACACATGGAAAAGCCACACACAGTCTCTCGAGTCTGTCAGTGCGTTGGCTCTCCGGGGACCCGAGCCTCGGAGTCCGCTCGAGGAGGCCCCGCCCCTCGACGGGGAGCCTCGGCCTCGCTAGGAGGTGCCCCTCCCCGAGGGCCCGGCCCTCGAGGGGAGCCTCGGCCTCGCGAGGAGGCTCCTCCTCCTCCTCCTCCTCCTCCTCCTCCTCCTCCTCCTCCTCCTCCCCCCTCCTCCTCCTCCTCCTCCTCCTCCTCCTCCTCCTCCCCCTCGTCCTCCTCCCCTCCTCTCCTCCTCCTCCCCTCCTCCTCCTCCTCCTCCTCCTCCTACCCTCTCTCCTCCTCCTCCTCCTCCTCCCCCCTCGTCCCCCTCCTCCTCCTCCTCCTCCTCCTCCTCCTCCTCCTCCTCCTCCTCCTCCTCCTCCCCTCCTCCTCCTCCTCCCCCTCCTCCCCCCCTCCTCCTCCCCTCCTCCTCCCCCTTCTCCTCCTCCTCCTCCTCCTCCTCCTCCTCCTCCTTGACAGCCTCTTGGAGATTCTCGTGGATAGCTAAACTTGAGTCGGGCCTGTCCCGCTACAGGGGGACTGATCAAATATAGCCAAAAAATAGCCTGGGGAGGATGTTTGCCACTTTCTGTGAATGGTTGGGGTATTTTTGGGGTATTCTTAATTTTTGTCCAAAAGCCGTCTGTAGGGGGACACGCCCGACTTGAGAATAGCTAAACGCCTTCCGTCATTCTTTGTCGTCGTCGGAACCATCCCCAGACATGCGACGTCCTGATTTTTCACTGCGGCGTCCCCGGAAGTCCGGACCCTTTCCCGGGGCCGGCTTATCATCCCGAGTCGTTTTTTTGAGGGTCCCAGGGCTCGGCGAGGGCCCCCAAGGGCCGAAAGTAGTGAAAAACCTCCGTCCTGAATTCTTTACGACGCGATCATGTCTGGGTCCGCACCCCCACCAGGGCAGGGTAAGCTGGCTCTCCCAGCGGACCCCCTCTGGGTGGGGAGGGGTGCTCCGAGACAAAAGAAGAAAGGAGTCGGCACCCATCCCCACCCTTGGTGGGGTAGATTGCCCAGCGGGGCCAAGGTTTCCGCCGTGGGGGTGGGGATAGTTTTCCTCGCTCTCTTGCACAGCTGTGTTCTAGAGCTCGGGCCTCTTTATTTTCGTTCGTCATCGTCGTTCGTTCGTTCGTCGTTCGTCCCCCCCCCGGGCCACAGAAGGAACTTCCTGGAGGCAGTAGGCGAACGCCTCCTGCCCCTTGCAGCTCCTCGGTGCAAGAGCTAGGGCACGCGCGCCAATTGGGGCGTTCCAAAAAAAGGCCTTGCCTTCGAGGATAGAAGGGGTTGTCATCTCTTCCGCGGCGGAAGGCGGCGGAAGGGCGGCGGAAGGTCGCGGAAGTGAAACGAGGCCGCCTCCGCCGGCGGAAGCCGGCGGAAGCTCGACAAAAGGCGGCGGAAGTGGAACATGTGCCCTCGAGAGATGAACACGTTTCTGGGTTCCGGGTGTCCGAAGTCGCCCGCTTGCTCTTTGTCGTGGCGCCAGGGCGGAGCATTTTCTCAGGGTGGAGGGCTCAGGGTGAAAGTCCAGATGGGCTTTTGCACCTCGAAGATCAATCCGTCTTGTGCTTCTGCAGATTCAGGCCTGGAAAAAAAAACCATCGAAACGGCATTTCAGATTTCACCCTTGGCCCACCACCCAAAGAAGATTCAGGAGGAAAAGAAACACACAGACACACAAGTAACCCTCGATTCCCCAGAAAGTATGGGAAAACATGGGAAGTGGGGGGGGGGGGGAAGACAGAAGCCCAGAACGTATGGGAAACTATGGGGAATATGTTTTATTCGTGTGTATTTCTTTGTGTGTGTCCTGCGGGCGGGGGCAGGCTTTCCGCTGCCCATGGCCCTGCTGAGCGCCTACACGGCCGTGCCCCTCTTCTCCGCGGGCGCCTGGGCGCTCTGCCCGGGCCTCGGGGCGGCCTGCCGCTGCCGCCTCGGCCTGCTCTCTCCCCGGCTCTGCAGCTGCGGCCGCGTCCTGCTCCTGGTGGTCCCCGAACGCGGTGGTGAGGACACCCGGTGGTGAGTTTTGGGCGATCTGGGCACTCCAGATTTCGTAACAAAAGGGAGGGGGTCTGGACCCTCCAAGACAAGCCATTTCAGACCCCCCCTCGTGGGAGAACCCTCCGAAACATCGTCCCCAGACCGCCCCAGGCCCTCCAAGATAGCCTGGAAGAGACCCCCATCGAAATGAGACCCCCTCCCTTTATTACGAAATCTGGAGTAATGGTTTTCGAGCGCTGGCTGGCCCAGGAAACGCAAAACCTCGCGGCGACCGCGTGTCCCCAAACCCGGTGGTGACCCAGAATCATTTTGTTGGGGGAATCGGGGTCACCACCGGGTGTCTCACCACCTGGGTTGGAGACCACCAATGCTCTCCCTGGCTCGGGAGGGCAACGAAGACACACGGACACAATGGATCGTCGATTCCCCAGAGGAGATGGGGAAAGATGGGCAGTGGGGGGGGGGGGAAGACGAACACCCAGAAGATATAGGAACATATATGGGGGATCTTGTTATCTGTGTCTATTTCTATGTGCGTCCCAGGGCCCCTTCATCTTCCTGCTCTCCCTGGCGCCCGCCCCCTTTGCGGGGCAGCTTCAGGGGGCGATCCGGATGCATCGGCCCCCCAGCGCCCATGGATCCCCGATGAGGGCCCGATTTTAGCTGCCTCGATACGTCCGTCTTGAAACGCAGCACGTGCCTTGCTCAGAACGTCCGTGCCAATACGATGCGTGCTGGCTCAGCGTACTGGCCCACGTTTTGGCGAACGCATCACGTCCTGCGTACGTTCTCAGTCTGCGTGTTGAGCCCCGCATCGATACGATACGTGTTGCGTGCTGCGTATCGGCGCAGCTAAGGGCCCGATAGCCCTTCCCGTCCATGCAGCGTACAGCTTCGCCATCGGGGGCCTATCGCCGATCTGTCGGCGATGCATCGCCGGTCCCAGGCCGACGTTCCCCTCCCTAAGCGGGGGCCAATCCGGCTGCATCGGCCCCCCATCGCCCATTGATCCCCGATAGGGGCCCGATAGTCCGCCCCGTCCAGGAGTGCACAGCCAAGACGCTGAAAGAAGGACCGCTTTGGGTCCGGAAGGGGCTCGGGGATTCGGGCCGCTTCTTGGATCTGCGTCGCGGGATTCGCTTGTGGCCCCGGCCCACCGTGGCCAGGAGCCTATGTGTACTTTGCCGTCCCTCCTTTCGCGCTCCTCCTCCCTCCCCTCCTGCTGCTGCTGCTGCTCCTTCTCGTCCAGTCGCGCACGCTGTGCATTATGAGACAGCCGACGTGCAGTCGCTCCCGCAAAGCAGTTCAGGCTGGCACTGTCTTTTGCCCACGCGCTCTGGCGTATGGCAGTTCGTTCGTTCGTAGGCCCACCGTGGCCAGAAAAGCCCCTTTGTTCCTTAGCTGGCGCTCCTTCTGGTATAGCACCTCGACAGTACAGCTCCGCCATCGGGGGCCTTTTGCCGATCCGTCGGCGAGGCATCGCCGGTCCCAGGCCGACGTCTCCCTCCCTGAGCGGGTCCTCGCCCCCTCTCGCGCAGTCTCCGCGCGCGCGTCCCAGGTCTCCCCGCCTTGGGTCGGGCGTGTCCCTCTCATTATTCAAGAATCGTCCGAAAATAGTCTGGGACGATTTTTTGAGTATGATGTTGCCATTTGGGCATCGTTTGTGGAGTATTTTGATGGTTTTGCCCAACATCCGCCTGTAGGGGGACATGCCCGACCTAATCCTCGCCGCGTGAGGCCAAACATCACTGCGCACTGCGCACCCGGATCACCGGCGGTATACTGCTTTGAGCACTTGCGCCTGTCGTTGATTCCGTTTCCAGGGCAATGTTTTTTTGTTGGGGCCCTGTGGCATTGGGAGAAAATTACACCAGAGAAAAAAACCTAATCACGGGATGGTTTGCAATTGGATCGATCGAGAGATCGTCGACTGGGAACCTGGGAACCCGGAAACCCAGAACCCACCGAAATCGGCCAGGAACCAATAGCCACCCGGGAACCAGGAACCGGGAACCCAGCCGGCTACTAGAATCGGCGGGACACTTCACGAAATCTTTCAACACCCGCTGGGACCCCTTCAGGAGGGACAAAAAATCACACAGACACAATTAACCGTCGATCCCAAGGAAAATATAGGAACAGATGGGAAGTTGGGGGGAAGACGAAAACCCAGAAAATATGAAAGAATATGGGGAACCTTTTTTTATATATTTGTGTGTATTTGTTTAATCGCTTCGCTCATTCCGCCGGCCCTGGAGCGCTATCTGGGGCCTCTTCGAGCCGTCTTGGGGGCCTCTTGGGGGCTTCTTGGGAGCGTCTTGGGGCTCCTTGGCGGCGTCTTGGGCTCCCCTGGGGCCTCTTGGGGGGCTCTTGGGAGCCCCTTGGGCCCTTGGGGCGGGAGGGGGGGTAGTCGATTGCAGCCACCCCCTCGGAGGCCACGATCCTCGTGATCGGTGGCGAAAAATAGCCTCCCCCCTGGGGATCGCCCGGGACCCGGCCGGGGATCGGCCGGGGTACTTTTAGTCCGGGGGCCCCCAGGGGCCGCCCCGCGCGCGCGAACTAGAAATATTGTTAAGTAGTTACCGGAGATCTTAGCACGCCTCTGGCCTGTTGGGCCGGCGAATTTGTGTGTCTCAGGGCCCCTTCACCCCTTCAGTGCAAGCACCGATTGGGGAAAAAGTTGGCCCAGGGGGCAGGTCCAGAACCTCGGGGGCCACGCCTTTGGGATTCAGTGTCTCGTCGGATGTCTGGGATGTCTGGGAGCACGGGTCTTGGCAGTGTTCTGCTCTGGGGCGCTCACCTGGTCCTGGGGCCCTCAAAGATTCAAAAGCCGGTCCTGGCGGGAAGGAGTCTATAGACGCCCACGCTGTGAAACAACCACGGCGTCGGAGGTCCGGGCAGCTCCTCTGTTGTCCGTTGTCCTCTCTTCTTCCGTGTCCTCCTGCTCCCTCGTCTTTCCAGCCCTGCACTTCTCCCCCGCGCCGCCCCTCCCCTCCCCTTGGACGCTGCATATGCCATGGTCTGTCTGACCTCGCCCTCGCCCGTTTCGGTGCGACGTGGGCTCACGCGAACCCAGAACTCCGACGCCGTGCTTTCACAACGTGGATCCCCAGTGTTCCAGACCCCTTCCCCAGGACCGTTGTTTTCCTCGAGTCGATTTTGACAGTCCTGGGGCCCGGGGTGCGGGCCCCGGGGAGGCCGAGATTGGCCCGGAACCCTCCTTGCGATGTTCGGGAAGCGGCGCAAGGGGCCTGATTCACGGCATGCCTCTCGGAGTTCTCGCGGTCCCACCGAACGTTCCCTCGCGTCCCACCACGAGGCAAGCGGGCCCTGGGGAAACGGGTCCCTGGAGTCTTTGCTCGCAGCGCGCGGGCCCACGGGGCATTGGGCGGGTGGAGCTCACCGCCTTGCGCGGGCCCCGCCCCGGCTTGCGGCAGTCGGCCTGGGTATCTCAGGGGGAGAGGCCGGGGCTACCGCTGCTGAGAGCCCCTCGGGGTGGTGCGACCCCTGGGCGGCTTGGCAGTACGTAAGAGTGGCCTTTCGCCAGAGTGACCTTTCGTGTGGGCACACCGGGGCCCCCAGATGGCTGAGTGCGACGCGACTGCAGCGGCTTGGGCGCTCCAGTTCGGCCTCCCCGCGGCCCCGGAAGTCGCGCACCAGAGGTCACTCTTACCCACGTATAGGGGTTGCTCTTGCGTGTAGAGCCGAGCGGCGTCCCGCCGACGGGTTCTCGGTGGCCTTGGTCCCCGATCTTGTAGACAAAAAGCAGTCGGCTGCAAAGCATTCAGTCTGTGTGTGTGGGTTCTTTCCACACACAGTCTGTGTTTTGTCCATCGTGTTTTTGTTCCACAGTGTGTGTGTGTGTGTTTTCTGATCATTCGGAAGGGATTTGGGCGGCGCCCATGATGGGGTAGCGCGAGGTTTGTGGTCCTGCTGTGAAGGCAGGGGGGCTTCCGAGGAGGCAGGCGGCTTCTTAGAAGCCCCCATGGTTACTTCGGAGGCAGGTGTTCTTCAGATCCTGGCAAGTTTACCGGCATGCAGGGGGGGCGTGGCGAGGCTTCACGCAAGCCGGGACCTACGTGCACGCCGTCTGTTGCCAGCGTTGTTGGAAATGGCCGCGGAGGGGGTGGGGGGAACGCCATGCAAGTAAACTTGCCTGATCCTACAGGAGACAGCCTCTAGAAGCCTTCTGAGAAACCGCCTGGCTCTTCTAAGAAGGCCACTGCCTGCTAAGAAGCCCCCCGACTTCTTAAAAGGCCCCCCCCCCCCTCAGCGCTCCCCCTTGCGGGCGCCGCCAAGGATTGGCTGAACCCCGTTCCCACACCTCCGACTTGGCGATTCTGGCGCATCCAACGTCGCCCCCCCGAAGGTTTAGACCACTTCCTCGGGACGCGCTTCTCATCCTGAGTGGTTTCTGACAGCGCTGGGGGGTTGTTGAGTGCCATCGGAGGCAAGCCAGGTCAGAAGCCATCCGTGATGATTCTCTCAAGGAAGTTCGGCTTTCGGGTTTCGGGTACTAGCTCGGGCCGCTGGCGGCCATTCGGGACGATTCGGGCACGCCCTAGAACGCTCTCGACGAGGTGCAGCTGCTGGAAAGCATCCCGAAGCGAGCAAGCCCGCAATCGCAGAGGTCTGGGCACGTCGCTGCTCTCTTCTGCGGGCCTCGCGCCTGTCGCCTCGGCGGTCCCCGCAAGCG
>CAUYUJ010005266.1:42500-62867 GCA_963575745.1 Prorocentrum cordatum
ATATTCGGGGCCGATCGGCGAGGGACATGTCTGGGGGAAAAGGGTCAATTCTGTAGTCGACCCCCTACTCTTAGGTCGGGCGTGTCCTCCTACAGGGGGATTTTGGACGAAAGACATAGAACAATAGCCAAAACATGTTCAAACATAGGCAACCAGTGGTCAAACAATCGTGCCCAGATTATTTTCTGACTATCTTTGAATCTAATTTTGAACATTCCTCCTGTAGTCTGTGGGACAAACGTTCAACAACACACGCAAAAACACACAGTCTGTGGGACCCAAACACACACTGTCTGTGCGTTTTTCCCACAGTGTGTTTTTTTTCCCATAGCGTGTGTGTGTTGTTTCCCACAGTGTGTGGGTGTGTGTATGTGTGTGTGTGTGAGTGTGCGTGCGTGCGTGCGTGCGTGCGTGCGTGCGTGCGTGTGTGTGTGTGTGTGTGTGTTCCGACAGAGTGTGTTTTTCCCCACAGCGTGTGTTTTCTCCCATTGTTTTTTTTCCCACGGACACGCCCGACCCGACCCTCCTCGACGGCGAGCATGGCCCCCCCGCGCGGCGCCGGGCGCCCGGCCGCGGCCTGCCTGCTGCTGGCCGCGGCCCGCCTGCTGCCGGGCGGCCCCGCGGCGCCCGGCGCCTTCGCGGCGCCCGCGCGGTGGCCGGCCGCGCCCCGAGATCCCGGCGACCCCAAACTAAAACGACGCGAAGATCGGGACAAAATCGGATCGGGATAACTCGAAATCTCTGAGAATCGGCGGGTTTGGAAGATGTATTGGGCGCGCCGCGGCCGCTCCAGAGCGTTCCGGAACGCTCTGAGAGCGCTCCGGGACGCTCTGGAGCGATTTATCCCGATCCTAGCCCTGTTTTATCGGGGGGGCCCAAACTCGACTAGACGTAAGAGTGACCTTTTGCCGGAGTGACCTTTGGTGCGGGCCCAAGGGGGTCCCCCGGCCGCCGAGCGCGATGCGGCAGCAGCGTCTTGCGCGGCTGTGCTCGGTCCCCCCGCGGCCCCCCCAAAAGCCGCGCACCAAAGGTCACTCTTATCCAGGGTCACTCTTGCGTGCAGCCGACAAACGGAGTGGTGACCACACCGTGCAGTGAGTCGGTGGGGATTCGGGCTCACCGCACGGTTTTGGGGCTCGCGTCGTGCTCCGAGGATGTATCGGGCGACAGGGGCCTCCAGGGTCCCCAGACCGTGCGGTGACGGACCGTGCGGTGAGGTCTTGGGGAATTTTGAAGTCACCGCACGGTCTGTCACCGCACCGTTTAGGGACTCCAAAAAAACGCAACGAAAATCACGACGGGGGGGTCCACCCTTTTTGTAGGTTGGTAGGCCTTCTACCCTGACGCCTCGATTAGCGAATTGGCCGCTTTCGGTTCGCGAAAGGGCATTTCGGCCGTCATCTTTGCGGGTCCAGGTCCGTCGGTTTCGGTCCGGGGCCGTTTTCACTCAAGGATGGTTTACTATGGGAGGTTTGTCCACCGTCGAATTTCGGCCTCGGGGGGCCCTTCCCGGGCCTCGGGGGCGTCAAGAGACGATTCATGAGGAGAAGCCGGTCCCAGGGGAGAGGTCGAGACCCATCGGGGTCGACGTGTTAAACAAAACACGACTTCGGGGGCTTTGGGTTGCAATTTTTTCACGACGGGCGTTTTCGCTCCGTTTCGGGCCCCCCGGACCCTCGCAGATCGATCTGGCTCGAGAAGTGACGCTGGAAGATGTGGGGTCCACGGCTCCGGTCGTGATTTGTTTTGCGATGTTGTAGTTTTCGTCGCGGCGTCGGGTCTCAGGGACTCGCGCAAGGATTTCCCTGACCTTCCAGGAGGGCTAAAAAGTAGCACGCGACTTACAAACCTATCCCAGAGCTATTCTACGTCTTGGTTTTAGGCTGTTTCGTTTTGTTTTTTAGGTTTTTAGGTTTCCAGTGCTAAAAAAGAGCTCTCTGGAAGGTCAGGGTTGGAGCCTGTTTTTTTGTGAGGTCTGGGCGATGGCGGCCGTGATCGGCTCCCTGCCTCCCCCCCCCGCCTCCAGCTCACAACACGCTACCTTGCCCACAGCTGCAAAGGTTCCCCACGGATTCTTCGAGGATGTCCTCGGAGTTCGGGCGGCCCCCTGCCGTGATGCGATCGGGGGGCACGAACTCCACCCCCCTTGCCTACGGATTCTTCGAGGATTTCCTCGGAGTTCGGGCGGCCCCCTGCCGTGATGCGATCGGGGGGCACGAACTCCACCCCCCTTCCCTTGATCACGCCCGCTATCGCGAACCATAAAACGACAGGCTCCTAGGCCCCCCAGATGGGGTCGGAGTGTATGGGGTCAGAGGTTCGCGTCGCATCGCCGATGCGGCTCGATGTGGAGCCTGGTTTGCCTCACGTCGACGTCGCCGATCTCACGTCGAAGATGCATCGCCAGTGCGTCGCCGATGCGTCGCCGATGTATCGGCGATGCCGCGCGATCCCTCGACCCCATCTACTCCGATCCCATCTAAGAGGCATCTCAAGGGGGTTAATGGGGGAGAATGGAGCCCAGACATCCGACGCTCCGAAGAAGTTGGCGCGGCCGGTTTTTGTCAGTTGTTTAGCGTCCGAGGCCCAGGCCTCGGGACCGTCAAAAAACGACTCGGAAAGTGGTCCAGACCTCCGGAGCCCACGCATCGAACAAAATCGGAGGGGCCGGATGTTTGGGAAGGCTGTTTCTTAGAAGGAGGCGGCTGCTTCTCAGAAGGCGCGGGCCTCAACCAGACCCCCGACGTCGTGATTTTTTGACAACGTCGACCCCCAGAGGTCTCGACCACTTCCCCGGGACTGGTTTTCCCTCTTGAGCCGTTTTTTCACGGTCCCGAGGCCTGGCAAGGGCCCCCGGAGGCCGAAAATGGCGAAAACCTCCCGTCGTTTTTTTTTTGTCCACAGCGCGAGGGGGTCAGGGCACCTACAGATGTAAGGCCGCCGCCTTCAATCAAGGCGGCCTCCCTCTGAGAAGCCTTCCCGCCCTATGCCCCCGTGTGCGCGCCGCCCAGGTGGGCCGCGCCCGCGCCTGGCCAGCGAAGAGGGAAGAATAGCCTGGCCAGGGTTAAGTCGGGCATGTCCCTCTACGGGAGGAGTATTCGGAAATAATAAAACAATTCTCGGGATATTATTTTTTGACTATGTTTGACACGGGGGGAATTTTTTTGACATTTTAAACGAATTTTTCGTTTCAAATCCCCCTGTAGGAAAACGTGCCCGACCTAAGGCCAGGGGGGTCGAGCTGTTTGGGGGGAGCGAGGTGTTCGTGACGATGCCGCCTCCCTTGCCTCGCGTCGGCTTTTTTCTGGCGTCCCGGGAGGCCCTCGTCGCCGCGGCCGGATGCGACTCGAAATCCTGGTCAGAACGGGCGTCTCTGTGGGTTCTCGGCGGCTTTTCAGCCTCGGGGTGCCTTCCAGCAGCCGCGCCTCGCCGAGAGCGTTCCAGGGTTAAGTCGGGCGTGTCCCCCTACAGGGGGATTTTCGACGAAAAATAAAAAAACACCAACATAGCAAACAAATAATCCAAACACAGTCTGGGGATAAACACAGTCTGGGGATTATCTTTGTAGTATTTTTTGGCCTTCTTGGGGTATTTTTGGGGTATGTGTTTATTTTTCGTCCTGTAGGGGGACGCGCCCGACATAATTCCAGGGGTGCCCAGATCGTCCCCGAGCGGTCGCCGGAGCCCGGGCAAGGAAACGGCGCCGCGGTCCTTCCTTCGCTTTGGGGGGGGCTTTGTGGGGGTTCGCGTGGCCAAGGCTGGATTCGCCTCGAGATCCGGATCGGATTGTGCCCCAGGAGAGGTCGGGGGAGCAGCAGGTTCTCGGGCCCGACGAAAGGGGGGGATTGGGAAAGGGGGGGTTACGAAATGTGCTGCATGCAGCTGGTTTCGGCCTCACCGAGGGGCCCATTCCTCGATACATAGCCGCCTCTGGCGCCGGGAGGCGCCGGGAAGATCAGCTACGTGAGCTGATTCTCAAACCCCCCCTTTGCTATCCCCCCCGTTTCGCCCGACCCGAGGTTCTCGAGGAAGGAAGCTGGCATAAACATATGAATCATCGGAGGTCCGCGCGGACTTTTTAGGATCTGCGCTGGCCCCCCCGGGGGCGGCGCCTCCGGCGCTGCCCCTGGCGCGCTCCGCGCGCCAGGGAGGTCAGCGCCGACCCGAGACACGAGCTAGGGCCTCTAGAAGTGTATGTATGGTCGGGGCGTTGACCTAAGGAACCCTGAATAAGGAACGAGGCCCCTTTTTTTCCATCAGTTAAACTTCGATTTCCGATCGGAAACATAAGGAAAACATGAGGCAAGCTGTGAAACACTTAAGGAATGCGGAGCCCCTCCCCCACGAAAAGGGTTCCTTCTTCAGGGCCCCGACTGTATGGTCATGCCTTTGTGTGTTCCCCGACGATGGTGAACCGCGACCTCCGCTTGCGGGGGGTGGGAGGTAAGGCAGGTTCTGCAACCGGCTGCCCGACCTGGGCTGCGCAGGTTTTGGGCAGGCAGGGCCGCCAAGGGGCAGCGCGCGCGGGCCTCCCGGGAGGCCCAGGAGGGCCAGAGCGAGGGAGGCGGTGGCAGCATGTCTCAGGAGGGAACAAAAACACACAGACAAAATTTATCGTCGATTCCCAGAAAATATGGGAAAATATGGGAAGTGGGGGGGAAGACAGAACCCCCAAAAATATGGGGAAAGGGGATATCTTTATTTGTGTGCATTTATTTGTGTGTCCCAGTTTCCCTTCAAAGTCTTCCTCTTCTGCGAACCGGTCTCGTTCCTCGCCCCCCCACAGGTCGCGGAGATCCTTGGTATCGCTCGGACGTGTGTGCCCTTTTTCCCCCGGCGAGGACCATGGAGGAGCATCCTGGCTAGATTGTCTGGCAACAAGAATGCACGTCCGGAACTGAAACATGCACGGGGAATGGACGTCCGAGCGCTGACAAGGATTGAGTCGGGCATGTCCCATGACAGTAGGAGTATTCAAACATTAGTTTAAAACAGTCTGGGGACGATTTTTCGATCATTTGTTGTAGCATTTTGGGTGTGTGTGTATGTCTGTGTGTGTTTTAAACATGTTTATTTTTCCGTCCACAATCTGCCTGTGGGGGCACATGCCCGACCTAAGACAAGGACCACGACTGAGGGGTTTGCATATTCAGGCGATCGCAAACATGGATCAAGGGGGCGTGGATTAGCGACGGGCCTCCTTTCCATAAAGGGAATCGCGGAGTTCCACCGCCGAGCGGGGCGGCACCGGCCGCGCTTCTGGGGAGGGCACCTCCCCTGATCCATAGACTCGGCGACTGCGCGCCAAATCCATGGATCGCTGATCCATGTTTTTGCGCGCCCCCGACCCAGAGATCCGATGTCGTGATTTTTTCAATGCGCGGTCCCCGGAAGTTTCGACCCATTCCCCAGGAGCGGTTTTTCATCCTGAGTCGTTTTTTGACGGTCCCGAGGCCTGGCGAGGGCCCCTTGCGAAAAAACTCCGTCTTGATTTCTTCAATACGTTGGATCTCTGGGGAGGGTTCGCTTGTGCACTTCTCTGCTCAGGCCAGCGGTGGCCGGTCCCGCGCGCGGCGGGCCGCGAGGGAGCGGCCGGGCGCGGGGGGGGCGCGGGGGTCGCCGCGGGCGCGCTGACGCGGCCGGGCGCGGAGCGGGAGGGCTCGCCCGGGCTGCAGGCCGGGGCGGCCGCTCAAGCAGAGGCGAAGCGTCCAGGCTCGCCTATAGGCCCACCAGAGAATGTCCTGAGAACCTTTTTCGTGGTTTCCACGGAATGTTCTTGGAACAGTTCTGGTGGAGGCTGTCGTGTTGTAGCACGTCGGGTTCGCGTTCTGAGAACACTGGTTTTTGTTCTTAGAACATTTTTGGGTTCTAAGAACATTTCGTGGTGGGACTGTGGGAATGCCGAGACGGTCGGTCCCTGCTCAAGCCGTGACCCACCACGCACCAAATTGCCCCAAGCCTTCTGACGTTCCAGCCTACCTTTTTAGCCCGAACCACCAGGAATAATTTCGAGCACCAAGGACGTGCCGAAACTGAATGGTTGTCACGCGTCGGGCTCTGGGAGGCGAGACTCGTTCGACACCGGTTCGATGCTTTTTTTGGTGCTCGGAATTGTTTTTTGGGATCTGGTCCGTAAGTACGATGGGAGCACCAAACTACCCCAAGCCAACCCGAATACCCCAACTGTCTAGGCGTAAGTCGGGCATGTCCCTCTACAGGAGGAAGGTTAAAACGTAGCAAAAGTAAACAAAAGTCTGGGGATGACTTGTCGACTATCGCTGAACAGGTGTTTGAACATTTGTTGTAGGCAATCTTTTGTTTCCCCCCATGTCCGCCTGTAGGAGGACATGACCGACCTAATGCTAGGCCTCCTAGATGGGGTCCGAGCAGATGGGAACGGAGGATTGCGCCGCATCGACGGTGCATTGCCGATGCGGCTTGATGCGGAGCCCGATTACCTCCACGCCGTTGTTGGCGATGCATTTCCGACGCCGCCGAGGCATCACCGATGCATCGCCGATGCGTTGGCGATGCGGCACGATCCTCCGACCCCGTCTACTCGGACCTTATCTGGGAGGCCTCTAAACCCGAAGGCTCCAATTTGCCCTCCAATCCCAGTTCGGTTGCGTCGGGGAACTTTGGGCAAAAACACCTGCGGAACCCGTACCACCCCAACCCGAAATTTGGGTCTTCGGGTTGGGTTGGGGTGGTCTGGTAGGCAGTCAGCAACGTGGTGCGGGCAAGATGTGTGTGTGTGTGTTCGCTGGTCAAGATTTCGATCGATTGAAGTCAAATTCGGGATGTCGCGGTCGGCGCTTTGAGGGAATGCGTCGATTTCGGCTGGATTTGGGGCCCCGGAGGGGACCCCAACCTTCGTGTTTCCCGCTCGAACCTGTGGGCACCAACGTCGACTTCGAGAATGTATGCCTCTCGCAAATCCATATCCAATGCATCTTGGAGCTTCGGGCCCCCTTCCCCAGACACCCGAGGCGCAGTGGATATGGATACGAATCTGGCCCCTGCGGTTCCTTTGTTATCCACACCCACTGCGCCCCAGGATCTTGGCGTCCCCTCCCAGCAAGCCCAGCCGCAGCGGAGATGGGTACAGCTCTTGCCCGCACTTGGCGGGGCGGTGGTCGTTACCGTCGGACACTCTTGGTCACTCCAGCGATGTGACTCGTCCAGCCTGGGCCTGCCTCCCAGGTTGGGCCATCACGCGTGGATCCGGGGCGAAAGCCTGGCCCCAGGGAGGGTGTCGGGAGCTCTGTGGCCGCGGGTTGGCACAGCAGCTCCGAGGATGCCCGAGGTCCACCCGCGTGTCGCGCCACCGGTTCTGGCCAGCCACGCTCGGGGAGCCACGCGCTGTGCGCTGCTCACATCCTCCTCTGCGGCGGGGACCGTCCGAGGCCGCCGCTTCTTCCGAGTACACGGAGGAGGAGGAGGAGGAGGAGGAGGAGGAGGAGGAGGAGGAGGAGGAGGAGGAGGAGGAGGAGGAGGAGGAGGAGGGGGAGGGGGAGGAGGAGGAGGAGGAGGAGAGGAGGAGGAGGAGGAGGAGGAGGAGGAGGAGAGGAGGAGGAGGAGGAGGAGGAGGAGGAGGAGGAGGAGGAGGAGGAGGAGGAGGAGGAGGAGGAGGAGAGGAGGAGGAGGAGGAGGAGGCGGAGGCGGAGGAGGAGGAGGAGGAGGAGGAGGGAGGAGGAGGAGGAGGAGGAGGAGGAGGAGGAGGAGAGGAGGAGGAGGAGGAGGAGGAGGAGGAGGAGGAGGAGGAGGAGGAGGAGGAGGAGGAGGAGGAGGAGGAGGAGGAGCAGGAGGAGGAGGGGAGGAGGAGGAGCAGGAGGAGGAGGAGGAGCAGGAGGAGGAGGAGGAGGGGGAGGAGGAGGAGGAGGAGGAGGAGGAGGAGGAGGAGGAGGAGGAGGAGGAGGAGGAGGATCCCCGAGCGTCCACATCCCGGGCTGCTCCCGGGCTCGCCGCCCCGCGGAGCGCGGAGGGCGGCACGCCATCCCCTCGCAGGGCGCAGCGTGGCGCCTGGGCCGTCGGCGCGGCACGCGGAGGGGAGGCCCGCGCGGCCGGGTGCCCCCCTGGGGAGCCCACGGGTCTCGGCACCCCTCGAGCGAGCGTCGACACGATGGGTTCCCCGCGTGGGGCGGGGCATCAAACGACGCGAAGATCGGGACAAAATCGGATCGGGATAACTCGAAATCTCTGAGGATCGGCGGGTTTGGAGGATGTATTGGGCGCCGCGGCCGCTCCAGAGCGTTCCGGAACGCTCTGAGAGCGCTCCGGAACGCCCTGGAGCGATTTATCCTGATCCCAGCCATGTTCTAGGGAACGCAGCTCCCCCAGCTGGCCAGGTCCTGGAGGATGTGATGGGCACGTCGAGCATGACAGACAGGAGCTGGGGGGCCACCAATCGGCCTGCAGCAGAACTGCAGTGGAGTCTCGTGCCAAAAACCGCCCTGCTTGCCTCCAGGGTGTCCCAGGTTTCTCGGGTGTCGATGTTTCTGCCATGGGAAGCGTGACGTCCCCACACCAAAAACAATGGACGCCATGGGGTCTCAGGGTTGGCTTTCTAGTGGGAGGTTTCTTGTGGACTTGCCTCCACTGTGCTCCGAGTTTCTCAATCAGCGTCGGGGGGGCACCCTCGCCGACAGCCCCACATCGATCCTCGTGGCGGGCAGCCACCGCGCGCTGAAGGCGCTCCGACCCCCGTCGGGGCGCGACGACGAGGCGAGGTTGACCCCCGACGGGGGGGTACACCCCCACGCTTATTAGAAACCCAGAGTAAACTCCCGGAGGCCTGCCCGCATTGCTCGGATCCATGGCGCTGGGCCCCCCCCGGGGCCTCCCCGAGGCGGCGCCGCCTGGCGCCGCCTCGGGGGGGCGAGTCCAGCGCTCCGCCGAGAGATCCGCGCGGATCTCCGAGAGCGCATGCTTTTCTGCAGATGTAGCCCGCTCGACGCGGAGCTCGTAGAACGTCTGAGCGCTCTCCCTCCCCATCGCCCCCCACGCGGCCGCTCGCGTCTTTCTCTCCCCCCCTCGTGCACGCCGGCCAATTCCAGCCTTTCGGGTGCCCCGAAATGCCGCACGCTGGAGCGCTTGCTCTCCCCTCCCCCTCTCCCCCCGCGCAGCCGCTCGCGTCTTTCTCTCCCCCCCTCGTGCACGCCGGCCAATTCTAGCCTGTTCGGTTGCCCCGAAATGCCACACGCTGGAGCAGACTAAGCTTGTGCAGATGTCCCTGAAACGTGGGAGCCGCTGCGCCACCCGCCGAGGGAGTCTGCGGCCATCGCCCGTCGTCCTGTGCGGATGTGCTTCTGCCCCGGAGGAGGCGGCGGCTCTACGCCTTCCTGGAGGCAGATGTGCAGAACATCCAGGTTCTGACGGAGGCCCTGTTCAGCTACGCCAGCGCGCAGGCGGTCGCAGCGGAGGCCCTGGGAGGAGGCCGCAAGAGGGACGTGACGGAGGTGCGGGCGGCATCGGGCCTCTTGAGGCGGACGGTGGTCGACATCTCGATCGTGATCCGCGACGTGTGGGGAGACGAGAGACAAGACAGGTTCATTCAGAGGAGGATGAGGCACCGATGCCGTCTCCATTGCCTCGTTTTGGTCTTTTTGGGCCTCCTTGGAGGTCCTCGTCCCCACAGCTGGATTCGCCTCGGGATCCTGGTCGGCACGAAACTGCATAAACGTAGACGTTTGTTCGGAGGTCCGCGCGGATGTCTTGGAGCTGCCCTGGACCCCCCTGGCGCCTTCCCCTGGCGCGAGGATCCAGCCCCGATATTCAAAAGTCTGGGCGGAGCTCCCGAAGTGTATGGTTATGTTTTCTCGTTGTTCCTCGACGATCGTGATACGCGACTTATCGGGGTCGAGAGACAAGACAGGTTCGCCGACCAGCTGCCCGACCTGAACAAGCTGCTGGAAAAGTTTTGAGGACTGGGCCGCCAATGGGCAGCGCAGAAAGGTCGGTGCGCAAAAGTGGGCTCTTGCACATGTTTCGCTCTCTTGCTCTTCACTGCATCCCGTTGGTAGGCGGTTCTCCGTGTTGCGCCAGTCATCGTTTCGTTGTGTGTTGCATGCGTCGCGCTCCGAGGGTCACCAGGGGTGTGTCACGTCCACATTCAGCCTGCCCACCAGCAGTATATCAATGCTCCGCTGATATGCCTTGTCTAGATGCTCCCACTGCGTCCGCCAGGATAACAGAAACCTACCATACGCTGTAGCTTCACTGCCAGATGCTTGGGTTCATCACATTCGGTGTGGCGTGGATGTTGGCAGTATGTGACTGTTGATGTTTTGTTCGACGATTGATGTGTCACGCATCCACGTCGCTCCCTTTCTCCTCAGTCTCCTCTCGCCTCTTCCTCTTCTTCCTCATCCCCACCTGCATGCCGCATTGCTGTCCCTGTCGGCACATGCTCTGTCTCCTCCTGCCGATCCTCCTTCTCCGCCTGCTGCTCGTTCACACTGTCGTCCCCGTGGTCCGCCTACCCCTCCTGACGGATCGCTCGTACTTCCCTAGACATTTGACGAGATGATCTTGTTCCATGCGCGGCCCAAGAGGTCCCGACCCCTCCCCCCGGGCAAGTTTTTTCGCCCCGCATGCATTTGTGACCGTCCCAGGGCCCGACTACCCTGACCTTCCAGGAGGGCTAAAAAATAGCACGCGACTTAAAAACCTATCCCAGAGCTATTCTACGTCTTAGTTTTAGGCGGTTTCGTCTCGTTTTTTAGGTTTTTAGGTCTCCAGTGCTAAAAAATAGCTCTCTGGAAGGTCAGGGTACGTAGCCCAGGAATCGAACTCGACGAAACACGGCCTGACCGAGAGAATCATCTCGTCGGAGATCCTGGCGGGCTCCCTGCCCCTCCTGCCCACTCCCCCGCGCGTCCTTCTGCTCCAAAGGGCCCCCAGAGCTCTCGACTCCGCCCAAGAGCCCTGGAGGGTGGGCGAAGGTGTCCCGGTCGTGGGCTCGGTACAGCACTCATCTTCCCTGGGGCGTGGTTCTCGTATACTCCAGATTTCGTAATAAAAGGCAGGGGGTCTGGACCCTCCAAGACAAGCCATTTCAGACCTCCCCCGTGGGAGAGCCCTCCAAAACATCGTCCCCAGACCCCCCCAGGCCCTCCAAGATAGCCTGGAAGAGACCCCCCCCCGAAATGAGACCCCCCTCCCTTTATCACGAAATCTGGAGTACTCGACGTGGCCCCAGGCGGTGAAATCTGACTGGGACGCGGATCTAGGCCTCCTGGATGGGGTCCGAGCAGATGGGGTCGGAGGATGGCGTCGCATCGGCGATGCATCGGCGATGCGGTTCGCTGCGGAGCCCGATTTTCTCTCCACGCTGGAGTCGCCGATGCATCGCCTGTGCATCGCCGAGGCGTCGCCGATGCCTCGGCGACTCATCGCCGATGTGTCGGCGATGCGATGCGATCCTCCGACCCCGTCCACTCCGACCCCATCTGGGAGGCCTCTGGTGGAGGTCGTGGCATCCAGAGCGAGACTCAAGGGGACCCGCCCCCTTCCCGGGGGCTCGCTGCTCTTCTGCCCCGCGTGCCGCCGGGCTCGCCCCGCGCTCTTGCGCGGCGGCGGCTCCTGCGCGGGCGCTCGAGCTTTTGGACTGCTGGCGCCGGCCCCGCGGCGGTCGACGTCGACCGTGCCGCGGTATGTTACCAGTTTGAAACATATCCCTATCCCTATGTTTGACATCACCTCACCTCGATGCCGATCTTAAGGATTCCCTGAGTTTTTGAGGGCCTATCCCTAAGATTGTCCTCGCTTTTTGCTCGCCCATCTTAGGGATAGGGATACGTTCGAGGCTGGTCAGTGTGGGAGCGCCGCGATCTCTCGCGGTCAGAGGCTGGCGCTGGAAGCGCACGCCGCCCCAGACGTGTGCGCGTCGTGGCAGAAGTCAGGGCGGGAGGCGTCTCGCCATTTTTTCGGTGTCCAGGGGCCCTCGCCTGGGCCCCAGGACCTTGGACAGGACGACTCAGGATGGACAACGGGCCGCAGGGAACGGGTCGGGACTCCCGGGCACCGCGCACGGGAAAAATCCGGACGTCGCAAGTCTGGGGCTATGGGAAGGCCGCGATCGTGGGGGGCCAGAAGCCGCTCCGGGAAAGCCGCGCTCGAGCTTTTTTCTGCGGAGCGACCCACGCGGTGTCAGAAGCCGGCGCTGGAGTTGTCATGGCGCGAGCCCGCCGCCACTGTGTGACGGTGCCGCTGTTCCCTCTGCAAACGCCCCCCTGCAGCGGTGCCGGTCCGCCTCCGCAGACTTCCCTATTCCTTCCCCCTCCGCGAGGCCGAAGGCAATGAGGTTTTTGGTTTGTGTGAGCGGCGGCGCAACTATTATCAAATCGGGCGCGTCCCTCTACAGGAGGAATGTTCAAGACTAGTCGAAAAATAGTCAGGGGACGAGTCTTCGGCTATTGCGAAGGCCTTACGGCCGGTGCCGCCGACCCTGAAGGGGAACGACGACGGCGGCGGCGGCGGTAGCGACGACGACGATGCTGACGTGGGTTGAGTCCTCAAACGTGCTTCTTGGGGTTTCTTCCGAGCGCTCTCGGGGGCCTCTGGGGGGATGTTTGGGGGCCTCTTGGGAGCCTCTTGGGGCCTCTTTGGGCTTCCTGGGGGCCTCTTGGGGGCTTCTCGGGGCTGAGGGCTCGAAATGTCCGTTCGGGTCCCCCATCTGGGGCTCTTGGAACCGTCTTGGGGGCCTCTGTGCCGTCTTGGAGGCGTCTTGGGCCGTCTTGGGGCACTCTTGGGCCGTTTGGGGACTCTCTTGGAGGCCTCTTGGGCCGTCTCGGGGCGACCTTGGGGGCCTCTTGGGCCGTCTTGGCGCGTGGGGAAGCGGAAGAGGCGAGAACGCCCAAATTCTTGAAAAAAATATTGGAAATCCATGATTTTTGCCTCTTGGGGCTCTCGTGGGAACGGTCCTGGAGGCCTCTTGGGGCGTCTCGCAGGCCTCTTGGGCCGTCTGGAGGCCGTCGAGGCGTCTTGGACAGATCATTCGGCGATTCGGGGCCCTCTTGGATCGTCTTGGGGGCCTCTTTGGGCACTCTTGGCCCGTCTTGGGGCTTTTTTGGGCTCCGGGATTCCCCGGGGGGGCGGCGTAAAAACTTGGGACCCCCCCCCGGGACCCCCCCCCCCGGGCGGGGAAGGGATCAAAGGGAAGGGGCTTCCCTTCGACTCAATTACGACGTTGCTCAATTTCGCTTTGGACTGGCACGCTTCAGGAGGAGGCCCTGGGAGAGGGGTAGAAGCAACGACGATGTGGGGAAAGGGGAAGGAACGACGACGACGACGACGAAGAGGGAACAGACGGAGAAGCCTCTTCCACACGCCGACAGGGTCGGCGGATTTGTTATAATCATATTTGAGCTTTTTTAATAATTTGTCGTTTTTCGTCCAGAGTCCGCTTGTAGGAGGACATGCCCGACCTAAACTATTGATTAGGAGGGCGCATGCGAAATTTACCCCACCTTCCCAGGATATCTGAGGGGGGAGGTGGGGTAGGGTTCGCGGGGGGAGGTGGGGTTCACTTCGTTCGGGACCTTCCGAGCGAAGTGAACCCCGCCCTCCCCCCTCAGGAATCGTGGGGTTGTGGGGTAGGGTTCGCATGTGGCCACCCAGCTATCCAGTCCTGCGGTCGGCCGTGTGCCACAACATGTCCGGATCCGCGGCCTCGCGGGCCGGGCCTTTGGGCCGCGACCCTGCGGAGAAGGGGCGTCTCATTGGCCAGTGCTCCTCCACCGCGAAGCTGATCCTGCTGAACGGTGGGGCTTCCTGCTTCGTGCAGTAGTCGCCCACCCCGCACGAATCACGAAGTCCTCCATCTCGCTGGGTAGACTGTCCTGCTCCACGTGTTTGTGTAGCCCAGCCAACGCGCGAAACAATACGTTGATGTCTTCGTGATGTCTGTTTGTGTTTGTGGCTGTCAATGACTCCAAGAGATGAGCGAAAGCATGAAGATGCGGGCTGCCGAGAGTGTGTCGGCTGCCTTGTCGTTTTACCGTGGCCATCTGCATGCTTATAACTATATGGTGGCCTACTAGGGACTCGAAGTAGACATCTCCTGCTGCTTTGTTCTCTCATCCTCGCCTCCATCTGCAGCAAGAGCTTCTTCTCCCGTGTCTGTCTTGTCCTTCCGTCCTCTCTTGGACTCCGAGCTGGCCTGAGGTTCCACCGCCTGTACTGCCGCACGATACTTCGACATCGAGTGTGAGAATGTGAGTGTCAAGATAGGTTCATTGGTGTGCTTGCAGAAAGTTTAGATCCAATGAGGCAGGCGTCTGAGCAGCAACAGCATCAGAGCGTGCATTGTGCACATGTGTGCTCCACACGCGCAGGGGTCCGCGAACTGAAATCTATCATGCATCTCTTGTGCTTGAGGGCTGCTGGCTAGATGACCGTATGCCGTCTCTCCGTCGGCAAGCGTGTTTGGGCAGAGCAGGCAACTGTTAGAACGTGTGACCGCGCTCGGAACACGGAACGACATGCAAGCATCCAGCAGGGGACCTCTTTCATTTTTGTTTAGCGCATCTGCGATAATTATGTGCAATGTGTTTTTTTAATATTATTCTGGTAGTTCTCATTACACACTACACACAATCCGAACAGCCCCCTTCACATGGGGTATCACACATGTCAAGCTCCGGATCTGGCTGCCTCAGCCTCGGTGGTGGACGCATTACAGATATTTCTGTGGACCTTCGACGCGTAACATCAATCTGCAGGAATGTGTCCAAAGCATCTTCTTACACAAACTGTCAAACTTGCCTTCTAGTTTGGACTCCAGTTCTTCCCGACCCTCTACTCCAACCAGCGCTTGCACATTACTCCAGAATTGTTTTGTCCGAGCGTGGGCCGAGGGAAGAACCTCACCCTCGCCAGATACTTCTTGGCTGGCTGACTCACGCCGCGCCTGACCGACCGCCGCCGCGATAACCTGAAGGTGGTTCTTCTGTGTTGCCACAGCTCCGTGCAGCCACTTTAGCCGTCCGGTTCTGAGCTCGACGGAGAGACTGCCGAACTTCATGATACACAGCAGCTTAATGTGACTCGGTACGCGTAGTGTGTGTTCTGTCTCCTCGTTGTGCTCACCTGGTGGAACCGCGCGTGCACATTTGAAAACCAAGTGATACAACGGTTCCAGAGGGTGCTTGGTGATATGTTTGGTCATGCGGAGAACGCGCAGACCCCGAGGATCTTTGGCCGCCGGGACTGTTTTCCCCTCCGTGTCGACGACCCCTTGGTGGGACACACGGCGGAGCCTCCCCGTCTGTGCGCAGAGCGCCTTTGACCAGGTTGGCGCCTGCGTCTCTCTGTTCTGCGCTCCCCCGGCTGCTCCACTCCGGCATCGGAAGCTCCGTTCTCCCACCCCGCCACCCCCTCCCGGACGTGGCACTGCTCGGCACCCCGCGGGCTTCGCGCATCATCGTCGGCGAGCGTGGACCATCCCCCCCCCCCCCACCGCATGTGCATGCGCCTCTTCGGCTAATCATCTTCGTTTCGCGCCCCGTTCGATGCCCCGCTTCCTGACCTTCGCCTGGGAGCCGCCAACAGAAAAGGCGAGCGCGGACGGGACCAGGTCAGCCTTCTGCCTGCTTTGCGGGGATCTGGTGGCACCTGGCAGGCTCACGTGCAGGGCCCCTCTGCCTTGGGCCTCTGCCCAAAGCCGAAGCCGTGCTCTCGACGCCGTGGCCGCAGGTCCGGGCCCAGGTCTCGACGGGGTGCCTCGTGGCGGCGTGCCCTCCTGGCACGTGCCCCTGGCTCGTGCGCGCTCGGCGCGCCCTCCCCTGCCCGCCTGGTAGTGTCAGCCTGTGATCCACAAAAGCCAGGAGGGGAAAACACACACACACACAGACACAATTCATCGTCCACTCCCAGGAAAATAAGGGAAAATATTGGAAGTGTGGGGGGAGACAAAAAAAACACAGAAAAGATTGGAAAATATAGGGGATCCTGTTATTTGTGTGTGTGTTTATTTGTGTGTCCTGGGGCCCCTTCAAAAAGGGTTCCCCCCCCCCCCCCCGGGGCTGATGAGTGGACCCCGCGGGGCGCCAAACCTTTCTTCAATCACGCCCGCCAGGGGTGTCGTCGCCGGCGCCGCCGAGGGGATCGCGCACCCCCCTGCATGACAGCCTCACAACGACTGCATTTCGGATAGAAGTTGTTATAAGGGTCGTACACATCCGAGGCGAATTTTCGTTCCCCGTCTCGGGCGTCGTCGTCGTCTTCTCCTTCTTCTTCTTCTTCGTCGTCGTTCTTGTCGTCTTCGTCGTCGTCGTCGTCGTCGTCGTCGGCTACAGCGGGCCTGCGCAGCACCCATCCCCCCTCCCATAGGGCATCCGCAGTGCGTCGTCGTCGTCGTCGTCGCCGCCGTTGCGATCTGCCGTCCGCCGTCCGTCGTCCTCGTCCTCGTCCCGTCGTCGTCGTCGTCGTCGTCGTCGTCGTCGTCGTCGTCGTCGTCGACGAAGGGAGTAGCAAATCCCCTCTTTGCTGCGCCCAGCTTTCGTCCAGCCCGCTTTGCCCGCAGGACCGCATCGGTTCGACAGAAAGAGGGGCGCCCTGATTCGCCCTTGCCTCCAAGCACTCCCCCCTTGCCCCTCGTTGGCGGCCGGGCGTCGGCGCTAATCACCGGCGCTGCCCCGTTAAATTTCAATATGGCAGGCGCCACCCCGCGATTCGCCCGAGCAAGTGAATTATCTTTTCAAACGCGCGCCTCCCACGGATTTGCAAGTCACAAGCTGACATTATGACAAGCGTACTGGTGTGTGTACCCTCTGCAAGAAGAAGTCCTCGCACCCTCCTGCGCCAGTGCAGCAGCAACCCGTTCCGTCTTACACACTGCTGAACCAACATGGCGTCTTCACGTGTGTAAGTTTTAACAGCACCGTTGGCACCCAATACGGTAGCCTTTTTTTTTCTGCGCTGTCACGAGGGATTTGACAGTCCCTTTTCTCGGTGCGGCTTGTAGTACCAGTTGGGCATCGTCATCACTCGTAAAGAATCTCCTGGAACTGGCCATCTCGGTAGTGATTGTCACGAGGGGAGTTTCGTCAGCGCTTTCCCAAAACCCTCCACGTCGATCAAAGTCCCCTCAGGTAAAAGTTTGACTTCTGCTCTGGGAGTCCTCCGCTCCAAGTGCGAAGGTCGGTGATCCCCTGTCTTGTTGTCCGCAGTCTCGCTCTTGAACGGTACTTTCCAAAGAGTTCTAGAATTCCTTGGGCTCATCCAGGTGAACAAAAAGTTTCGCCTCCGCTCTTCCCTCCGGACCTGGACCTGAACATTGCAGTTTCGATATCCACCCTTCTGCCGTCGGTCTTGTCGTAGGCACCCTGTTGTACATCCGTCCGCTCTGGACCCCCAGCGTGTCCCGTGAAGGAATCAGATTATCTTGCGTGCGTCATTGGAGCCATCTCGCCCGTCAGACTCCCATAATCCCTCCATTCCCATTGCCATCAACTGCTGAATGAAGTCCTGCTTGAACTTCCTCGGCTTCCTGCCGAGCCTGCAGATCTCAGTGTTCATTTCCTTTGGGGTATCCGCCTCTGCCTCCTTCGCCTGTCTCGCCAATAATATCTCCTTGAGTGTTTGACCGGGTGCCAGGTGTTTTTTTCCTTCTCCACAGGTCCTGGTGCTTCTCTCAGCGTATCAGCCGGTTCCTCCTGATAAGCCCTCACAAATTCCGCATTGATTTGGTCGGTGCCTCCTGTAAATCCCCATGTGTCGAATTCATTTCGATGTACTGCTAGCTGTCCCGCTACTTTTGCCAAAAGCTTCCCGTAAAGATGTACTTCATTGCATGCCTCCTGCTTCTAGTGGAATGTCCTCCTCTCCTCATGCTTTTCAAAACTATGCCAGTACACAGTGCAGATCGGGAGGTGGTCTTTTGGTGAGTGCCAGACACCGAATGTGTTGAAGAAGTCGAACCTGTTTTAAAGACGCGAAAGCTTCTCGAATGTTCTGACGAAGCTGGTGACGATGATGATGACGATGCCGACGTGAAGAATATGTCCACGCTGGCGACGTTGATGATGGCCACGTGTTACTGACGAAGGTTCCGGAAGGATTTTGACATGCGCGCGCGTCCGACGCGCGCGAGTGGTCCGCCTGGAATTATTTGACAGGCATCGTTCGACCCCAGCAGGCGAGCAAGGGGGATCGAATCGAATGGCGTCGACATGCGCGCGCGAGGGGACCGCGTGGTCTAAGTTGACAAACGTTTTGAACAAGCGATGGATGTCTTTTGCAATTTTCCGTTGAAGCGCGCAGACGTTTGCTTGTGTTTCACTTGCTTGTGGGAACTTCGATCTTGAAACCCGTCGATTTTGACGGATTTCGACATGCGCGCGCCACGCCGCGGGCGTGTGGACTTGGTGCCGTTTGTTTTCGCAAGGGGGCTTTTTGGAAATTGAGGATTTCGGATAAACGAGTGTGCACGCATAGTGTCATTTGACTCGGAGGAGGGAGGGGGCGATAGTGGGGTCTGGCTGGGATGGTATGACTTCACGCTTGAGAGGAAGGGTGGGGCGAAATCACGCGTAAGCTGCATGGTCCCAGGGGGGGGCGACAAAGACGGGGAAGGGGAGTAGAGCATGTTCCTGGTTGATTGGAGAATCGGCAGGGTGGAATCTATCTATCTATCCATCTATATATATATGTTGTGCAATCTATCTGGCCCGGCGACGGGCGGCAACGAGGCGGCGATGGGGCGGCGACGTCGACGGCATAGCCGTTGGACCGACGCCCAGGCCCAGAAAGCGGGCGGCGACGAGGCGGTGGCGGGGCGGCGACGGAGACGACACGTGATCGCCAGACCGACGGCCAGACACGGCTCTCTAGACCATAAGGGAGATCTCCCAAGTGCAATCGTTGATTCGGTTGAAAGGGGCAGAGGCAGCAGCAGAGCGGAGGGGGTGGAGGGGGCAGCGGGGCAACGGGAGCGGACGATGGAGAGCGATAATTTGGGGTGTGGTTCTTGGGAGGTTGAGGCCGGCATCGGCGCTGGGTTATCCGTGGTGTGATACTCGCCGCGCGGCGCTGTCTAACATAGGTCATAGTGCGTTCGCGATATCCGTTGCCAGGTACCCGTTTCCGGGCATCCGCGAACGTGATCGAAAACGGTAGCGTAAGCCTTATCCGTGGCCCGTCTAATCGGGCGGAATCCCGCTTGATTCCACCGAATCCCGTCTGATCCGGCTTAGTTGGGATTAGTCCTGGGCTTAATGCGGCCTCATCTAGCCCATGAGCGTTGTAACGAAGATTTCCCAGGAGATGATGCTGATGATGCTGATGATGATGATGACGATGATGTTGATGATGATGATGATGATGGTGGTGGTGGCAATGATAATGGTGACGATGACAATGATGATGGTGATGTTGATGCTGATGATGACTGCGATGATGATGTTGCTGATGATGATGATGACGATGCTGAGCATGATGATGATGGTGATGGCGTTGATGATGATGACGATGATGATGATGATGCTGATGATGATGATGATAATGATGATGATGATGATGATGATGATGCTGATAATGATGATGCTGATGCACGGTGATGATGACGACGAGTCTGATGTTGTTGAGGATGAGGGTCAGGATGATGATACTGATGAGGATGATCATACTTACGAAGATGATGATGGTGATGATGATGATTCCGATGAGGATGATGATTAAGATGAAGATGATGATGATGATGATGATGATGATGATGATGATGATGATGATGATGATGATGATGAGGAGGAGGAGGAGGAGGAGGAGGGAGGAGGAGGAGGAGGAGGAGGAGGAGGAGGAGGAGGAGGAGGAGGAGGAAAAGGAGGAGGAGGAGGAGGACCACGACGACGACGAGTATGATAATGAGGCGGAGGAGGAGGACTAGGAGGAGGACCCCCCACCCCCCTTTCCGAGGCGGCCGCGCGCAGCTCGCTGCCGCGGCCTCAGCTCCCGGCCGAGGGTACCGTTGCTGGCCCCGACCAGGGCGGGGGGATGTCACCGGCGGGTTCATGACATCTTCGTCTTGTCTTCCGTCTTCTTCTGCTTCTTCTTCTTCTTCTTTTCAACGCGTGCGTTGGCACCCGCTTGGGCCGCGCTCAGGCCTCGTGCCATGATTTGCAAACCGTCCTCTTCGACGCCCCCCTCAGGAGAAGGAAGAGGAAGAGGAGGAGGATGATGATGAGGAGGAAGAATAGGGGGGGATGGACCTCGACACTTGAGGAGGAGGAGTCGCTCAAGAAACAAGAGGAGAAAGAGGAGGAGGAGGAGGAGGAGGAAGGGGAGGAGAAACAGAAGGAGGAGGAGGAGGAGAAGGAGGAGGAGGAGGAGGAAGAGGAGGAGGAGGAGGAGGAGGAGGAGGAGGAGGAG
>CAUYUJ010005267.1:0-7500 GCA_963575745.1 Prorocentrum cordatum
ATCATCATCATCATCATCATCATCATCATCATCATCATCATCATCATCATCATCATCATCATCATCATCATCATCATCATCATCATCATCATCATCATCATCAGCAGCATCATCATCGTCATCATCATCATCATCATCATCATCGTCATCATCAGCATCAGCATCCTCATCCTCATCATCATCATCCTCAACATCATTATCAGCAGCAGCATCATCATCATCATCAGCATCATCATCATGAGTATCAGCATCATCATCATCAACATCATCATCATCATGATCATCCTGATGATCATCATCATCAGCAGCTACAGCATCAGCATCAACATCAGCATCATCAGCATCATCTGCATCATCATCATCATCGTCATCAGCATCATCATAATCATCATCATCATCATCAGTATCAGCATCATCAGCATCATCAAAAGCATCATCCTCATCATCAGCATCATCATCATCATCAACATCATCATCATCACCATCATCACCATCATCACATTCATCATCATCACATTCATCATCATCATCAGCATCATCATCATCATCATCGTCGTCCTCATCATCATCATCATCATCATCATCATCAGCACCATCATCATCATCAGCAGCAGCATCATCATCAGCAGCAGCATCATCAGCATGAGTATCAGCATCATCATCATCATCAGCAGCATCGTCATCATCATCATCATCATCATCATCGTCATCGTCGTCATCAGCATCATCATCACCATCATCATCATCAGCATCATCATCAGTATCATCATCATCAGCATCATCATCATCACCGTCATCGTCGTCACCACCACCACCGCCAACATCACCATCATCATCATCAGCAGCAGCAGCAGCAGCATCAGCATCACCATCATCATCAGTATCATCCTCATCCTCATCATCCTTATCATCAGCAGCAGCAGCATCAGCATCAGCATCAGCATCATCATCATCAGCATCATCAGCATCAGCATCATCATCAGCATCAACATCAACTGCATTATACTATTCGTCATCAACTTCATCAGCATCGTCGTCACCATCATCGTCAACATCATCATCATCATCATCATCATCATCATCATCATCGGCATCATCATCAGCATCACCGTCACCATCAGCATCATCAGCATGATCATCATCATCGTCTTCATCATCAACATCATCGGCAGCACCATCATCATCACCACCACCACCCTAATCATCATCACCATCCGCATCATCATCATCATCGTCATCATCATCCGCAGCATCAGCATCTTCATCAGCATAATCATCAACAACAGCACCATCATCAACAACAACCTCCTCCTCATCATCATCAACCACAACAACATCATCATCATCATCATCATCATCATCATAGTCATCCTCCTTCTCCCCATCCCAGTCCTCATACATTCATCCAGCCTCCTCCTTCTTCTCCTCCGGACTCCTCCCTCCTTCGCACGGTTCGGCCGTCCCCCTCTGTGCTCCCGCATTTCCCTGGTCACCTCAACTCGCCTGGACATCGTTTCTGGATGGATTGGTGCACAGACGCGAAGCGTCTAGAATTCCATAGCCCACAGTCATCAACGATAAACTATAAGGGGCTCGGACAAAAAAGAAAATGTTGGAAGGTGCCGCGCGCCAGGGCGTGTTCCCGAACCACTCGTTCGGAGCCAGGAGAGCCCAAATACAGGCAAGAGGGCCCCGAGAGGCCACCGAGACGGTCCAAGAGGACCCCGAGTTGGCCCAAGAGCCACAAGATGTCCAACATGGCTCAAGGCGGCCCCAGAGCTCACCCAGACGCCCTAAGAGAGCGCAAACAGGCCCCCCAAGAGAGCCACAAGGGGCGAATGTGATTGATCTAACGTAATTGTTGGAAGGATCTGAATGATTTGCAAGAGCATCCTAAGATTCTGACAGGAAGATATGTAGATGGCCTTGTTCGATGATGGATCACTATTCTCAGTGGCTGGAACGCCCACGATGACATGACACAACATTGTTACCCGTTGAGTGGGAGCTACGATTGCCCGACCCTAGAAAGGAAGCGGACGCGAGCGCCTCTTCACCTTTGCAACCAAAACAGCTGCGGTCAACGCGCAGATGGCCAGCGGCAATGCACGGCAAGGTCGGCGGCGGCGGCGGGCGATGGCAGGAATGGGGCCATATTAACACTCTGGCGTCATCGCCCATTCCAGATTTCCGACCGACCAAGACGGCCCAAGCGGCTCGCAAGAGGGCCCCCAGTCGGCCCAAGCGGGGCCTGAGGTGGCCCCAGAAGACACCAAGGGGTCCAAAGACGGCCCGGCGAAGGGCCTCGGAGGGGGAGCACGAAGCGACGTCTCGAGCCCTCCGCACGAAGATGACCCCAAAAACGACAGCAGCCCCGAAACTCCCCCCCCGCAGGCTGCAGGAGTCCCCCAGGAAGCCCGAAGTGGGCCCCAAGAGGCCCCCTATAAGAGTCCCCCGGGTGGCCCTGGAGCCACTGCAAAACCGCCTTCAGGAAGCTTCGTAAAGGCTTCCTAAGAGATCCGCGCATGCATCCAAGAGGCCTCTGGTCTGCAATCATGGCGCCTTATATATATATATATATATATATATATATATATATATATATAGAGATAGATGCATACATACATTACATTACATTACATTACATTACATTACGTTACAATACATTACATTGCAGTACAGTACATTACATTACATTACATTACATTACATTACATCACCTTACCTTACCTTACCTTACCTTACCGTACATTACATTACAGTACATTACAGTATATTACAGTACAGTACATTACAGTACATTACATTACATTACATTACATACACAAGTGCATACATATATGTATACATACATGCATGCATGCATGCATACATGCATACATACATACTTACATGCATGCATACATAGATACATACATACATGCATGCATACATACATACATAAAAATTCAGTCATACCTACATACATAAATACATACACACATACATACATGCATGCATACATACATACATGCATGCATGCATACATACATGCATGCATACACATATATACATATACGCAGACATGCCAGCATACATAAATACATACATGCATGTATGCATGCATGCATGCATGCATACATAAATGCATACATACATACATGCATAGAAACATACATATATAGATATACCTATACATACACATACATGCATGCATGCATACATACGTGCATGCATGTATACATGCATACAAACATGCGTACGTACCTACCTACCTACCTACCTACCTACCTATCGATATGCCTACATGCATGCATGCATGCATGCATACATACATACATGCATACAGACTTACGCACACATGCATGCATACATGCATGCATACATGCAGACATGCATACGAGCATACATACATATATACATTTATATGAAAAACTATAGGCACCTACATTTATATATACAGATATTTACAAATATAATATATATGTGTATATATGAATATATGTACATATGAATTTATGTATAAAAATAAAAATACGGAGGCAAAGAGTACAAACATATATCTATATATATGTGTTTTATATATATATATATATATATATATAAAAAAAAAAAAAAAAAAAAAAAAAAAAAAAAAAAAAAAAAAAAAAAAAAAAAAAAAAAAAAAAAAAAAAAAAAAAAAAAAAAAAAAAAACGACGGAGACAGAGACACAGACACGGACAGAGACACAGGACAGAGACAGAAACATAGACAGACACAGACACGGACACATATTCAGACAGACAGACAGACAGACGGAGAAACAGAGAGCGAGAGAGAGACTGAGAAAGAGAGAGAGAGAGAGAGCAAGCGTGCGAGTGAGCGTGGTTGTGCGAGGGCGCGCAAGAGTGCACCCCCCTTCTACTGCAACTGAAAGATCACGCATTTCGCACTCGCACCTACACACTTGTAACTTTTCAAACCGTCAGTGTCCTGATGGTCAAGATCCGTTGGCTGGCCCTACGGTTGGCCTAGAAATCCTCCCATGCGCTCCCAAGCGGCACTTAGCTGAGTCACGGCTCCAAGCGCTCATCGAACGTCCTCTCACACGAGTGAGGAACTTAGGGCTTCGGAAGACTAATCGACGCGCATGCCGAGCTCAGTAGCAGTACAATATACGCCCACGCCAAGGAGCTCACATGCATGCGAGATAGTTGGACAAATGTTCGATTACGCCTGCAACATAATGTGCACCTACATCATGCGCAACCGTATTTGACTACCCGTGCACAGCCGCACACGGCTCTGGATCTGCAGCCGTGCTTCTGCACCCGCGCCTGCGCGCACGCGCATGCGCACTCTCCTTTGCTCATGTAGTATAACAGCCCCGAGAATTTTTCGGGTCGCAGCGCTGGCGGTCGCTCAGCGCGGTCGAGGCGGAAAGCCGGGCCAAGAAACCGCTGATTGTGCAAGACGGTTGGAATATGTATAACCTCGAAGTGCACTTCTACCCGCTCTTCTAACGAAGCCAGGAGCGGGACAAAGTTGGATCGGGATAAGCCGGGGCTCTCTGATACCTCGCGCTGCTGGAGGATGCGTCGGGCGCCGCGGCTGTCCCAGAGCGCTCTGGAAGGCTCTCAGAGCGTTCCCGAGCGCTCTGGGAAAATGTGTGCCCCATTCCTGGGCCTCGACGTGCACTTCCACCTGCTCCCCTCCCCGAGGGCTCGAAAGCGCCGCCGTTCGCGCAGGCGCCGGCACAGAGCAGCAAAAAACCTCGGGAACGCGACTTTCAAAAGTCTGCGCGGATGTTCCTTGGATGGGCGCTGCAACCCACTCCCTGGCGCAGAGCGCGCCAGGGGCGGCGCCAGAGGCGCCGACAAGGGGGACCAGCACCGGTCCAGGAAATCCGCGCGGAGCTCTGAAAACTTATGGTTACGCAACTGTTTTGTCTTCAGTTCTATGAATCCAGCGTCTTGATTTGTTCCCTGCAATCCCCGAAGTCCCGACCCGTTCCCCAGGGGCCGGCTTGTCGTCCTGTGTGAAGACGAGAGCGTTCCACTACTCGCAACGTAACTACTCGCAAATTTCCTGGATCCGCCGCGGGGGATCTGCGATAAATTTCGTCGAAGCAAACATATGTTTTTCGGACGTTTGCGAGTAGGCACTCTGCGAGTAGCGGAGTGCGCTCAATGAGTGTCGTTTTGGTTGACGGTCGCGGGGCCTGGCGAGGACCACCAGATGCCGGAAGCGGTGAAAAGCCTCCGCCCCCATTGTTCCAACACGTTTGACGCCTGCGCGCCTCCCCGCCGGATGCGGCAGCGCTCGACAGGCGGCAACGGGCAGCGTGGCGAAGCCTCGACTCACACACGCACACGAGCGGCAACGGGCGGGAGCGGGCGGGAACGTGGCGAAGTATCGACGCGCCCACGCAAGCGGCAGCATGCGGCGACGGGCGGCAACGGGCAGGCACGCGGCTCATCATCGACGCACCCATCCGACTCCTCAGTGAGACAAGTGAGAGCCCCCAAGTGCGAGCACAGGCTGTAGAGGCCTCCTAAACTGGGTCGAAGTAGATGGGATCAGGGGGTCGCGCCGAATCGCCGATCGGCGAGGCAGGGGCGATGCACGGGCGACGTCGGCGATACATCGGCGCCGCCGGCATGGAGAGTTTCGGATTCCGCATCGCCGACGCATCGGTGATGCGGCACGATGCTCCGGCCCTGCCTGCTCCGACCCCGTGTGGGGACCCTGAAGTCTGGGGAGCGTTGGACGTACGGCCGGCGTCGCAAAGACTGAAGGGGCCCTGGGACACACAAATAAATACACACAAATAAAAAGGTTCCCCATATTTTCCCATCTTTTCTGGGTTTCTGTCTTCCCCCCCCCCCACGTCTCCTATTTTCCCATATTTTCTGGGGATTCGAGGATTAATTGTGTCTGTGTGTTTCTTTCCCTCCTGAACAGCGTGCAACGAGCGGGCCGGTGGCGCCACCTCGCACGCTGCGTCTGTGACGCCCACCGTACGTCCAACGCTGCCCAGACTCCAGGCCTCCCATATGGGGTCGGAGCAGACAGGTCTGGAGGCGCGCGCCGCGTCGCCGACGCATCCCGGCGGTGCGGAACCCGAGCTTCTCCACGCCGACGCCAGCTGCGTGCGGCCCGCGCTGCCACAGCCAAGGCGCCTGGCGGCACTGCAGGACCTCCCGCGGCACCTGCGCCTGGCGGGAGCGGCGCGAGTCGGGTGGCGCCACCGCTGGACGGCCACTGCGGGAGGGGAGCACCAGGCAGGCAGGAGGGGCGGGCACGCCCGGGTGGGTGGGGGGGAGCAGGGTGGGGGAAGGGGGAGCGGGCGGGGAAGAGGGGGAAGGGAGGGGGCCAGAGGGTGCAAGTGCGGGAAGGGAGCAAGAGCAGGAGCCAAGCTCAACTCAGCCAAGTCGATAGGGCTCCACTCAGTCGGGTCGAATGCTGCATCTTCGTCCGCTCGTGCGTCGGCGACGCTGCGTGCCGAACACGTGCGCCGCGCCCCAGCGGCAGCTCCACTCTCTAGAACAATGAACGCAGAGCCGAGGCGAGAGCGACATTTCGGCCGTTCGCCCGGGATGCGTGTCACGTCCCGCTCACGCCGCCCAGTTTGCAACATGGTCGACATAATGTCCATGTTAAGGCTGGCAAACATTGTGTGGCTTCTTTGCTGTGTTTCTCTGGCACGAGAGATGGGACCGCCCAGATGGGTTTGCCAGTGGCTGGCTGGGTGAAGGGTACACACAGATTAAACAACAAGGACTACCAAGGTCAAGCGAACCAGACGGCCCCGCCTATTCCCACCCACCCTTCCATTACATAAGAGTCACCTGTGGCACATTGAGAATGAAACGCGCCCCCGCCTCGCAGACGGAAGGCGCTCGCGCGCGGTCCCGCTTCCGACGACTTGGCGATGGGAAAGCCAAGCGCGCTACGCGAGGGCGGGGGCGGCAAAACTTCCGATGGGCCAAGCGAAGACGCAGCGTGTGCCGCACTGGCACGGCCCTGCCACTCTCAGGCATGAGCTGCGCGGCGCTCGGGCGAGGTCGGCAGTTCGCCCGCTCTCGCGCGGCCCAACTGCCGCTGTCGCCGTCATGCGATTCGGCGGGCGAGCCATGCGCCGCGCCCGCTTGGGATAGACCTTCCCAGCGAAATGCGCCCACCCGCGCGGGCCCCCCAAAAAATGTGCGAGTGACAGATGCGCACCGCGTCAAAACGGGAGCGCCAACTCCAGGCGAAGTCTGCGCTGCGTCGGACGGATTTGTTTTGTTCTACATGTTCGTTCGCTCGCACGTCGACAACGCTGCGTGCGAAAAATGAGCACCGCGCCTCGGCGGCAGCTCGATCTCTTGGGGAACTGCGCGCGGCGCCGTAGCGAGAGCGACACTTCGGCCTTTCGCGCGGGATGGGTGCACCGTCCCATTCAGGCCACCCAGTTTGCAACATGGACGACATGATGTCCATGTTGAGACGAAAACCGTCAACCTCGCATTGCAGTTTCACACGTAGGATGGAGGGTC
>CAUYUJ010005267.1:12500-62856 GCA_963575745.1 Prorocentrum cordatum
GGGGGCTCAGGAAAGGCGACGAAGGCAACGCGCGCTGAGGGCGCAAAAAGAGAAGGTTGGAATAAACGAAAGCGGTGAGGTGACTATCAAAATCTGCCCAGCCAATCTGACATGCGGAACACTGCGCCTCAGTTTGGGGGATCTTGAGGGCCAGGACAAAATGTGAATTCACATTGTGAGGAAAAGCAAAATGTGAATTCATATTTTCGAGAAAATGAACATGTGAATTCAAATGAAAAAAGGAACATGCGAATTCACATGTTGGAGTGCTGCATGGGAATCTTTATGAAGGGGCCAGAATGTGAATTCACATTTCGAGAAAAAGGAAAATGCGGATTCACATTATGGGAAAAGCCTTCCCCGAAGAAACAAAAAAGTTCTCAGAAGGCCGGAGGGCTTCTGAGAAGCCCCGCCGCCTTCCGAGAAGGCCTTCTCATTCTCACTTCACCCGCTCGCTCGCCGCCGAAAATCTGCCAAACCAGGCAGCACACAATCACGACAAAAACAGAAGGTCGTTCGTCGTGTTGTTCGCTATGGCGCTGCCACTCTAAGTCAATAACTAGATAACTTGTCAGACACGGGGAATCGTTTGGAAACCCACGATGCACAAGGGGTAACGAATCTCGACGACTTGCGATTCCAATGTGCCAACGCGATGAGCGAGGACAGGGTCAGGGATGAAGGGAAAAAATGCGAATGGAGTGCAGAAAGCAAGAAAGCTGCATGCGCAGCAGCGCGAAGAGGTTGGGATCGTGAAGCCATGTTGAAGCTTGATTTGTTAGACGAGTCAGGTACGGTCTGACGAAGGGCACCATGGAGGAGATCTTCATATTTCCGGAATGAAGAATCAGGAACAATAAGTAGAGATGATGCTTCGACTGCCCCAACAAACCTCGTATGCCATCCCTCACACTACTCTGCGGCCTCGGTTCACGTTGCTCTATGTTTACATACTCTTGCTCCTCTTCATTGGCAACCTCATCCACCTCCTCTGCTCCAGATACATTGCCCACCACGCACGGACGCGTACGGAGACAGCCCTGATAGACAGGCATAAACAATAATTGAATGATCGCACGGTTGCTGAAAGCCAAAGTGCATAGAACCGACAGCTTATCCGCCAAAACAAGCCAAGTAAGAGGAGACGTAGACCAACATGCACAGATTCTGTGCGGCCACAAAACGGCGGCGCGCCCACAGGAAGCGAAAGGGGGCAGGCCTTCTCAAAGGCGGCGGGGCTTCTGAGGAGCCCGCCAGCCTTCTGAGAGGCCCCCTGTGGCGTCGGACAAGACACAGAAACCTTCTCGGAAGGCTGGAGGCCTTCTGAGCCTTTTCTTAGAATGCCCGCCCCCTCTGCCTCCCTCCCCTGGGCGCGCCTCAGAACAAAGACAAGAGTCAGAGGGCACAAAGCAGAGTGAGCCCGTGAGGGGGAATCTCGGGGGTTCCACGACCGTGTGGTGACGCAGACCGCGCGGTGATCTCGAAACCCCAAGAGACCTCGCCGCACCGTCTTGGGACCCTGTAGGCCTCAGCCGCCCGAGACGTCCTCGGAGAACGACCCGAGTGCCAAAACCAGGCGGTGACCAGGAATCCCGACTGCCTCACCAGGCGGCGCGGTTTTCGGCAACCCAAAAGGGGGTCCAGTTGCAAGGGGGGGGTGCAATAGTTTTGGGGCAACTGCATTGCAAATGAATTGCCCCAAAGAATTGGATGGCATTGTATTGCAACCAATGTGTTGCACACGAAAGTCCAGCCATGCATCTGCGCCCCGGAACGTGTTGCGCGCCCCAAGTGTAGTGCAGCCCCACGAATCCATTGCACCAAATCTGCTGCACCGCCCCCTTGTCGCTGGACCCCCTCTTGGGTCAACCCGAGGTGGCCACCACGCCGCGGCGGGGCCGCCGAGCACCCCTCTCCGCCCCCAGGAGCGAAGACGAGCGGCCCGGGGCGTGCTGCGCCTCGGCCAGTCGCGGCGTCCCGCATGTTCATCCAGTTGATGCGGAAGCCTGGGCTCCCCACTCTTGCGGGGGGGGGGGCGGGGCGCACGAGCTGCCTCGGCGACACGCCGCCGCCCGGCCTGCCTGTCCGCCCCTCCGCCCGCCTCTCCGTCCCCCCGGGGGCCCCTCCGAGCCGCGGCGCTCGGAGAGCTGCGGTGCGGGCCGCCTCTGCGCGCCTCGCTGCCGCTGCCGCCGCCGCCGGCGCCGCCGTGGCCGTGGTGCGGGCCGCTCTGCTCGGGAAACTTGTATCGCGCGTGTAGTGGCCACCACCCACCACGCGCGCGGCCGTGGGGAATCCACCAGCTGACGAACCAACAACACAAACCGGGGGTTCGGAAAGGGCTATGGGTGCGTGTTGTCGGATGGGGATCCCCGCTCGAACGGGAGCGTTCCCTAGGGTCCGACAACCCGCACCCATACCCATAGCCAGTCCTCCTCTTAACGACCCCCATTATGGGTATGGGTGTGTGTGTTGTTCGCTCGTCACCAGCACACTGCTGTCGAAAGAAGCGCGACCCAAACGGGGGAGCGGCCCGCCGGCGGGCTCCCGCCGGCGGCGCGTCCCTGCCGTTCGCTGCTCTCCTTCCGACTCGTCGGCTGCACGGGGGCGACGCTCGAGGACGCAGGCCTGCGAGCCCACGCGGGTCTGCAGCTCGACGGGGGGGCCTGGGCCCCCCGCCTGCCACGGAGCGCCGTGCCGCCTGCACTGCGCAAAGGCCCCGAAGGACTCGGCGGCCAGAAACCGCGGAGGTCCTGCCCACTCCCCCACCCAGGGGCCCTTCTGGGCCGTCTTGCGGGGCTTGGGCTGTCTTTGTGCTCTCGTGGGGGCCTAATGGGGGGTTCGGGGGGGCCCTCGTGAGGCTTTCTTGGGGGCATCTTGAGGCTCTGTCGGTCCGTGCTGGGGCCCTCGTCGGCGGTCTTGGGGCCCTCTTGCGCAGTATGACACGCTTGGGTCGTCCGCCGGCCCTCTTGGAGGCCTATGGGCCGACTCGGAGCGATTTGTGCGGTCCGTTGGGCCGTTTTGGTGCGGCCTCGGAGGCCGTCCAAGCCGGATTAGGCCGCTCTTGGCCAGCAAAGGCAGGAACTAGAACATGTCAAAAACCTGAAAACAAATCAGTGGCCACCTCAGACACTCTCGGCTGTCCTGTTGGGGGCCTTTGGGGGCGGCTTGGGAGTTTCGTGAGCTGTCTTGAGGCCGTACTGGGCCATCTTGGAGCGTCCTTGGGCCGTCTCGGGTCCCCTCTTGGGCCTCTCTTGGGCGTCTTGGAGATATCTCAGAGCGTCTGAAGTGCCTCTTGGGCAATCTGGGGGGGGCTCGAAGTCGCTCTGAGGGCTCTCTTGGGCCGAAAGTCACGATGGCCGACACCCCAATGAAGGAGGGATGGGCCAGGTTTTGGCCAACCCGAGAAATTTACCTGGACTTGGATGTGTATATATATATATATAGAGAGAGAGAGAGAGAGAGAGAGCGAGAGACATATACATATGCATATGCATATACATATACCTATACATATCCTTCGCCAGACAACGCTCTCCCAGGACTGCACATATTTTCTGTGTGAGGCGCAGATCTGGCTGCAGGTACCGATGCCCGCAAGGCTGATCGAACAGGCACGGGATGCGCCAGCAGGACGTAAGACACAGAAGCTCCAGGTGGATTGGAAAGATAAAGCGAGAGGAGGGGCGGGAGGGAGGGAGCGACTCGAGCATCAATACGGCACCGTGCGACGGTGGCAAGAAGAGCTGGACTGATTCCAGGATGCCCGTTCGCAGAACTACAATCCTTCGCCAGACAACGCTCTCCCAGGACTGCACATGTGTTCTGTGCGAGGAGCAGATCTGGCTGCAGGTACCGCTTCCCGCAAGGCTGATCGAACAGGCACAAGATGCGCCAGCGGGACGTAAGACACAGAAGCTCCATCTACACGCATACTATGACTCTGGCCAAGGGCCGCAAAAACTAAGGATGAATCAGGGGCCACATTTTCTCCAGGCTCGAATTAGCAACTGACTTGAAAATCACGGCGGCGGCTTGGCAGGGCGAACTTACTGGGGCATGCGGCGGCGCTGCTGGTCAACTTTGATCCTTCTAACAGTTGACGGCGGCAGCCAGTACGACAGCAGAACCCCTTCTTTCCAGAGCAAATGCGGCGAAGCTGATCGAGCCCCGCGACACGCCATCCCTGGATGCGGGTCCGATTTCGGTACACAGCCCCGTATTGGCAATAATCAAGGATGACCTTCGTGCTGCACAGGCGTTCACACAAGTTGGCCATGGCAGGGGTGGACCAACGAGCGGAACCCGCAGGGTTCCCGAGGAACACTGCCACTCTGTGGCGCACGCAAGCTCTGATGACGGAGATGGTGAAACGGGCTGCGGCGCTGCCGACCTCGATGCGCTCGCGGTCGGCGGAGCGCTCCAAGGCGTCTGGATGACCCCAGATGTGCTCGGCGTCGCGGAGCGGGCCGCCTCGGCGCGGGCGGCCTGCCTGCCCGCGCCGAGCGGCGCTCCAGGACGCGCACGGCGTGACAAGCCGTACTCCGTCGATCAGCCCCTGCCTGATCCAGCTGAGCAGAACCTCCTGGACTGGCCTGAAGGCGGGGCCGTGGAGATGGCAGTCGCGCGCCTCGACCGCGACGGCAGCGCCGCCGAGCGACCGCAAGCGCCCTGCGATCCGTTCGGCGCCGGCGAAGACCTCCAGAAAAGCCCGCCGCTCTGGCGCTCGCGCCTCGCCCAGGCCAGCTCTGCCGCCATGCGCTCGCTGCTTCAGCGCCTCGGCCGCGTCGCGGCCAGCGGCGGCACTGGCGGCGGCCGATCCCCGAGGAAGAAGGCCTGCAGATCCGCCTCGACCCTCTGGGCACATGCGAGCGCCCCTGCCGGTAGCCGGGCGGGCCCCCTCAGCGCCAGCGCGGCCTTCTCGTACCTCTGGGCCGAGGCGTCGCTCCTCCAGCGCCCCCGCTCCTTGATCTCGGCGAGGGGCCCCCCGTGGCTCACCGCATCGAAGGACGCGCCGCACAGCTGCGGGTGCAAGACGTGCACCCCGGCACGAGAGCCGCGCCGTGCAGCACGGACGTGAGGCGCGCGGCGTCGAAGGACCAAAAGCACCCCCGCGGCTGCCGCTCCTTCAGCGCAGTCAGGTAGAGCCCCAGCCACTCGTAGCCCGGCCAGTCCAGGATCACGCTCTCGTCGAACTCGCCAGTCTTGTCGCGGCGCTCGAGCTCGCGCGCGCCCAGCACCAGAGCCCAGCGGGGCGAGCCCCCGGCCCCCAGGACGGGCGGCACAAGCGACGCTGGCGAGAGACCGAAGGTCCCCAGGCCGCAGGTACCCCATGAAGGCGACCAGAACGGCCACGGCCTCCTCGATGTGCCCCAGCCACAGCAGGCCGCCGAGGAGCCCCATCAGCCCGGCGAACGGCAGCCGGGCGCGGCTGTGGACGGGGAGCAGCTTGCGCCACCCCTGAATCGCCCGCCAGGACCGCGGCAGCTGCTGCTCGCTCGGAGCTCCGGCCACAGATGCTGCAGCGCCGCCAGAAACTTTGACCAGTCGCTGGCGGAGTGGCCCTTCCGGCAGAGCACGTCGAACCATTGGGCGCGACCTCGTCGAGGGAGCTATGATCCAGCTTCTCGCTCTGGCGGTCCACGCACTCCTTGAACCAGCCCAGGCGACGCAAGTAATCCTCCAAGTCGAAGGCTGCACCGACGAGAGCTCCAGCACGCTCCGCTGGAGGAGCTGGGCGATGAGCGCGGCCAAGGCGAAGCGCTCGGCACCTCTCTTCGCCCGATCCTTGCTCTGCGTCAGATGCTGCCTCCAGGCCAAGAGGCTCGCGTGGCTGCCAGATCCCTTCGGCCCCTTCGAAGCCGCGGGTACCCTCTGGGCCGAGGGGGGCCACGCCCCCGGACGAGGAGGAGCTGTCACTGTCACTGTCAGCTTCGTCGTCGGAGTCTGAGCCGAGGGCGTGGAGCGCGGCCAGCTCGAGCTCTCGCCGCATTGCATCGCCTCCAGCTCCAGTTTTCCGCTCAAGCACGCCCCGGTAGGCCTCCGCCAACCGCTCGAAGTCGATGCGACTCGGCGCCCGCCGCCCTCTCGACGGAACGCCCGCTGGGCCCAGCTCACTCGGCACCCGGCGCACGTGGAAACGGCAACCACTGAAGAGCGAGAGGGCCGCGACCTCCACGCAGGCGGGCGGGAGGTGCCGAGGCCACGCCCGGCCTTCCGCCAGAGACAAAGCTAGAGCCAAAGTGTCCACGAGGACGAGGGCGCGCCGACAATGATGAGATTGAGAACGGAGGAGGTGTCGGACGGCCATGACCAGAGCCCTGCCCCCCACCCCCAGGGTCTCCCCCACCTCTCGCCAGCGACCCAGGGCGCAGAGCTTCCAGGGGGCGTTAGCGACCGCTTTTGCAGGCACCTCATCGAGCGAAGTGCCCTCCCAGGGCTCCGCGCCCGCGGCCGACCGCACCGAGGGGTTGAGACGCAAGTCGTCGGAGCCGAGTTTGAGGGCATCGGGGCGCAAAGCGTGCCCCCCGGCGTCGATGGCCCCCTCCGCCCGAAACCTCCACCTCTTATCGCATCGCCCCACGAGCGCGGCGTCGGAAACGCCCCACCGAGCGCAACACACGCCGAAACCCTCGGTCGAAGCGTCGCTCACGCGCACCAGCTCACTCCAGGGCATGCGCGCGCCACGCGACAGCATAGGCAGCAGGTCACGGATCCAGCGCAGCTCCCGGCAGACGGCGGGCCACAGACGAGTTACGGACTTCAGGCGGCCCTCGGCAAAGCTGTCGCAAGCGTCGAAGATCGACAGAGCCCCGCGGCGCAAGAGACTCGCCCAGGCGAAGTGCCCGATCAGTTCACGGATCTCCCCGCCGGCCGCCCCCCCGGCGCCCAAGACAAAACCGACGGCCAACCTCAGCCTCCAGATCCTCCGAGAACTGACTCCGATGACGCGCATGCCCCCTTCGAACGAGAGCCCGGTGAACTCACGGGGCGCCGACCTAGGGGAGACATCGTGAACTCTGGAAAATGCCAAGCCTCCGAAACCCGAGACGCGGCAACATCGGGGCCCAAGGAGGCCACAGCGAAATGATCTATTGACAGAGTTGCTGGGGGAAACTTGAGTGGCACCCCGATCCGAGACCTCGCCCTCACTGCCCAGGCCCATCGAGCGCATTCCAGCAGTGACGGATGCCTGACAAAAAATAAGGGCCAAGACCACCCCATGGGCAAGACGCGGAGCCGAGGAGAGCAAGAGAGGCCCCAGGCGAACGCGCCCCTCAGCCGTCAACCCAGGGATAGAGTCGCATTTGACCGCGGGCAAGATTATGTATATATATATACACATAATATATATATATATATATATATATATATATATATATATATATATATAATATATAGCATGTAGAAGGCGTCCTGGACGTCGCACTGCGCGATGTGGAGCGGTCGGCCCCCCATCGACTTCGATGCGCCCCCAAGGTCCACACGCGGGCAGCACAGCTTTTGCTGGGAACCAAAAATGTGAATTAGCCGCACGGGCGTTAAACGATCATGCAAAGAGAGGAATCATATTTCCTCATGGAGAAGATCCCAGCGGTGGCAGGGCGAGCGACGGCGAAGTCCACAATGCCTCTCGCACGGAGGAGGCCTCCGAGAAAATCACCATACACCTTGTGGCTCTTCACGAGTGCCCGGTTTGAACAGACGGGGGAGGAGGACAACTCCACGCCGGAGGCGGCCCCATAGCCCTCCCCGCGGAACGGTCGAGATCTCCACTGCGTCCACATCTGGAGCTCCCGGCCGCGAAACACAACGGACAAGTCCGCCAGCTCTGAAGAAGCCGGGGGCAGCGAGACTGCGCCCGCACGGCACGGAGATGGAAGGCCCGCAGCGTCAACTTCGAAGGCATAGCCAGCGCGGGCGCCGCAGAGCTCCTGGAAGGATCCCGCAGCATCACCGATGTCGAGCGAAGGCGGTCCGACCGCCTGGTAGGCAGCCTTCATTCGCTCGAGACAGCCGAGCTGGCCGGCAGACAGGCGAGCTCCTGAAGACCTGTCTCCGACGACAGGGTGACAAAAAAGTTCGTTGAGCGCAGATACGCCCCGATAGCACCAGGACTGCCAATGCTGTTTGGCCTCCGCGCGTCTTCTCACCGCGCGACAGGCCGAGCTCTGGAGCCCGCGTAGTGGAGCACTGAAGGGAGGAGGACAGGGGAGAAGCTCGCGGGGCGGGCTCTCAAAAATACCGGCGCCTGATATCCAGCCCGGCACGAAACAAAATCGGGCGCCGCGCCAGAGAGGGCAGCGGGCGGCCGAAGGAGAGGGCGGCGGCCTGGCCAACGCCGACGCCTGCGCTCGCTGGATTAATTCTTCTCGCCCTTGAGGGCCTTCCGCTCCTCAAGGGCTGCCTTGCGCTTCTTCATGGCCTGGCACTCGTTCGACAGCTCCTTGCCGACCCAGGTCTCCAGCTCCGGCGCAACACAGAGAATGCCACGAGTGGCCGAGAGCCCGAGGTATAGGCGTGCGTCGTCAACGGGGTCGGCGACGACGCCCCTCTTGCCGAGGTTCTGGGAGCAGCTGGGCGCGGCGGCAGGCGAGCTCCGCGCATGCCAGTTGCGGAAGGTCGAGCTGGTCGTGCACCGCGCCGAAGTATAGCAGCTTCATGACCACGGCGTGCTCGCCGATGCCAACGTCGGACGACTGCAGCTTCACGTCGACGAGGAAATGCGCGCGCCGCTGCTCGGGGTCTGGAAGTGCTCTGAAGTTGAGAAAAAAACAACGACGCGCGCGGGCCGTTCAAAGGCCAGTCCTCCCAGCTGGACTCCTGCATGGCCTCCACGGCGGCGCGGAAGTCCCGGCGTCGGATCCCATAGGGCGTCCTCGAGATCGCCAGCACTCGCGCGGCAGGCCCCTCCTGCCCACCACTCGGGCGGCCAGCCCAGCCCAGAGCCGACAGCCGGGACATCGCGTCGCCCAGCCTGACCTTCAGCCCACCCGACTCCGAGAAGACGTCCTTCACCAGAGAGTCCAGCTCCGGGTTCCCGATCTTCTCCAGCTGCTCCTTCAGCCAGGCGTCGTTTTTCGCTTCGGAACGGAGAGCCCGCTGGGCACGCCCCACCAGCCGCCGCGCCTTCTCGACGTCGTCCTCGGCACCCCTCAGCGGCAGCGGCTGCGACACTGCGTCCCCGAGCGAGCCCCTGAGGGCCGACCGCCTCTCGTCGGCGCACCGCGCCCAACGGTCCTCGGCCACCCACTCCACGAGGACCGACGCGCCGCCGACGAGGGCGATCCCCTGGGCCCCGCAGGACACCAGCGGCTCCTCCGTCTCCACGCCGAGGTCGAAGCCCTTCGTCGGGTCGGCGACGAGCCAGGCTCCGGGCGCGGCCGACTCCGCCGGCGGCGGCAGTCGGGGCCGCAGGCCTCGTGAGGCCGCACCCGGGGCAGGGCGGGCCCCGCCGCCCCGGCCTCATCGCCCACGGCGTCATGGTCAGGCGGCGTCGCCGTGCCACCGACGGCGCCCGCGTCGCCAACTTCGACCGCCTGCTTGCCGCGCAGCCGTCTGGCAGGCACGACGGCCGCAGGGGACCCCTCGACCAGAGACTCGCTGACGCCCAGCTTGGAGAGGTAGTCCTCGCCACGATGCATCAGCTCGAGCACTCGCGCGGCAGGGATGTCTCCGTCCGCCGTCCTCCCATCGTAGAAGAGGTAGGCGTCATCCTCCGCGACGGCCGCTGGGAGCACTCGGCCGACTGGAATGCCAAGGACGTCCGAGTCATAGATCTCGAAATCCGGCGTCGCGATGACCCAGCAGACTCGTCTCTTCGCGATGCACCAGATCAACAGACGCTCATGGTACAGCCCGTCGCCGCGGTAGCGCACCAGCACACGATCTCCTGGCCGAAGGGCATAAAGCGCCAGTCGAGAGAGCGGCATGAGCACGGATCCGCTCCTGCGCTGCACGGCGCGTAGCGATCGGCAGGCTGCTCGCCTCCGCCGCGGGGCGCGGGGGCGCACACTCGGCACCGCCTGGCGGCTCCCGAGCTTGCCTCCGCTCCAGGGCGAGGTAGACGTAGCACGCGCCCGCACCGCACGCCGCGCCCAACAGCCCCGCGGCCGTCAGGGCCAGCACGCCCAGTCCCCGGCTGGCCGGCCGGGCAGTCGCAGTTCCCGCACGTCACTGGCGGGCAGGTCAGCACTGGCGTGGCACAGTTGAGCTCGGGACAGCGGCTCGGCGATGGACAGACCAACCACGGGCACGGTGGGCAGGGTTCTCGCGTCTGTGACAGCACAACCGCGGCGGGCGGAAAGATATCGCGGACGATCTGAAAGATGTCTCGCACCTGATTCATCCACAAGCGACTTGAGCATAGATATATATATATATATGTGTGTATATATATATGTATATATATGGCACCGTGCGACGGTGGCGAAACAGCTGGACTGATTGCAGGATGCCCGTTCGCAGAACTATAATACATTCACATTCACACATACATGTACACACATATGCATATACATGTACATATACATATACGTACACGTATACATGCACATGTACATATGCATATACAATGTCATACGCGTATGCATGTCACTGCAAATAGACAGGTACAATTACACGATTCCAATACATATACATGCACATAGACATATACAGATACATATACGCATACATATACATGTACATACATACATACATACATACATACATACATACATACATACATGCATGCATACCTACATACATACATGCATGTACACACATTTACATATTCATATGTGCATGTACATATGCATATATAACTCTGTATACATACACACGCGCGTACATAGACGTATACAAATAAATATGCAGATACGTATGCATAATCAATGCATAGTGATATGCATGTACAATGATGTATATGCAAAAATATATACGCATATGCATAAACATATACATAGATGTGTACATCTACATCTACATACACATCTACATGTACATAGTAATCAATATTTACATATACATGCATCCATACATATACACATACATGTGCATAACAACATACAAATGCAAATACAAAACCATGCACAACAGCATAAGCATAGACATATAAATATACATATGCATGTACATATACCTGCAGATGATATGCAAATACATGGACATACATATACATAGACCTGTGCATGTGCAAATACACATACATATAAGTATATCTAAACATACACATGTACACACACCGACATATACATATACATATACAAATACATATGCCTAAACATATACATATGGAGGTATGTACGCATATGCAGATGCACAGACATATGCATATACATGTCCATGTACATGTACATATACGTATACATAGACATGCCCATGTACGTAGTTATAGACACATGCACACGTACAGGGACACATACATATTCATATACATATGCATATACAAAGCCATAGACACATACATATAAACATGCATATACGTACGTGTACCTATAAATACGCATAGACATATGCATATGCAGATGCATATACATATACAAATACAGCTACATATGCATACACCTACACAAATAAAGAAATATACAAATACGTGTTCATACGCATAAACATGTACATCTATGTATACAGACATATACATACACATGTGCATGTACATGTACATATACATATGCAGATAAACATACATATACATACACGCAAATATCCAAAATTACATCTGAAAAGTATATATATATATAGAGATATAAACGCATGCACATACACATATACATCTACAACGAGAATATGTGTATGCATACCCACTTACCTATACAAAAAGTCATACACATATGCATCTACATATACGTCTATGTACACGCGTACATCTACACATACATCTGCGACTATAAAACAGATACATGTGCATATAAATACAATGTATGCATATACATGCTCATATGCATATTTGTGTGTGCAAATATACAGACAAACACATATACGTACACCGAGACATATGCATGGACATATACATATACATGTGCATAGACATGTAAGTTTATCGATGAATATATGTCTAGACATATACATATACGTATGTTTGCATGCACACGCAAAGAATCATGCACGTACGCGGTATATAGGCTTGAATACAATCGTGTATACACATACACATCTCCATCCGTGTATAGATACATACGAACATGCATACATGAATAGATACATGCATGCATGCATGCACGCACACATACATACGCACTGTTTGACCGTCACCTTGCTACTTGGTTCACCGGTTCGATGTATGATTTGAAACGGCTATGTCGCGCGGCCGTTTGGGAGATTCGAGGGCAGAGTACCAGGGCATGTGAGGAGGCCTCTTGGGGTCGTTTGGGGGCCTGCTGGGGCCTCTGTTGGCCTCTTGGGAGCCTCTTGGAGCCTCTTGGCGTCCTGCTGGCAGTCTCGCAGAACTCGAAATCTCAATTCAGGTTCCCCCTCTTGGACCCCTTTGGGGGCTGGCCCTCCGAAGGCCCTCTTGGGCCGATTTGGGCGCTGCTTGGGCCGTCTGGGGACTGTTGGCGCGTCTCGGAGCCCTCTTGGGCCGTCTTGGACGCCGTGTAGGCCGAAAAGTCGCAGATGATGTTAACAATAATATGCGTTTTCCTCTGGGCATGGGGCGACTTGTGCCTCTTGGAGCTCTCTTGGGGGGGCTGTTGGATGCCTTTGGAGCGTCTTGGAGGCCTTTCGGGCCGTCTGAAGGCCATCTGGAGCGTCTTGGACCGATCGCTCGACGAATCGGGGCACTCTGGGACCGTCTGAAAGTCGTCTTGGAGCCCCCTTTGGCCCTTTTCGGGCCCCTCCTAGGGCACTCTGGGACCGCATTGGGCCATTCAGGGGCGCTCCGGACTCACCAGGACCGCTGGGCCCCAAATCAAGGCAGATCGTTTTTCTGTGCACATAGGTACTCATGATACTAGCACAGCGATGTCTGTCTATATGTACCCATGTGAAAGCATAGATACAAACAAATAAACAAACAAATGTGTATGGATGTTGAGATGTTCCCCAAGCAATGATTGCACATAGGCGTTATTACACCTGTCGCAAGGAACTGGCACAGCCCGTCGGTATGGCGGCTATGTGGTCGCCGTCGACGCCCCGTCGCCGCCTCGTCGCCGCCCGTCGTCTGGGCCTGCCCGTCGGTCTGGCGGCTATGTGCTCAGGCCTGATTCTTAGAAGGAGAAACTCGGTAAGGGCTTCACGACTTCTTCTGTTTCTCGGCTCGAGCTGGAGCTGCCCCGCTTTGTTCCAGATTCCTCCTCTGGAGATATATATGGATTTATACAGGGTTACCTGGGTTTTCATAAGGACCCATCCAGATTGACCTCGATCCGTCTAGCTTAACCCCACAAGTCGTTTGGAGAAAAGTCGTCAAGCCCTGAGGGAAAAACTGCACAAGGCAAACTGTCGGAGCTCCGCGCGGATCTCTTGGATTGACGATGGACCCCCCCTGGCGCGCGGAGGGCACCAGGGAAGGCACCGAAGTCGCCGCCAGCTGAGTCCACGGCAGATCCAAGAGGGAGAACCGCGCGGACCTCAAAAAAGAGGTTGTGCTTCTGCAGGTGTTCCTTCCTCGAGGTCTGCTTCTGCCCCTGGGTCCGTCCTTGCCGGATGAGGTCCAGCTTCTGCGCTTCCGCGGCTGCCGCGGGGTCAAGACCTGGCAAAGGCCACAGTCAGCGCGACCCAGAGGGCACGTGCCCCGAATCAATCGCCCTACGACAAATGCACACGTCTGATGAATGCCGAGATGATGCCATCAATCCTCCTCCTCGTTATCCGACGCCTCCTCCTTCTCCTCCTCCTTCTCCTCGTCGTCGTCCCCCTCTCTCCTCAGCATCATCCTATTGCGCCTCTTACAGCTGGGTAGTCCTTCCTCCTTCCTCCTATTCTGCCTCCTGCACCTCCTCCACTTTCTCATACGCCTCCTCATCATCTCTCGTCATGCTCCTCATGGTTGCCCCCATCATTATTATCCTCCTTTGATTCATGTTCTGAGCTCACTATCTGGAAAGGCAGTTGCAGTTATATGTCCAACCATCCTCTGTTGTCGGGTCCTCGTTTTGAAGAGACAGCACCCCGCGTCCTTCCCACTCCCACCGCCCCCTTCCCCCTTCTCCCATCCTCGCCTACCCTCCGAATGTCCATGTCGGCACACCACTCACACGTTTCATTATAGCCCTATGGGGAGCGCCACCGATGGCTCCAGTGGCACGGTCCAAAGTCGGCTCCGCGCCCATTACGGCACACCCCTGAAACGTAACGTGACCCCATAGGAAGAGCTACACCGAGTGAGAGTCCACATGTGGCTCCCCAACCATTCCGGCACACCCCTCACACGCCTCGTGGCCCCACAGGGAGCTGCACCGAAGCAGGGTCCACATGCGGCTCCCCGCCCATGTCAGCACACCCCTCACACGCATCGCGGCCCCATAGGGAGCTCTACCAAGGGAGGGTCCACATGCGGCTCCCCGCACATTTCGGCACACCCCTCGCACGTATCGTGGCCCCTTAGGGAGCTTCACCGGAGGCTCCAAGGGGAGGGTCCACATGCGGCTCCCCGCCCATTTCGAAGGCCCAGTGGGAGAATCCACATCCGACTCCCCGCCCATTTCGGCGCACCCCTCACACTCATCGCGGCTCCATAGGGAGCGCGACTGAAAGCCCTCATGGGAGGAACCACATGCGGCTCCCCGCCCGTTTCGGCACACCACTCACACGTTTCGTGGCCATACAGGGAACGCGACACAAGACGATTCTCACAACGGCGCCACCCACAACTGCATATGGTTGGGACCTTTGCCAAGATAAATTGAGTACGGGCGTGAAGGCATGAATAGCGCGGCATTTGCAGCAGTGCCTATCCTCAGCCATTTGCCTCAGGGACCTTGCAAAAGGCCACGCATGCAGAGGCGTACATCTGAGCGTTGAGCCTGGGAAAAAACATTGCACCCATACCGACGGCTCGGGCGGCCAAGTGGATCACGAACTCAACAGGAAGCTCTTGCTTCTGTCCCCCCCTTCGGATCCATCCACTGTTTGCCCACAGTATTCCTCCTTCACACCTTCCCCGCCTCATCGTCCTATATGTCAGCCTTCATGAAGCCATTACAGTCATCCCCCGTTTCGTAAGGTCAGACATGTAAATGAGGGAGGGTGGGAGAGGGGGAGGGTGAAGGTGCAGGAGTAGGAAGCAATCAAACAGGCACACAGTTGTTCAACGGAAATGTGTCGTATTACAAACTCATGCTCGAAAAGAAGACTATACACTCCTTGCCAGCAGGATATGTGCGTCATGACCTCCGCTCAAAAATAACTGCCCCGATTATCTCCACTTCGTACCAAGAAACGCTGTGGCATCACCCTGTTCTGCGGAACGCTGCGGCATGAATACCTCCGAAGACATGAGATGCCTTGTTTTTCCAAAACGCGGTCCCCGAAAATCCCGATCCCAAGGGCTGGTGTTCGATCCTGGGCATTTTGAAGGACTACCCCGCGGCCCAGCGAGGGCCCCCCACTGGACGAAAATTGCGAAACACCTTCGCCCGAATTCGTTCATGACATTGCACATCTAAGTGTGTTCCACGGAACGCTGTGACACGAATCCCTCCACTCATTTCCAAAGTCTTCAACCAAGCATCGGTATCAGACCATTTAGATCGCAGTCTCCCTGCATGGCTGCCTGCGGTGGGATCCCTCGCCTTCCAGATGCGTTCTGGCTATTACTGGCTGCACTTTCCATTCCCTGATGTCGTATTTTCTTCACAGACTCAGTATGCTTGATACGTCTTGGTGCTCACTCCCACCATTCTCTATCAAATGCACCCGCAACGTGCGCGCTCAGCATCTGGTGGTGTGGAGTGGGTGTGATGCTCCGAACCGGACTCCATACCCGCCACAGTGCCCCCTTGGTGCGTCGAGGCGTGGCAGAATGCAGAGTGTTGCCTGGTAAGTCTTCTTCTTTCCTACTCTTTGGACACCCGAGATAGGCACGGAAAGAATGGGCACTATGCCCAACAACAAATGTTGTCCCAAGCCAACAGCGGCCGCTGTTGGGCAGGCGGCCTTCTGTCTCGAATGGACGCAGGCCGCGGCGGCGTGGACAGCGAATCCTGTTGAAAATGAACAGGAATTGTTGTTGGGCATCGTGCCCATTCTTTCAGTACCCATTTCGGGCGTCCAAATACTCAGGGATCCCCCCCCCTACACTCGCACTCGGCCGCGTGCACCCCCCCCATCCCTCCCGAGGTCACGACGCCGTGTACAAAAAAAACTGCGCGTCCGCGACCCGAGCTTCGAAGGCAGCCCCTGTGGGCAACCAAGAGAAACAAGGTGGCCCAAGATGCCTCGAATGAAGGGGCCCTGGGACACACAAATAAATGCACACAAATGAGAGGATTCCCTATATTTTCCCATATGTTCTGGGTTTTTGTCTTCCCCCCCACTTCCCATAGTTTCCCACATTTTCCTGGGAGTGGACGATTAATTGTGTCTGTATGTGTTTTCCCCTCCTGATCGACGACGGCCCAAGGTGGCCCCAAGGCGGCCGAAAGTGACCTCGAGCCAGCCCAAGATGCTTCCGAGAGGGCCCAGAGGCGCCACAAGGTGGCCTTCAGGAGGGTCCGGAGAAGGCGAATCGTTGATTGCACCTTGGCATTTGAATGGTTCTCGCATTCTAGCCGTTTCGATCGACCCAAATTAATCCAAAATGGCCAAAAATTAATCCAAAAGGACCCTACGACCACGATGGCTCCACGATGGCCAAAAATAAATCGAAGCCTCCACGATGGCCAACAATTAATCCCAAAAGGACCCCACGACGGCCCCAGCACGGCCCAAACACGGCCCAAGGGCCTCCCGTGAGACACGAGACCGCACTAGAAGGCCTCTCCACGACCTGAAACGGCGCCCGGACGGCCCCACGACGGCCTCCAGAGACCCATATTTTCCCATAAACTCCCACATTTTCCCATATTTTCCTATAGTTTCCCATATTTTTCCCATATTGGGAGTATATTCACACAAATGAAAAGAAACCCACCCTACGGCCAAGAGACCCAGGACGGCTCGAGAGAGCCCCGAGATGGCGTCGGCGTTAAGAGGGCCCCAAGACGGCCCAGGTCCCAAGGGACCCACCAGACTGCCTCACAGGGGTGCCGGACTGCCTCACAGGAGTCCTAGAGAGCCCCAAGACGGCCCAAACGAGTCACGTGAGAGCTCCTCTAATGGTGACGCATGTGACAGCCTTCCTATTCATCCTCCTCCTCCTCCTCCTCTTCCTCCTCCTACTCGTCCTCATCTTCCTCCTCCTCCTCGTCCTCCTCCTCATCCTCCTTCTCCTCATGCTGCGCCTCCTACTCCTCCTCCTTCTCTTCATCGTCATCCTCCTCCTCGTCATCATCATCATCAGCAGCATCATCATCACCAGCATCAGCATCAGCATCAGCATCAGCATCAGCATCAGCAGCATCAGCATCAGCATCAGCATCAGCATCAGCATCAGCATCAGCATCAGCATCAGCATCAGCATAAGCATCATCATCATCAGCATCATCATCAGCAGAAGCATTATTTTAATCCTCATCCTCCTCATCACGGCTCTCCCAAGCCTGGAAACAAGCCTGGAGACACGAGGCTTCACACGCGAGCGTCTCCCGCACCCACCTGGAATTGTCCCCACCCAGAGTGCTGGGCTGGCACGGCGGCGGGACTTGTCCCAGGCAGTTGGATTGTTTTAAACAGACTGGCTTGCCGACAGTAGGGCCACATCGTGCGCGCACAAATTTCGACGGATATGCGTAGCCCCTTGCAACAGATGCCGTAATCGTCTGTTGTATGTGCTTGCTTCCTACAATGAAGGCTGGCTACAAGAAGTGGCTACCGGAAGCCGCCATGAGGAACGCAAGGCTGAACAACCACCAGAAGCTGTACCAGTGCCCCAGGGGAGCCGCAAGATGCCACATTCAGGCCCAGAATGCCTCCCCATCATCCCGCCTCAACCGACACCTGACCAAGGACGCCCCAGGAAGGTCCTAGGATACCGCATCAGGGCACACACTGCCTCCCCGTCCTCCGCCCTCCACCGCCACTGGACCCAAGAGACGCCATAACAAAACGCACGCAGCAGCATCCCGCGGACTACGAGAACGCGCCCAGCTCTGACGAGGCCTAGAACAAAGGTGATCACAGATCCCTCCTGTGACAACAGGAGCCGAGACAGAAAAAGCGGAAATGCACCTTCGGCCGTCGCTCTTCGACTACGTGCTGTGAGTCACGAAAACAAATACGGCCAGCCCCGGCTCGCCTTCTGTCGCTCGAAGAGGGGGGTGCGGAAATCGCAGCAACCTTCTACGTAGTGCGTCTGCACGTTACTGGGGAACGGCGACGTTTGTGGCGCCTGGCCTGCTACGGCACGCGACGACTACAAATGCACTCGCCTGGCTCTGTGGTCGTCATTCTTCACACTTTGTCATAACGACGCAACGACTCATTCTGCGCATGGGCCAGCTGAGCGCACAGATCCGCCCGCCTGCATGCGCAAAGGAGCGCACGATGTTTCTATCCGAGAGCGGCGGCTGAGGCTTCAGCCACCTTCTGTCCCCCCGGCAGGCTCCGCAAGTTCCGCCCTGCAAACCCAAGACGCTAGAAATGGTCAACCTAGCTCACCTTCTGACACGGCATGCCCTACGGGGTCAAGGTCACAGCGCATCGTTCGAGCCGCTTTCGGAATCCACCTTGGCCCCGTCTTGGGCTGTCATCGGCCTCCAAGAGGCTCTACAGAAGTCCCCAGACAACCACAGATGACCCCAGAGGCCTGAAAGATGGCTCGAAGATGGCCCGCACGACGGCCCCATTCGCTGTCCCCAGAGCGCAAGAACTATTTCATGTGCTCGTTTTGTAGCCCTTTCCTGCCTCCGAATGAACCACAATAGGCATCAAGATCACCCAAGACCCGCCCCTAAAAGCCCCCAGGACCCAGGAGGCTCTGAGGTCACCTAGCTCCGTGCATCGCGACCCGCGACACGCGGCGCGCGATTATCGTCACGCCATCGCGCCACCCGCCAGCCCCGTTGGAGAAGGGCAACCGCCCTGGCCTAGACCGCGACGCGCGGACCGCGATCATCTTCGCGCCCCGCGGGTGACCTAGAGTTTCAACGAAGCCTCCAAGAGGGCCCAAGATTGTCCGAAACGCCCCCAAAGACGGCGTCAGACAGTCCGGAAGCGTCCCGAGAAGCCTTCAATGCAAGCCAAGATAATCCCTCCAGTCCTGCCTTTCGGCTCGAGGGGCACTTCCTCGAAGCTGGACTCCAAGGAGATCCCATGATGACACCGCTTGGACTCGTCTCTGGGCTGTCAAGGTGTCGCGCAGCATCGAGACGGTCGAGGACGGCCTCCAAGAAACGCCGAAATAGCCCAATGTGTTTCTGGGCTCTCTGGCGGCCACTTTGGGCATGCCCATGTGCATCCAAGAAGACCTGGGATAGCCAAGACGCACACCGAGAGGACCCAAAGATTGACACGAACCGACGCCCCGACGTCTCTCTGGCGCTCTCCAGGATGTCCAAGATGCCGAGACATGTCACCAAGGCCACCTTGATGGATCAACACTGACCATGTCGCACAGAGAGCTCCTGACCAGCGACAAAGAAGTCCCTAGACGCCTGACACAGGCCCCAAGACATTCCCAAGACACTCCCCAGACGGTCAAAAACATTGATGGCGTGCTTCGTTTTCCACGCTTTTTGGTCTCTCTCAGGGCCCCAGACGGCCAAGAGGGCCCCAAGACAGCCCACGAGGATCCCAAGATGACCGGGCCGCAAGACGGCCAAAGAGGGCCTCAGGGCACCCGCAAGACTGCTCCACTAGAAAGCTCCAACACACCCAGCAAGCCCCATGAGAGTTCCTCCAGGAGTCGAGACGAGAGGTTCACGTGTGACGGTCTTCCTGGCGGTGCTCGTAGGGTGCCCACATAGAGTGCTTCGCTGACACGGTGGCGAATTCGATGCCAGAAGCTGGATCCGTTCGCCCAGTGTAGATTGTAGCATGGCTAAGTGGCCTGAGCTGTGTAGATTTTGAGATTCGGTGGTGCCTCTGGTTTTACCCTAAAATGTCAGCACTGGCATCAGCTTGACACTGAGTCTCTAAACGTGGCACCTGTAGCGGCACCAGGCACCGCAGTGAGACACCATGGGACACAGCAGGACAACCACTGTGGAGACTTGGGTTTCAGCTTCGACCAAGACAGCTGTAAGCACTAGCTTGAAAGTCAAAAAGCGCAATCGGAACACCTTCGGGAAACCGTAGACACCACAGAAGTGGACCTCACGATGTGACATCCCAGGGCACCCCGACCTGTTTCTGGCAGCAGCAGGAGAAACTCTGGTCCAAAACCAGACTAAGGTCCATCAGCACACGCGTCAAGCCTTGCGGTCACGTCGATATCGACACGAATGACAATGCATGAACACATTAGAATTCCTGACGGGGTGGCTTCACAGCATTGCTCACACCCCTACCTTTCGATTCGGGCCAAGACTCGCGAAAGAGATCTCGGGTTTCCCGATGAAAAGCGTATAACTGAACTGACACTACGGTTGCTGTCAGCTTCAGCGGACGCAAAGTCCGCTACCACCCGAGGATATCACATGAGCACCTGCAGCACTGACAAACAAGCAATCACGTGAGCTCACGATGGGACGCGCTCCCTCAACTGAATCAACAATTCCCTGGCCTCAACTGCCCCTCTCCCGCCTGCACCTGCAGGCTGGGCCTCCGGGCTTGCGAAGCACTGCCCCGAAGCGCTGTCACGCAACGGCGGGCGGGGTGAGCGATGAACTGAAATCGGCGCACACCAAGACCCAGGCATCGACGACGCAACACACACACGCAATGGCAAAAAAATGGTTGGAAAACTTGCCCGAGAGAGTACCATGGAAAACCGCCTGGAGCAATTGAAGGCCTGCTGAGCCACCCTGGGGCAACCATCTTGATGTCGCTTGTGACAAAATTGTTGAGACCCTGTAACGTCCGATGGCAGAAATGAGGCAGGAGAAGGCTGCTGATGAACATGTCTTCACGGATGAAAAACGCAATCACCAAGCTTCCGAGTGCAATGCAACACGGATGAGACAGAACAATCCGAACCTCAACGGTACTACTGAAGTGCAGCGCCTGGAACGGCCCTGGACACACTGTGCCCAAAGAAAGAAAGGGCTCAAGTGGACTCTGCGTGCCACAGCTACACAATATACCAAAAGATATTCAGATTTGCCCCACTCGGAGTGCAATAATGCGCCGCTGAACAAAAAACGATCGCAAGCGCGCGGATTCCGTGAAATGTTGCACACAAGACACACGCACGCGAACGATACGCGAGCACTCCTGGGGTAATGGCGCGAGGGGTCCACTCCAGGCGTCGCCTGGGGAAGTCCTCACTTGTTCTGCGCCACGGGGGCCGGAGGAGATGGCTGTGGTCCTGCCCAGCGGGGTCTGGGGGGATTCCAATGAGTTGCCCCCGTGGCTCCACGGGGGATTCCTGGTGGTGCCCCGGGGCTTGCCTGGGGCCCCCAGGGACTGCGCAGAGTCTTCGGAGGTTGCCCAGGATCCCCGAGGGTCGCACTTTGCACGCTGCACATGCTGCTCCAGGGTGCCCCGCGGGCCTCCCTCGCAGGGCCTGCCTTCTGGGTCCCAGGGGGGCAACCTGGCGCGCCGAGGGGTTGCCTGTCACGCTGTTTGGCATGAGCTCGCGTTAGATTGCCATTGCCTCCGCATTGCGTTCCGTGGCACGTTCCTGCAATGCCTCGCTCTGCTTTGGCATGGCTTCCGTTACGCTGACTTGCGTTGCAATTCGTTTGTTTGGTTTGCGTTGCCCTGCTTTCCGTTACAAGACAGCCATGTCCTTGTTGGGGCCGCACCGATTTGATTTCAGCGAACATGGCGCGACTCCAATTATAGAGGTCGAACCCTTTGTAAGCGAAGGATCACAAAGCACGGCAATTGAAATACAAAGTGTTTCAACCGTACAATTGCATACGATGCTATCCAACGAAGGGCAATTCGCGGAAATGCAAAACCAAATGGAGACAGCGCACAATGAAGCAAACAGCTCACATCAATGCAAATCCGCGCGTCGACTAAGAAAACGCAGCAGGAACACAGACAACAACAACAAAAATGCAAAGCGAATTATGCACTGCATTCGTAACACAGTAACGAGCAGCAACATAAACAAAATCATGCCCCAGCACCACATCGATAGCACATAGACAGCACCACGCAGATGCAACACATACACAGCACATTGACAGCACATGGACATCACCACATAGACAGCACCACGGGACGAAAGAGGTCGTCGTCGCACGCAAACGACGAAGACGACGACAACGACGACGACGACGACGACGACGATGACCCAGCCCCGCAACACGTTCGTGACTTCGGAAGTCTGAAAAAGTCAGAAGATCATCGAACCCAAATGACATGGAGGGGGAAGAGACATGAGAAAGAATAAACGGAGGAGGAGAAGGGGTGGGTTAGGAGAGAGGCGCCATGACCAGTTTTCCACAACAAAAGAGTTCGGGGCGCTGCGTTTTTGTATGTGTAAAACATTGTTGTGTGTTTTCAATGCCATCCTGTGGTGCTGGGTCCTCGCTTGGAAGAAACAACGCCCCGCGTCTCTCCTCTCCTCTCCTCTCTCCTCGTCTCCTCTCCTCCTCCCCCCCTTCTCTCCTCCAATCATCACCATCGTCATCATCATCATCATCATCCTGTTCATCATCACCATCAGCATCATCACGCTCCGCAGCCACATGGGGAGCTCCATCGAAGGTCCCAAACGGCGCAGCCCGCATGCGTCTCCCCCACCCAGTACAGCGCTCCGTGGCCCCATAGGGAGCTCCACCAAGAGGTCCCAGCGTCGCAGCCCGCATGCGTCTCCCCCACCCAGTACATCGTTTCGTGGCCCCGTAGGGAGCTTCACCGAAGGTCCCAGTGGCGCGACCCGCATGCGTCTCCCACACCCATTTCAACGCGTCGTAGCCCCATAAGGATCGCCACTTAAAGGTCCCAGTGGCGCAGAGCGCATGCGTCTCCCCGACCCAGTACAGCGCTTCGTGGCCCCATAGGGAGCTCCACCGAAGGTCCTGGGGGCGCAGCCCGCATGCGCCTCCCCCACCCATTACAATGTTTTCGGCGCAGCACGCATACGTCTCCCCCACCCACCACGGCGCTGCGTGGCCCCGTACGGAGCTCCACCGACGGTCGCAGGGGCGCAGCCCGCATGCGCCTCCCCCGCCCAATACATCGCCTCGTGGCCCCATAGGGAGCTCCACCGAAGGTCCCAGTTGCGCAGCCACACATGCGTCTCCCCCACTCAGTACAGCGCTTCGTGGCCCCATAGGGAGCTCCACAAGAGGTCCCAGCGTCGCAATCTGAATGCGTCTCCCCCACCCAGTACAAGGTTTCGCGGTCCCTAAGGGTGCTCCACCGAAGGCCCCAACGGCGCAGCCCGCATGCGTCTCCCACGCCCACTACATCGCTCCGTGGTCGCATAGGGAGCTCCACCGAAGGTCCCAGCGTCGCAGCCCGCATGCGTCTCCCCCACCCAGGACAGCGCTCCGTGCCCCTATAGGGGTCTCCACCGAAGGTCCCAGTGGCGCAGTCCGCATGCGCCCCCCCGCCCGGCTGGCCCGCGCCCGCCGCACTTGGCCCGGGCACGTCCACGCGCGCGGCGCGACGCCGAAGAGGGCCAGAGCGTCGCGACACTCCTGGTCCGAGACCTTCAACTCAATGACACCCCGCGCACCCCGCGCGCCCACGCCCGCGCGGAAATACGCCAACGCGCCCCGCAACGTACGACACACGTCTGGCACAAACGACTCCGCCAACACATCCAGCACCCCGCCCCCCTGCTGGTTCGATCACACACGCACGCGGTCAGGGACTGGACACGCCCGAGCGCACCCCCGCCGGACCACCCTGGACCCGCGCGAAGATCCAATCCTGGGGGGCGCAAGACCCGCTCAGAGCGTCGACGGCGACAGCCACCAGCAACTCCTTCTTGTCGCCGACGCTGCTCGCGCCCCAAACGCTCGTCCAGTTGTGCGCCACCCTATCGCAATACTCTGGGTTCTCCTCTGCGCCAACGTGCTCGCCCACCTTTGCCGATGCCACTGACATCGGCAAGTCTAACACTAGACGCAATTGTCTCGCCACCTTCAGGAAAAACCCAGCGCCCCGCTCCAGTCTTTCCCCCGCCAACGCGCTCTCCGACCGCGCGTTTACGACCCACTTGTCCGCGCGCAGCGCGCAGCCACCACGAACGTCCCCGAACGCATCCTTCATCCTCCTGGCCGCCTTATCCAAACTCCCATGCAGTCTCGGCGGCACCAGCGCACCCATGGCCTCTTCCACAGAGCCCATATGCAGCGGGCCCACGCTCGGCTCCGCGACACCGAACACGCGACCATCCCACCGCCACGCGCAGCCCACCGATCCGTCATCACGTCAGCGACACGGCCCCACACTTCGACCCCGTCGCCCGGGCGCTCCTGCGACAAGAGCGCATCGGCAGTCCTCAAGAGAACCCGCAACTCTTCCACCGCATCAATATCAGAGAAGTCCTCTGCGTCCCAAACCGCCAACTCCCGCGCGGCCTCACCTTCCTCGGGAGACACACAGCGCACCCTTTTCCAGTCCAGGAGCCTGTCAGCCACGGCGGCCAGCAGCCGCCGCGCGACGTCATCATTCCCCCCTCGCCATCGAAGGCCTCAGCTAACGCGGACACGCACGGCGCGCCAGCCTCACGCCAGGGCCAAGTGTCATCATCCACCACTCTGTTAAATCCCCTAAGCCCCTCCGCCTGCCCCGCACGGATGGTCTCGAGAAGGCCCAACAATCCCCCCGCCGCGCCCTTCTCCTCTGCGGTCCACAAACCAGCCCCTGGCACCCAGACTTCACGCAACGTTGACGACGCGCGCGCCTCCAGCCGCAGCTCGAACCGCCGGCGCCCCCGGAACGTTGTCGCGCGCCTGGCCCGCACGAAGTCCACGCACTCTGGCAAGTCGTCCTCGAATACCAAATCCGACGAAAGCCTGACTCGCGTCGTTGCGACGAACCCGATCACAGCGACGGCCGCGGTCTTCACCGACATGTGCTCGCAGACTTTCGCCAACGTCGTCCCCTGCGCCTGCCAGCGCGTGAGTGCCCACGGCAGCGGCAGCGGGTAGTTCTCGCGAGACGCTGTCCTCCCTCGTGGGCGACAGAATCTGCATCCAGATAGACAACCAGTTCTTGCGCACAGAATCGCTCTTGAAGAAAGACCGCGGCTCACCAAGCGAATTTTCTGCCAAGTCGACGTCGTCGAACTCGACGAAACACACACATGGGCGCCCGCAGGACGGGGCGTGCACTCTCGTGCGGATCCGCCCCCGCCTGGCCACGCGCACCCGCGCAGCGCGCCCTTCGCCCCGTTCACCAAACCCGCCTCGACCCACAAGTTCTGCGTCAGCAGCACGCGCGCCCCGTCGCAAACGTGAAGCACGTTCTCGATCCCTCGGGAACGTCAGCCGCCATCTGCTCCGGCGACAATACTCTTCCCCCTCCACGTGCCATCCATCAGCAGCGGCGCCGTCTCGAACGCTGCCAGCTCCTCCCTGCCCACCTTCGTCATCTGCAGCACGAACCTGTTCCGGCGCCTCTTCCGCGAATGCTCGGACTGGTCCCACGCGCAGTGCGCCATGCCGTTCGATGCCTCCAGAAAACGATCGGCGCCCCGCCGCTACTCCGCCTGCCGCTGGGCGGACAGACCCTACACGTTCCCACCCCATCTGTGCACGCGCCAGAGCAGGGCGACGTCCTGGAACGCATTGCGCAAGAACTGTCCCGTGGCCACCAACTTCTCCATACTCCACGCGTCGTCTGCAGCACGCTCAGGCCCCCTCGGCCTTTTCTCCCACGGCCCTCATACTTTCCCACCCGGTACAACGGATCGTGAACGATGGGTGGGGTGGCGCCTGCTGCGGATCCCCTGCCAGCACGACATCCTTCTCGCCGAGATACACTGGCTCGTCCTCCGTATTATTCCCCCTCCCCCTGCCCCTCCTCCTCCACGCGCCGCAAGCTTCGCGTAGCTGGCCGGGGCAGCCTGCACCTTGTACTCGGTCTTCCCCATCATATGCCCAAACGAGCAGACTCATCTTATCCAACACAAACAGCTTCGCCCGCTGCAACCGAGCCAGCGTCCGTAAGAAGCGCCCACCACTCTTTCGCTTCCAAGGCCCACGAGAGGCACCCCGTCATGGCAGCAAGCACACAGCAACTCCGAACCTTCTCATCAATCTCCGACTCAGCACGCCTTACCTCGCGCATCCCAGCCCGGTGCCCGGCAGCCGATCCATTTCTGGTCCGCGGAGCCGTCTGCTGCGCCCTCTGTCGCCTCGCCGCCAAAATTACGCACCGCGCGCGACTTCCCCGCGCCGGCAACGCCCGTGGCCATGAGGCGGAGCGGGTCATTGTTTGAGTGGCGTGCACCCATAACGATGTCGCGGGTAGACTTCTGCCAGGAATCCAAGTCTTCGCGCAGGACGACCTCGGCCCCATCTCCGACGTTGGTCTTGCCGCACCAGGCATCGCGGAGCCGATCGAGGCGCCGCCTCCCCCTGTCGACACATTGCGAGCCATCTCGCGCCGCCCACTGGGGACCATTGAGTCAGCGAGCATCTCCATAAACATATCCCCCCAAGAACCGACCCCCCCGCCCCTTTCAAGCCACCCCCCCCGACTTGAACGACAGGTCCTGCACTCCCAGGAACCGATCGCACCCAGGATCGCGAACGAGCTCCGTGTCCCCAATGTAGACTTCTGGCACAGGGCGGAAGTCGCGCCGCATCTCTGCTTCGATCATGGCTTTCTGGTCCGCCGTCGCCATCCGCCACCAGTGCGCGACGACGTTCGCCTGCGCGCGCGCGTGGCAGGCGCGGCCCGCGTTCGCACGCTCCGCGCTACAGCCGGGCGTCATCTGCAGGCACGCCTCAAGGCCCCCGTGCCTCAGCCCCCCTCGATGCACAGCGCACTTCAGATAAAACTCGTAGGGAGTGAAAATCGCACAGATCCTCCTCGCCCTTGGCCCGCTGGCACCAGGCGAACTCCAGGCGCTCGTAACAGTTGTCCACCTTGCTACCCCAATGGACCGGTTCATCATCCTGCTTCCCACGCAGCGCGGACGCAGGCTTCAGGGCACGCGCGCCCGAAGGACCTTCAGGAGAGTTTCTCGTAGAGCTCTTGGTTCGACCAGAGTGGAGGGATGCCTCGTAGAGCTCCATTCTCGGCCAGAGCTAAAGGAATTCGGGGACAGATGGAGCGAGTCAGCCAGCCCGGGCGAACGGGGCAATACGATGACCTGGTGCCCTTTTTTCCACAGCGTGAGAGATTCAAAAGTCAGTTTGATCACGAAGAGGCTTCGCACCTGTAGTAGATGATGCCGCGCTTGCCAATAGAATTTTCGGGCCCAGAAATTCTTCGTGCGGAAGCTCGGGGAGCGGGACTGCCACTGTTGCGAGGTGTCGCTGCTGGGCTGGCGCTCGCTGCTGGTCTTGTCCACGCTATCCGTCGTGAACTCGTAGAGCTTCCTGCCATATGTGAATGACATGCGAGCGTGGCAATCTCGCATTTAAACGTGCACTGGCGCCGGCGGTGAACCGTCAACCTGGTCTGCGAGTCTGCGTTGGCCGATTCGAGCTCCCTGGAGAGCAGGCCAGGACACAGAGAACCTAAACAGCGAAGCTGCAAAGATTAAAGCAGAGATGCATCAAACAGCGGAGCTGGTCACCGCCGGGAACCTCGTAGAGCTCCTTGCACGCTGAAGAGTGCTCGGAATCGAAGCAGAGAGCTTCGCAAAAGACTTTCTTACAATCTTTATTTTGCATTTTGTGATGTCAATATGCGGTCGGTTCACGGAAGTTAACCGATAGTAAAACTTCCTCGGGGGAACTGAGCTGCTCTGAGAACAAAGCTCATGTGCAAATGCTTCGCGTAAAAATCTGCGTTCTCAAAGTGAATTGTTAAATATCTTTCAAATCTTAGCAAAACAGACCCAATGTTGTCACATTGTCCGCCCGGGCCGGGTCGACCAACTGGGAGCCGGCGGCAAGCCGTCAACCTTGGTTTTTGAGTTTGACTCAGGGCGCGGACAGCTGTGACAGCTGAGCCCTAAGACTCCCAAACGGAGCACAGGGTAGCTAGAGAAGGCATCTCTTATCATCACACTGCCGAGCCACTGAGGCATAGGCATCGAAATAGGATGCAGGAACAAGGAAAAGGATGCAGCACGACATGTGAAATTGCAAAGGTGTAGGAACAGGTTAGAGATGAAAGAGGCTACCCAAAACGTGCACTACGGCCATACAGAGCCGTTGCGCTGCAAACATCACACAGAACACGACAGAAGCAGAGGCATCAAGCGAGAAAGCTTCCTCCGCCACCAACAGCCACGCCCCGTGTATACACAAACCTAAACACCATTCTGCAGCACATCCCTCCACGGAGCGACCTCCGTCGAAGAATCCACGGAGGCCGTCTAGTTTTGTTTTGCTCGCATGTTCAATAAGGGAAGAAAGGAATACAACGTAACAATTTCTGGTTCCGGCCAACCATGTCAGCCTATGTGCAGCCACTAAATCAATCAATCAATTGGGTATCCCGCCTTGGCCGCCAACTCGCGGTAGTTCTTTACATTGCGACGCATCCATTCATCCTGAAAATTCGTCACGTATCTCATAGCTTCCGTAACGCTTTTGGGAACGAGTCTGTGGTGACTAAAGTCTCTGATGTCCGTCAACCTTGGTTTTTGCTTTGCTCGGAGCCCACAGGGACAGGGGAGTCCCCGCTCAAGATTCAGGTCCGCAGCAGCGGAGCAGATGCTCGCCATCCAACACGAAGCATCCACGACTCGCCAAAAGCGAGACAGCGGACAACCTACAAGGGATGCTAGTTAGTAAACGTCTCACCACGGAGAGTGCACAACAAGGCGAAGCCTTAGAATATGACATGAAGCAACATGTGCAGAAGCCACATTACACTAAAGCGGTCAACAATTACGCAACTCCAGTATACAAGAGGTTACCAACACGAAACTTTGGATACACATGATTATTGAGGGAGATCCACACTGTTCCGAAATCAGCCACAGCCGACCAACAGGCAGACCAAACGTTTGGAAGGGAAGGAAACACCCTAACCGTATATATGCGAAGTCTCAAGAAGATAAGGTCCCATTGGGCAGAAAAGGGTCGCTTCAACCCGTGCTGAGTTTTGGGAGCCAGTTCAATAACGTTTCAACCAACACAGCGATAACTCTAATCCATCGTCTCCAATAGGCGTCCAAGGAAGTGTTGTGCGAGAGACCGATAATGAATAGCAAGCCCATCGTGTGCGACTATGTCCTGGAGGGTTCGGAGCATGTCGGGATAACATCCATACTCGAGGAGGTCAGCCCATTCGTGCAAGAAATGATCCCTCTCCTCCTGAGGGCAGCTTGTGTAAGCCGCTAAGAAGTCGACAACCCATTCAGTCTGCGCACTTTCGAACTCACTATCACTCGATTCCCCATCGTCATGGTATTTTGGAAACAACCTCATGTACGCTCGCAGTCGACTCGGGTCCACATGTGGCCTCGGAAGGAGATGCTGGCATACATCCTCAAACATCTCCTCAAACATCTCCTCACACATCTCCTCAGCATCTCTGTCTTCCACATTTGGGTCCGCACTCGCTCCAACCTCGGACGAAGCTTGATTGGAGGAAACTTGATTGGAGCAAACTGGATTGGAAGAACCTTGATTTGAAGCTCCAACCTCTGTCGAAGCGCCAACCTCTGACGAAGCGACAACCTTGGTTACCGCGGGGAACTCGCAGAGCTTCCTCGTGCAATGCGGGCGCGGCAATCTCGCATTGCGCGCGCGAGGGCGCGGTCTCATGGAGGAGGACGTGGAGAGAAGGAGGAGCGAGGGAAAAGCACCTCTGGAGATAAAGAATCAACATACCAGACCGAGTTCAGGCGTCTGGACACGTCATCACCATCTCTAACAAAATTAGCATAATACGAATAGTTTTACGGCCCCATCGCTGATAGTAGACCGATTTCAGGCCTCTAGATACTTTGAACTAGCGCGCCTGATTTTTTCCTTCCCATTGCTGTGCCGAACAGCTCTGTAGCTCATCTCCAGCTCGAGTAAAGTTAAGAAAAGCACCACCATCTCGAAAAATAACAGAGCACAAATAGTTGTTTTTTCAGCCCCCGCGCTGATAACAGACCGAGATCAGGCGTCTAGATACTGCAGACGATTGCGCCTGACGAATCCCTTCCCATTGCTGCGCCGAACAGCTCTGTAGCCCATCTGCAACTCGAGTTAAGTCTAGAAAAGCATCAACATCTTGAAAAAAAAGCAGAGTACAAATAGTTTTTCAGCCCCAGCGCTGATAGCAGACCGAGATCAGGCGTCTAGATACTTTCAACTAGCGCGCCTGATGATTCCCTTCCGATTTCTGTGCTTAACAGCTCTCTAGCCCATCTCCAGCTCGAGTTAAGTCAAGAAAACCATCATTCTCTCCAAGAGAAATTGCAGAGTACGAATAGTTGTTCAGCCCCAGCGCTGATAGCAGACCGAGATCAGGCGTCTAGACACTGCAGACTATCGCGCCTGATGATTCCCTTCCGATTGATGTGCCAGAGAGCTCTGTAGCTCATCTGCAGCGAATAAGGACAAGAAACTCATCATCATCTCCAAACCATTAGCAGAGTACGAATAGCTTCGCGAACCTAGCTCGAGTAGCAGACCGATTTCAGACCTCTAGATGCTTGAGACGAACGCGTCTGAATCATTTTGGATCGATTAGGTGTGCATACCAGCTCTCTAGCGCTCCTGAAGCTCGAGTTAAGTACAGAAACCGACACCACCTGTCAAGATGACACAAAACAGCCGATCCGGCCCCAGTGCTTTGAGGCAGTAATAGGTACCCGATCGAGCTGAACTTGAGATGGCGAGCAGGAATAAGATAGAAGATCACGGGAAAAAATACAAGGGCTCCAACGACTTGTTGAATTTCGAAAAATCGAATTTAAACAAATCAAAAAAAGTCCCCCCCCCCCAAAAAAAAAAAAAAACAAAAAAAAAAAAAAAAAAAAAAAAAAAAAAAAAAAAAAAACTTCCGTCGTGATTGTTTTGCCATTTAGCCCCCCAGCACGCCGGAACTGGAACTGGCGGTAAACCGTCAACCTGGCTACCGCCGGGAACCTCGTAGAGCTCTTTTCTTGCACGTTTTTCTGTTTTTATCCAACGTCGGTTCCTCCAAGTCTTTTGATAGTAATACTGCACCTACGGACCTGAAATTTTAACTGGCAGACGCGGCATAACCCACTACAGCTGCGAAGATTCTGGTTTCTCAGAATGAATGGTCCAATATCTTTCGAATCTCAGCAAAACCGACCCAAAGTCGTCACATTGTCCGCCCGGGCCGGGTCGGCCAACTAGCTCCACCCCGCGCCGGAATTCCTCTAGCTCATCGATGCCGAAGAGCTCTACGAGGTATTGCTGAAAATCGGCGGTAAACCGTCAACCTTGGTTCTTTGGATTTGGGTTTGCGCGGGTTCCCAGGCGCTGTCCGCAGCGCCGCCCGACTCGGCGCCTAGCGAGCCTAGCAAGTCTAAGCGGAGGGCGCGCGTGAGCGCCTCGGCGGCAGCCAGTTCAATCTGCGATCGTGGAGTGCGGTGGTAAAAGCACTGGGCGCCGACGGTAAACCGTCAACCTTTCTTACCGCCGGGGGACTCGTAGAGCTTCCTGACCATATATTATGTTCGGGGGGGAGAAAGAAAAAAAAAAAAAAAAAAAAAAAAAAAACGTTTTTAAGCCCGAGCTGATAGCAGATTGATCTCAGGCGTCTATTAATATTCCATTGCTGTGCTAGGAGAAAGTAGCGAGTACGAATCCGTTTTTGGCGTCTGCGTTCAGAACAGACTCAAACCAGGCGTCAAGATGCTTCATGCCTCTCGATTTCCTTCTGATTATTCGGCCACTCGAGTTCAGTGAAGAAATTTACCATTATTTGGAGAGAAAAAACAGTCGAATACGAACAATTTTATGAACCTTACTCGAATAGCAGACCGAGTTCAGACCTCTCGATGCAACAGCCGAACGCTCCTGATGCTTCTCGATCGTTTTCTGTGCGTACCAGCTCTGTAGCTCTCCTACAGCCCGAGTTACGTGCGAAAACAAACAGCACCTCTTAAGATGACTCGAACGATACGAATATGTTCGCAGACCTAGCTCGAGTAGGAGACCCAGTTCAGGCCTCTGGATGCAAAGGAACGCGCCTCATCAGTCCGCATCGGCTTCTGTGCGCATCAGCTCGGCAGCTCCGCTGGAGCTCGAGTAAATAAATCCAACAGTATCTGTCGGAATGACTCGAGCGATACGAGTAGATTTCCGGACCTAGCTCGAGTAGCAGACCAAGTTCAGGCCTCTGCATGCGACAGGCGGACGCGCCTGATGTCTACGAATCGGTTTCTGTGATTACCGGCCCTGTAACCCCCCCACAGCCCGAGTTAAGGACAGAAAAGCCACAGCATCTCTCAAGATGACTCGAACAATACGAATAATTTCGCGGACCTAGCTCGAGCAGCAGACCAATGTCACACCTCTGGACTCAACAGACAAACGCGCCTCATGATTCTCAATCGGTTTCTGTACGCACTAGCTCTGTAGCTCTTCCATAGCTCGAGTTATCTTGAGAAAACTGCCACCGCGTGTCTAGATGACCCGAAACGGCCGATCCCGCCGCAGTGCTTTTTGTCAGTGAAAGGTACCCGGTCGAGCTGAGATCAAGACGGCGAGAGCTCAGACGGATAATTCAATTTCGAGAATAAAATATTTTCAACCGACCAAAAGTCAGCAAAAGGTCAGTCGAGATTTTTCTGGCCACTTAGCTATCCAGCGCCCTGGAATTACTCTTTAGCTTCCAGCAACTAGCTAAGGGAAGCTCTACGAGTTACTGCAGGCGATCTCCCTCCAAACGAGGACATCACGCAGCTCAGTCTCTGGGGTCCTCCTGCGGGCTACCTGTCGGGAGCCGAACTAGGAACCGGCGTAAACCGTCACCCATGTTCTGCCGGGGCCCTCGGAAAGCTCTTTTCTTGCACAACACATCGCTAAGGAAAACTGGCGCCGGCGGTGAACCGTCAACCTAGTCACCGCCGGGAACCTCGTAGAGCTCCTCACACTGGCAAGAGTGCTGAGAATCGACGTAAAGTAAAAAGATAGAAGTTTTTCGAAAATCTTTATTTTTGAATTTTTCGATGTTCACATTCGCTCAGTTCCCGGAAGTCAACTCATGAGAAAAAATCGGGAGAGCTGAGCTGCTGTCAGAAAGGAGTTTACATGCCACTGCGCCGGGATTTCTCGCTCATGGATGACGAAGAGCTCTACGAGGTATAAAACCGTCAACGCGTGTCGAGATGACTGAAATCCGCCGACGGTTCCCTGAAGTCTTTTGATAGTAATATTGCAGCTACGGACCTGATAATTTAACTGGCAGACGCGGCATCACCTTCTGCACGTGAGAAAAATACCGGTTCTCAAAACGAATTTCAAAATTTTGCATCAAATGAAAAAAAAGACCCGAGGTTACCACATCCTCTCTTTTGGTCGGGCCGGCCAACTAGCTCCACCCTGCGCCCGAATTCCTCTTGACTCTTTGCTGAAGAGCTCTACGAGGTACTCTACGAGTTATTTGCAAAATGCACCCAGGTTACCACTTCGTAGCGCCCAAAACCCGGAGAGTAAAGGGCAAACACAGCAGAAAGCTTTCCTGGCGAGCCCTCCAACGCTCTCGCAAAGCTCTTCTGAAGCTCCCCTGCAGCGCTGCTGCAGCGCTGCCACTGGGAACCGGCGGTAAACCGTCAACCAAGTTACCGCCGGGCAGCTCGTAGAGCTCTCGTCTTACACAGCGCTCCTCCGAACACGTCAAGGAAGCTTCTAAAGCGAGAGCCGAAAAATTCGAAAAATGACGATTTTTCTGTTTTCATACAGTGGGTTCCTCCAAGTTTTTGATAGTAATACTGGACCTAGAGCCATAAAAATTTACCAGCAGGTGCGCCATAGCTTACTACAGGGAATAAAAATCTCACTTCTAAAAACGAACTTCAAAATTTTGCATAAAGTAAAAAAAACCGGCCCCAGGTTACCACATTCTCTCTTTTCGTCGGGCCGGCCAACTAGCTCCACCCTGCGCCCGAATTCCTCTTAGCTCTTTGCCGAAGAGCTCCACGAGGTATCAACGTTTCCACGCGTGCCTGCACGCGCGCAGGCACGCGTGGAAGCTTGCCGGAAGCTCTCCCGGACACGTTGCCGGCTCGCCGGAGTTTCTGCGGGGAACGTGGAGCGCCGCGGAGGAGCTCCTGGCGGGCACCACCACCGTCCGGCTTCTAATCTTGAACCCTCTAGGAACATCGTCTCTATTGGTCGGGCCGGCCAACTAGCTTCACCCCACGCCCGAATTCTTTGCGAAAGAGCTCTTCGAGATACAAGCTCCGCCCCGCCGGAATTCTTCTGGCTCAAAGATAACGAAAAGCTCTTCGGCGTACTCTGCACCCGAATTCCTCTTAGCTCATCTTGCCGCAGGGCGCTACGAGGTACTGGGATACGGCGAAAACCGTCAACCTGGTTATCGCCGGCAATCTCGTAGAGCTCTTCTCTGGCATGGCGATCGTAAGACATGAACAAGGCTTCTTGAGCGAGCAAGGAAAAACTCGAAATATCAGGTGTTTCTGTTTTTATCCAACGTCAGTTGCCCAAGTGTTCGGATAGTAATACAGCACCTAGAGACCTGAGAATTTGACTGGCAAACACGGAATAACCTGGTACAGGTGCGAAAAATCTGATTTCTTAATATAAACTGGGATCCGGCGGTAAACCGTCGACCAGGCAGCCTCGTAGAGCTCTTTTCTCATGCGGCGCTGTTCGGACAATCGGGAAAAGGTTTCTCGAGCGTAAAAAACATGTCCCATCTTCGCTTCGTGGACCTAGCTCTGGTGCCAGACAGAGTTCGCACCCCTCGATGCGAGAAAAGAATGCGGCAGGTCATACTGGATCGGTTCATGTGCGTACCAGCTCTTTAGCTTCTAGATCAGTTAAGAGAAACCGACAGCACTCGTCAAAATTATTCCTATAATACGAGTAGTTTCGTGAATCTAGCTCGACGTGATCAGACCCCTCGTTGGAACAGACGAACGCGCCTGATCATTCTGAATTATTTTCTGTAGTTATCAGCTCTGCAGCTTCTTTTTAAGTCCAGAAAACCGTCAATGCGTGTCAAGAAAACTCGAAACGGCCGACGGTTCCCTCAAGTCTTTGATAATTTGAAGGAGTTTCTGTGGAACTCACGTCATCCTCACCCCCGGCGCGAAGAGCACGAGCCCAGAGCGGCCTCCGGCACCGTTTCCGGACGGATCCGCTGGATCCGCTGGATCCGCTGGATCCGGTGACGAATCCCAAACCGGCGCCCTCGCCTGAGACATCCTCACAAAACGGGCCCCGGGGGGGATGCCCAGAGGAGCCCAGAGCGGCCTCCGGCACCGTTTCCGGACGGATCCGCTGGATCCGCTGGACCCGCTGGATCCGGTGACGAATCCCAAACCGGCGCCCTCGCCTGAGACATCCTCACAAAACGGGCCCCGGGGGGGATGCCCAGAGGAGCCCAGAGCGGCCTCCGGCACCGTTTCCGGACGGATCCGCTGGATCCGCTGGATCCGGTGACGAATCCCAAACCGGCGCCCTCGCCTGAGACATCCTCACAAAACGGGCCCCGGGGGGGATGCCCAGAGGAGCCCAGAGCGGCCTCCGGCACCGTTTCCGGACGGATCCGCTGGATCCGCTGGATCCGGTGACGAATCCCAAACCGGCGCCCTCGCCTGAGACATCCTCACAAAACGGGCCCCGGGGGGGATGCCCAGAGGAGCCCAGAGCGGCCTCCGGCACCGTTTCCGGACGGATCCGCTGGATCCGCTGGATCCGCTGGATCCGGTGACGAATCCCAAACCGGCGCCCTCGCCTGAGACATCCTCACAAAACGGGCCCCGGGGGGGATGCCCAGAGGAGCCCAGAGCGGCCTCCGGCACCGTTTCCGGACGGATCCGCTGGATCCGCTGGATCCGGTGACGAATCCCAAACCGGCGCCCTCGCCTGAGACATCCTCACAAAACGGGCCCCGGGGGGATGCCCAGAGGAGCCCAGAGCGGCCTCCGGCACCGTTTCCGGACGGATCCGCTGGATCCGCTGGATCCGGTGACGAATCCCAAACCGGCGCCCTCGCCTGAGACATCCTCACAAAACGGGCCCCGGGGGGGATGCCCAGAGGAGCCCAGAGCGGCCTCCGGCACCGTTTCCGGACGGATCCGCTGGATCCGCTGGATCCGCTGGATCCGGTGACGAATCCCAAACCGGCGCCCTCGCCTGAGACATCCTCACAAAACGGGCCCCGGGGGGGATGCCCAGAGGAGCCCAGAGCGGCCTCCGGCACCGTTTCCGGACGGATCCGCTGGATCCGCTGGATCCGGGATCCGGTGACGAATCCCAAACCGGCGCCCTCGCCTGAGACATCCTCACAAAACGGGCCCCGGGGGGGATGCCCAGAGGAGCCCAGAGCGGCCTCCGGCACCGTTTCCGGACGGATCCGCTGGATCCGCTGGATCCGCTGGATCCGGTGACGAATCCCAAACCGGCGCCCTCGCCTGAGACATCCTCACAAAACGGGCCCCGGGGGGGATGCCCAGAGGAGCCCAGAGCGGCCTCCGGCACCGTTTCCGGACGGATCCGATCCGCTGGATCCGCTGGATCCGGTGACGAATCCCAAACCGGCGCCCTCGCCTGAGACATCCTCACAAAACGGGCCCCGGGGGGGATGCCCAGAGGAGCCCAGAGCGGCCTCCGGCACCGTTTCCGGACGGATCCGCTGGATCCGCTGGATCCGGTGACGAATCCCAAACCGGCGCCCTCGCCTGAGACATCCTCACAAAACGGGCCCCGGGGGGGATGCCCAGAGGAGCCCAGAGCGGCCTCCGGCACCGTTTCCGGACGGATCCGCTGGATCCGCTGGATCCGGTGACGAATCCCAAACCGGCGCCCTCGCCTGAGACATCCTCACAAAACGGGCCCCGGGGGGGATGCCCAGAGGAGCCCAGAGCGGCCTCCGGCACCGTTTCCGGACGGATCCGCTGGATCCGCTGGATCCGGGATCCGACGAATCCCAAACCGGCGCCCTCGCCTGAGACATCCTCACAAAACGGGCCCCGGGGGGGATGCCCAGAGGAGCCCAGAGCGGCCTCCGGCACCGTTTCCGGACGGATCCGCTGGATCCGCTGGATCCGGTGACGAATCCCAAACCGGCGCCCTCGCCTGAGACATCCTCACAAAACGGGCCCCGGGGGGGATGCCCAGAGGAGCCCAGAGCGGCCTCCGGCACCGTTTCCGGACGGATCCGCTGGATCCGCTGGATCCGCTGGATGACGAATCCCAAACCGGCGCCCTCGCCTGAGACATCCTCACAAAACGGGCCCCGGGGGGGATGCCCAGAGGAGCCCAGAGCGGCCTCCGGCACCGTTTCCGGACGGATCCGCTGGATCCGCTGGATCCGGTGACGAATCCCAAACCGGCGCCCTCGCCTGAGACATCCTCACAAAACGGGCCCCGGGGGGGATGCCCAGAGGAGCCCAGAGCGGCCTCCGGCACCGTTTCCGGACGGATCCGCTGGATCCGCTGGATCCGGTGACGAATCCCAAACCGGCGCCCTCGCCTGAGACATCCTCACAAAACGGGCCCCGGGGGGGATGCCCAGAGGAGCCCAGAGCGGCCTCCGGCACCGTTTCCGGACGGATCCGCTGGATCCGCTGGATCCGGTGACGAATCCCAAACCGGCGCCCTCGCCTGAGACATCCTCACAAAACGGGCCCCGGGGGGGATGCCCAGAGGAGCCCAGAGCGGCCTCCGGCACCGTTTCCGGACGGATCCGCTGGATCCGCTGGATCCGGTGACGAATCCCAAACCGGCGCCCTCGCCTGAGACATCCTCACAAAACGGGCCCCGGGGGGGATGCCCAGAGGAGCCCAGAGCGGCCTCCGGCACCGTTTCCGGACGGATCCGCTGGATCCGCTGGATCCGGTGACGAATCCCAAACCGGCGCCCTCGCCTGAGACATCCTCACAAAACGGGCCCCGGGGGGGATGCCCAGAGGAGCCCAGAGCGGCCTCCGGCACCGTTTCCGGACGGACGACCTGACTGCATAACACGCCTGGATATGCCGACGGGGGCGAAGGAGGAGGAGGAGGAGGAGGAGGAGGAGGAGGAGGAGGAGGTGGAGGAGGAGGAGGAGGGGGAGGGGGAGGGCGCAGGCGAGGGAGCCCTGGCCCTGGGGGAGGGGCCCTGAGGGAGCCCTGATGGGCTTCCGGCACCATGGAGAGGTCTTGTGGGGCGGCCGCCCCTTCTTCTCTCGGTCGTTCCCCTCTCGCCCAGAAGCGCGCGCCCCTTCTTCTATATATGCAGAAACTCCCGATCAACCGCAGAGCGGCGGATGTTAATATTGCAGCTACGGACCTGAACTTTTCACTGGCAGACGCGGCATAACCCGCTACAGGTTGAAAAAATACTTGTTCTTAAAACGAACTTTCAAATTTTACGCAAAGATAGGAAAATCTACCCCAAGTCATCACATTGTCTCTTAAGGTCGGCTGGGCCAACTGGGAATCGGCTGTAAACCGTCAACCAGGCTACCGCCAGGCGCTCGTAGAGCTCTTTTCTTGCACGACGCTTCTCAGTAGACAAGCAGAAAGAGTCTGGAGCAATATCCAAAAAAAACGAAAAATCACGCTTTTATGTTTTTATCCAAGCACGGTTCCGCCAAGTGCTTTGATCGGGGGACTCGTAGAGCTTCCTGACAACATATAATTAGAAAATTCCAGAGAAAAAATAGTTTTTCAGCCCAAGCAATTTCAGACCTCTCGGATGGAATTGCCGAACGCCCCCGATGCTTCTGGATTGTCTTCTGTACAAACAGCCCGAGTTACGTGCGTAAATCGATAGCACCTCTGAAGATGACTCGAAGAATACGAATAGTTTGTCAACCTGGCTCGAGTATCAGACCAAGTTCAGGTTTCTGAATGCGACAGGCGGACGTGTCTGATGTCTCTCAATCGAATCTTGTGATTACCAGCCTGTAGCCCCCCTACAAAACCGACAGCACCTCTCAGGATGACTCAAACAACACCAATAGGTCCGCGGACTTAGTTCGGGCAGCAGACAGAGTTCGAAGCTCTGCATTCGAAAGGCGCACGCGCCTGATCTCTCCAAATTGATTCCAGTGATGACCATGCAGCCCCCCTCTTCAACAGCCCGAGTTTAAGTGCAGAGAGCCGACAACATCTCTTAAGCAATGCGAATAGTTTCGCGATTCTAGATCGGGCAGCAGACCCATTTCAGAGCTCTCAACAGACAACGGCCACTGAACATTCCGAATCCGATTCTGTACGCATCAGCTTTGTAGCTGTCCTGTGTGACTCGAGTAAAGTACAGAAACCGAGAGCGTCTTGAAAAAATCGAACTTGGTAGCGTCCAAAACCCGGAGAGCAAAGAGGACACGCTCTGAAAAGCCTTCCTGGCAAGCCCACAGAAGCTCCCGGAAAGCTCTTCTGGAGTTCGGGGGGGCCCCCTGCAGCGTCTCTGAAACGCTGCCAAGAACGCTACCACGCGTGCCTGCACGCGTGAAGGCATGCATGGAAGCGGAAGCTCGCCCGGACACGCTGCCGGGTGGCGAACGCGCCTGAGCATTATGAATCGATTAGCTGTGCTTGACAAGTCTGTAGCTGTCCTAAAGCTGGAGTTATCTTCAGAAAACCAACAACTCGTATCAAGACAACTTCAGGCGGTCGATCCCCCCTATTTGCTTTTTGGAAGTAAAAGGTACCCAATCGAGCTGAGATCAACATGGCGAGCGGTAATAAGATGATATCACGGGAAAAAATACTAGAGCTCTAACGAATGGTTGAATTTCGAGAAAAAAATTAAACCGACAGAAAGTTATCAAAAGTTTTGTCTAGATTTTTCTGGCCAACTAGCTTTCCGGCGTCCTCGAATTACTCTTAAGCTTCCAGCAACAACTTGCTAGCGTCCACTTGGTAGCGCCCACTGGGCGCCGGCGGTAAACCGTCAATCTTGGTCACCGCCGGGAGACTCGTAGAGCTTCCTAGCTCGACTTAAGTTGAGAAAACCGAGAGCACCTCCTACCACCATTCCGACTTATAGTAAATATTTTTTCACCTCTGAATGCGACAGGCGGACGCGTCTGATGTCTGCGGATCGACTTCTGTCATTACCAGCTCTGCAGCCCCCCTACAGCCCGAGTTAAGTGCAGCAAACCGACAGCACCTCTCATGATAACTCGAAGAAGATGACTCGAATAATACGAATAGGTTTGCGGACCTAGCTCGGCTAACAGACCGGGTCCAGACCTCTGGAATCAACAGGCGAACGTGCCTTATGATTCTAGATCGATTAGCTGTGCTTACCAGCTCTGGAGCTGGCTTTCAGCTCGAGTTATCTTGAGATAACCGGCAGCGCGTATCAAGATGACTTCAAACGGCCGATCTCGCCAGTGCTTTCCGATAATATTCACCTGATCGAGCTGAGATCAAGATGGCGAGCGGGAGTAAAATCGAATCACGGGAGAAAATACTAGAGCTCTAACGAATAGTTAAATTTCGAGAAGAAAATGTTTAACCGACCCAAAACTCACCAACAGTTCCGTCGAGCTTTTCTTGCCAACTAGCTCTCCAGCCCGCCGGATTTACTCTTAAGCTTCAGCAAACTTGCTAAGGGAAGCTCTACGAGTTACTTGGTAGCGTCCAAAACCCAGAGAGCAAAGGGACTCTCTTGAAACTGGGAGCCGGCGGGTAACCGTCAACAAGGTTTTTTTGAGTTTGAGTCAGGGCGCGGACAGCTGTGACAGCTGAGCCCTAAGACTCCCAAACGGAGCACAGGGTAGCTGGAGAGGGCAACTCTTATCATCACACTGCCGAGCCACTGAGGCATAGGCAACGGAATAGGATGCAGGAACAAGGAAAAGGATGCAATACAACATGTGAAAATGTAAAGGTGTTGGAGAGCTCCAAGCAAGATGAAATGAGTCAGCTGCTTGGATGAAAGATGCTACCCAAAATGTGCTCCACGGCCATACAGAGCCGTTGTGCTGCAATCATCTCACAAAACATGACAGAAGCAGAGGCATCAAGCGAGACAGCTTCCTCCGCCACCAACTGCCTCGTAGAGCTCTTTTCTCGCACGAAGCTGCTTAGAATACGTGGCAGGACCTCTCCTCATACGCGAGCTGCAAACTCGAAAAAGTAAGTTTTTCAGTTGTCACCGAACGACGGTTCCGCCAAGTGTTTCGATAGTAATACTGCAGCTGCAGACCTGAGAATTCATCGATAGACGCAACGAAACCCATTACAGGTGCGAAAAACCAGATCTTAAAACGAATGTTCAAACTTGGTAGCGTCCAAAACCCGGAGAGCAAAGAGCACACACACCGGAAAAACTTGGCAGCGTCCAAAACCCGGAGAGAAAAGAGAACTGGCGCCGGCGGTGAACCGAACCTGGTCACCGCCGGGAACCTCGTAGAGCTCCTTGCATCCGTGAGAAAGCTCAGCATCAAAGCAGAGCTTCTGGAAGCATTTCTACAAAAACTTCAAGTTGAGATTGTTCGAATTCAAGATGAAGTCGGTTGGTACTAAAAATGGCTCTAGAAAGCTGAGCTGCTCAGAGAACAAAGTTTATATCTCAATGCTCACAGTAAAAATCTGCTTTCCTAAAATGAATTGTCAAATATCTTCCGAATTTTTGCAAAACCACCCAAAAGTTGTCACTTTGTCCGCCTCGGCCGGGTCGACCAACTAGCTCCACCCCGCGTCGCAATTCTTCTTGCTCTCATCGATGCCGAAGAGCTCTACGAGGTACACAGAATCAAAAACCTTCCTGGCAAGCCCATTTGAAACCCGGAGAGCAAAAAGGACACACTGGGCGCCGGCGGTAAACCGTCAACCTTGGTTACCGCCGGGGGACTCGTAGAGCTCCCTAGCTCGACTTCGGTTGAGACAACCGACAGCACCTACAAACATTCCGACTCATAGTCAATATTTTTTTACCTCTGAACGCGACAGGCGAACGCGTATGATGTCTGCGAAACGACTCCTCATTACCACCTCTACAGCCCGAGTTAAGTGCAGAAAACCGACAGCACCTCTCAGGATAACTCGAAGAATACAATAATTACGCGGACCTAGTTCGGACAGCAGACCCAGTTCCGAGCTTTGGATTTGACGGGCAGATACGCCTGATCTCTTGAAATCGATTTCTGTGAGAACAAGCACTGTAGCCCCCTCAGCGCGAGTTGAGTGAATAATACAAATAGGTTTGCACGCCTAGCTCGGCTAGCAGACCGAGGCGAGCGCGCTTAATCATTCTAGATCTATTAGCTGTGCTGACCAGCTCTTTAGCTGCTCTGAAGCTCGAGTTATCTTGAGAAAACCGTCACCGTGTATCAGGATGACTCGAAACGGCCGATCTCGCCACAGTGCTTTTCGATAGTAATATGCATCCGATCGAGCTGAGATCAAGATGGCGAGCGGGAATAAGATCGAATATTACGGTGGAAAATACTAGAGCTCTAACGAATTGTCAAATTTCGAGAACAAAATTTTCAATCGACTAAAAGATATCAAAAGTTCAGTCGAGATTTTTTTGAGCTAGGGCGCGCCGAAATTACTCTTAGCTTCCAGCAATCGTAAGCGTCCACTTGTAAGCGTCCAAAACCCGGATAGCGAAGCCAAGCGCGGAACGCCACGGGCTGCAGCAAGATTAAAAAAACTCGAAAAAACACGTTTTTATAAGACGGTTTCGCCAAGTGTTTCGATAGTAATAGTGCGCCTACGAACCTCAGAATTCACTGGCGAATGCGAAAAAAACCCACTACAGGTGCGGAAAATACCGGTTCTCAGAACGAATGTTCAACTCTCTGACAAAGATTCTCCAACCGACCCAAAGTTCGCACTTGTAAGCGTCCAAAACGAATAGCGAAGCCAAGCGCGGAACGCCGCACGGGGATCTCTGCCAGGCCGCCTGAAACGAGGCACAGAACGCTGGAAACCTCGCAGGAGACGCTTGCAGGGGCGCCGTTCACGATGCGTCGGGCGCTCGTCGAAAACCGGATAGCGACGCCAAGCGCGGAATGCCGCACTGGGCGCCGGCGGTAAACCGTCAACCTTTCTTACCGCCGGGGGACTCGTAGAGCTTCCTGACAGTATATAGTGTAAAAAAAATCCAAAGAACGACTAGTGTTTCATCCCAAGCGATTTCAGACCTCTCAAGATGACTCTAACGAAAAAACGAAACAGCTTCGCAATCCAGTTCGAGTATCGAACCGAGTTCAAAGCTCTGGATGCGACAGGCGGGCGTATCTGATGTCAGCGAATCCACTCATGTGATTCCCAGCCCTGCAGCTCCCCTACAGCCCGAGTTAAGTGCAGAAAACCGACAGTATCGACTCGAATAATGGAATAGTTTCGGGGACCTAGTTCGAGCAGCAGACCGAGTTCCGCGCTCTGGAATCGACCAAAAGACGCGCCTGATGTGTGCAAACCGATATGTGTGACCCGCAGCACCACCAGCACGAGTTGAATGCAGAAAATTGAGAGCACTTCGAAGATGATTCGGACAATACGAATAGTTTCGCGAACCTAGCTCGGACAGCAGGCCGAGTTCAGAGCTCCCGGTTCAACATACGAACGCGACTGATGATTCCCCATCGATGTCCGTGACAATGAGCCCTGTAGCTGCCCTACAGCTCGAGAAAAGTACAGAAAACCGAGAGCGTCTGCCAAGACGACTCGAATAATACGAATAGGTTTGCGGATCTAGCTCGGCTAGCAGACCGAATTTAGACCTCTGAATTCAACAGGCGAACCCGCCTGATAATTCTGAATACGATTGGTGTGCTTACCAGCTCTGTAGCTGCCTTACAGCTCGAGTTAAGTACAGACAACCGAGAGCGCCTGTCAAGACGACTCGAATAATACGAACATGTTTGCGGACCTAGCTCGCCTAGCAGAACGACTTCAGACCTCTGGATTCAACGGGCGAACGCGCCTGGTCATTCTGAATGCAATAGCTGTGTTTACCAGCTCTGTAGCTGGCCTACAGCTCGAGTTAAGAACAAAATACCGACAACGCGTATCAAGATCACTCGAAACGGCCGTTCCCGCCGGGACGCTTTTTGGCCTTCAAAGTTACCCGATCGAGCTGAGATCAAGATGGCGAGTGGGAATAAGATCGAATATCATGGGAAAAAATACTAGAGCTCAAACGAATTGTCAAATTTCGAGAACAAAATGTTCAACCGACCAAAAGTCAGCAAAAGGTCCGTCGAGATTTTTCTTGCCAACTAGCTCTCCAGCGCTCCGGAATTACTGGGCGCCGGCGGTAAACCGTCAACCTTTCTTACCGCCGGGGGACTCGTAGAGCTTCCTGACATATATACTGTGGGAAAAAACTCCAAAGAACGACTATTTTTTAAGCCCAAGCGATTTCAGACCTCTCAAGATAACGCTAACAAAAAACAAACAGTTTCGCAACCCAGTTCGAGTATCAAACCGAGTTCAGACCTCTGTATGCGACATCATGCGATTCCACTCATGCGATTCCAGCCCTAAAGCCCACCTACAGCCGGAGTTAATGCAGAAAACCGACAGTATCGACTCGAATAATATAATAGTGTTGCGAACCTAGTTCGAGCAGCAGACCGAGTTCCGAGCTCTGGAATCGACCGAAAGACGCGCCTGATGTGTGAAAATCGATATATGTGACCTGCAGCACTGTAGCCCTCCCCCAGCACGAGTTCAGTGCAGAAAATTGAGAGCACGTCTCAAAATCATTCGGACAATACGAACAGTTTCGCGAACCTAGCTCGGGCAGCAGGCCGAATTCAGACCTCTCGGTTCAATAGACGAACGCCATTGGTGATTCCCCATCGATGTCTGTGACAATGAGCCCTGTAGCTGCCCTACAGCTCGAGTTAAGTACAGAAAACCGAGAGCGTCTATCAAGATAACTCGAATAATACGAATAGGTTTGCGGACCTAGCTCGGCTAGCAGACCGAGTTCAGACCTCCGGATTCAACAGGCGAACGCGCGTGATGATTCTGAGTGCGATAGGTGTGCTTACCAGCACTGTAGCGACCCTAAAGCTCGAGTCAAGTACAGAAAACCGAGAGTGTCTATCAAGATGACTCGAATAATACAAACAGGTTTGCGGACCTAGCTCGGCTCACAGACCGAGTTCAGACCTCTGGATTCAACAGGCGAACACGCCTGATCATTCTGCATGCATTAGCTGTGCTTACCAGCTCTGTAGCTGCCCTAGAGCTCGAGTTATGTTTAGAAAACCGTCAGCGCGTATCAAGATGACTCGAAACGGCCGTTACCGCCACTGTGCTTTTTGGCCTTCAAAGTTACCCGATCGAGCTGAGATCAAGATGGCGAGCGGGAATAAAATCGAATATCACGGGAAAAAATACTAGAGCTCTAACGAATGGTCAAATTTCGAGAACCAAATTTTCAACCGAGCAAAAGTCATCAAAAGTTCCGTCGAGATTTTTCGAGCCAACTGGGCGCCGGCGGTAAACCGTCAACCTTTCTTACCGCCGGGGGACTCGTAGAGCTTCCTGACAGTATATAGTGTGGGAAAAAATCCAGAGAACGACTAGTTTTCAGCCCAAGCAATTTCAGACCTCTTAAGATGACTCTAACAAAAGACCAAACAGTTTCGCAACCCAGTGAGTATCAGACCGAGTTCAGACCTCTCAATGCGACAGGCGGACGCGTCTGATGTCTGCGAATCGACTCATGTGATTACCAGCCCTGCAGCCCCCCTGCAGCCCGAGTTAAGTGCAGAAAACCGAGAGCATCTCTCAGGGTGACTCGAATAATAGAATAGTTTCGCGGACCTGTTTCGAGCAGCAGACCAAGTTATGAGCTCTCGAATCGACCAACGAACGCGTCTGATGTGTGCAAATCGATTTCAATGACCCACAGCACTGTAGCCCTCCCCCAGCACGAGTTGAGTGCAGGAAAATGAGAGCACTGTTTACGATGATTCGGACAATACGAATAGTTTCGCGAACCTAGCTCGTGCAGCAGGCCGAGTTCAGAGCTCTCGATACAACAGACACACGCGCCTGATAATTATCAATCGATTTCTGTAACTACAGGCTCTGTAGCTGCCCTACAGCTCGAGTTGAGTACAGAAAACCGAGAGCGTTTGTGAAGATGACTCGAATATACGAATAGATTTGCGGACCTAGCTCGGCTAGCAGACCGATTTCAGACCTCTGGATTCAACAGGCGAACGCGCCTGATGATTCTGAGTGCGATGCGTGTGTTTACCAGCACTGTAGCTGCCCTACAGCTCGAGTTAAGTAGAAAATACCGACAACGCGTATCAAGTTGACTCGAATAATACGAATAAGTTTGCGGACCTAGCTCGGCTAGCAGATCGAGTTCAGACCTATGAATTCAGCAGGCGACCGCGCCTGATCATTCTGCGTGCGATAGGCGTGCTTACCAGCACTGTAGCTGCCCTACAGCTCGAGTTAAGTAGAAAATACCGACAACGCGTATCAAGTCGACTCGAATAATACGAATAGGTTTGCGGACCTAGCTCGGCTAGCAGACCGAGTTCAGACATCTGGATTCAACAGGCGAACGCGCCTGATGATTCTGAATGCAATAGGTGTGCTTGCCAGCTCTGTAGCTGCCCTACAGCTCGAGTTGAGTACAAAATACCGACAGTGCGAATCAAGATGACTCGAAACGGCCGTTCCCGCCTGCCTGCTTTTTGGCCTTCAAAAGTTACCCGATCGAGCTGAGATCAAGATGGCGAGCGGGAATAAGATCGAATATCATGAGAAAAAATACTAGAGCTCTAACGAATGGTCAAATTTTGAGAACGAAATTTTCAACCGATCAAAAGTCAGCAAAAGGTCCGTCAAGATTTTTGTTGCCAACTAGCTGTGGGGCGCGCCGGAACGGGAACGCGGTAACCGTCAACCAAGATTAACCTCCGGGGCCGCTCGTAAGAAGCTCTTTCTCGCACGGGCCCTGCTCGCTACAATATACAGGTAGCCTCTGGAAGAAAATTCCCCAGAAACTCAACAAACACGTTTTTATGTTTCTCCGGAGATATGGGTTTCGCCAAGTTTTGATAGTAATACTACCCTACAGACCCTGAGATTCTTTCGCGGACGCGATTACTCAACTACAGGTGCGAAAAGATACAGATATCAAAACGAATGTTCAAATCTCTCACGAAGTTTGTCCCACCGACCCCAGGTTAACACATTGTCTCTTTTGGTCGGGTCGGCCAACTGGCGCCGGCGGTGAACCGTCAACCTGGTCACCGCCGGGAACCTCGTAGAGCTCCTTGAATCCGTGAGAAGGCTCAGCATCAAAGCGGGAGCTTCTGGGAGCTTTTCTACAAAAACTTCAAGTTGAGATTTTTTCGGAGTCAACATGAAGTCGGTTCCTTCAAGTGAACTGGTACTGAAAATGACTCTAGATGGCCGAGCTGATCAGGGAACGAAGTTTATATCTCAATGCTCGGAGTAAAAATCTGCTTTTTTCAAAATGAATTGTCAAATATCTTTCAAAAAATTGCAAAACCACCCAAAAGTTGTCACATTGTCCGCCTCGGCCGGCTCAAAGTTCTCACTCCCAGCGAAGCTATTCATATGAAGTCTCGCGCTCTCAGTGAGAGCGCGAGACCATTCTGCGTCGACAAACATGCACCAGAACTCTCTAGGTCACCCATAGATGGATATAAATTAGAAAAAAAAATCATCCGACACAAAAAATACAAAATTGTACAAATCGATATTTTTCATTGATTTTGAAAATTCTAATCACTTTGGGCACTCTCGAGGCTCCCATTCGATGTCTCGCATGTCGCTACTTCGATTGGAATGTACCTGGCATGCATAGCATGCACTCAGCTCGAGTTATCATCGAAACACCGTTCGCAACACGCATACATATAGACAGTATTTCGAGCATAACTCCTGACTCAGCCATTTCTAGGAACTCTCGAGCTTCCAGTGTGACGCGCCAGATCATTCTGCATCGACTGGTGTGCGTGAGAGTTCTGTAGCTTGCTGACAGCTCGAGTTAAGTAAAGCCAACCACCGTCACCTGCCAAACTGCACTGCAGGCAAAGTCGGTTCCTGCAAGTCTTTTGACAGTAATATTGCCCCTAGAGCCCTGAAAATTTTACCAGCAGATGCGCCATAGCTCATTGTAGGTAGGGAAAATTCAAATTATGAAAACAAATTGTCAAATCTTGCACAATGTTCCAAACACCGACCCCAGGTTAACACACTGGGCGCCGGCGGTAAACCGTCAACCTTTCTTACCGCCGGGGACTCGTAGAGCTTCCTGACAATATATACTGTGGGAAAAATCTCCAAAGAACGACTATTTCTCAAGCCCAAGCGATTTCAGACCTCTCAAGATAACGCTAACAAAAAACAAACAGTTTCGCAACCCAGTTCGAGTATCAAACCGAGTTCAGGCCTCTGAATGCGACAGGCGGGCGCGTCTGATGTCTGCGAACCCACTCATGTGATTCCAGCCCTAAAGCCCCCTACAGCCCGAGTTGAGTGCAGAAAACCGACAGTATCGACTCGAATAATATCATAGTTTTGCGAACCTAGTTCGAGCAGCAGACCGAGTTCCGAGCTCTGGAATCGACCGAAAGACGCGCCTGATGTGTGCAAATCGATATATGTGACCTGCAGCACTGTAGCCCTTCCCCAGCACGAGTTGAGTGCAGAAAATTAAGAGCACGTCTCAAGATAATTCGGACAATACGAACAGTTTCGTGAACCTAGCTCGGGCAGCAGGCCGAGTTCAGAGCTCTCGATACAACAGACAAACGCGCCCGATGATTCCCAATCGATGTCTGTCACAATGAGCCCTGTAGCTGCTCTACAGCTCGAATTAAGTACAGAAAACCGAGAGCGTCTATCAAGATGACTCGAATAATACGAATAGGTTTGCAGACCTAGCTCGGCTAGCAGACCGAGTTCAGACCTCTGGATTGAACAGGCGAACGCGCGTGATGATTCTGAGTGCGATAGGTGTGCTTACCAGCACTCTAGCTGCCCTAAAGCTCGAGTTCAGTACATAAAACCGAGAGCGTCTATCAAGATGACTCGAAGAATACGAATAGGTTTGCGGACCTAGCTCGGCTGGCAGACCGAGTTCAGACCTCTGGATTCAACAGGCGAACGCGCCTGATAATTCTGAGTGCGATAGCTGTGCTTACCAGCTCTGTAGCTGCCCTGAAGCTCGAGTTGAGTACAAAATACCAACAGCGCGTATCAGGATGACTCGAAACGGTCGTTCCCGCCGGGACGCTTTTTGGCCTTCAAAGTTACCCGATCGAGCTGAGATCAAGATGGCGAGCGGGAATAAGATCGAATATCACGGGAAAAAATACTAGAGCTCAAACGAATTGTCAAATTTCGAGAACAAAATTTTCAACCGACCAAAAGTCACCAAAAGGTCCGTCGAGATTTTTCTTGCCAACTAGCTCTCCAGCGCTCCGAAATTACTCTTAAGCTCCCAGCAATAACTTGCTAAGGGAAGCTCTACGAGTTATTGTCTCTTTTGGTCGGATCGGCCAACTAGCTCCACCCTGCGCCCGAACTGGCGCCGGCGGTGAACCGTCAACCTAGTCACCGCCGGGAACCTCGTAGAGCTCCTCTCACTGGTAAGAGTGCAGAGAATCGACACAGAATCGAAAACTTGAGATTTTTCGACACACGTAGAGACGGTGTTCCGCCCATATCTCCTTAGGCAACTATTTTTGAAGACCCTCGCGCTTCCACTGGAATGCGTCAGATCATTCAGGATCGCCTCGTGTGCGAGAGACATCCATAGCCTGCCTACAGCTCAATTTAAGTTGACGAAACCACCGTCATCTGCAAAAGTGGTGGTACATGGTTTGTTCCTGGAAATTTTCCGATAGTAATACCTGGGCTACAGACTCCTTCTGCTCTCAGAATTCAATTTATATTATTATTCACCGCTCAAAAATCGTTTTTCTTAAAATGAATTTCAAAACTCTGCAAAAAGTTCAGAAAACCGACTCAAAGTTATCACATTGTCTCTTTTCGTCGGGTCGGCTAACTTGCTCC
>CAUYUJ010005268.1:0-10991 GCA_963575745.1 Prorocentrum cordatum
GAATCGAACAGGGCAGGGCTGTTTAGTAAACGGCCAGGGCCGTTTAGCAAACGCCAATCCTCTCGGGGTCGGGGTGGTACCACCCTCCGAAACTTCCTCCCAGTCCTGCGGCACTGGCGCCGCCTGAGCCGCGGGGGCCTCCGGCGCCGCCTCGGCCGCCGCGGGGGCCGCGGGAGGCTCGGGCGCCACGAGCCCGACGGGGGCGAGGGCGGCGGCACTGGGCGCCGCGGGAGGGTCGGGTGCAGCGGGGGCCGGCGGCGCGACGAGCGCCACGGGCGCCTCGTCGGCCTCGTCGGGGAGGTCCGCGTACACCTCCTGATCGAGCAGGTGCAACCGCCAGTCGTGCACCGGGCGGGAGCAAATATACCATCGGCCCGTGTCATAAGCATGCGCGAGAAGGGTGCAAGGGCCGTGGACGCCCATTCCGAAGCTTCCCGAGCGGAGCGCGGCCAACGAAAGTGGCCAATGATAGACCGAGGAGGCAAGGATGCAAGTGAAAGGGGACCCTTGGGAAAGATGCCCATCCTTCTTATGCGGGTTGACTGTAGGCACGAAGTGGCGCGGGGAGAGGGGGGCGGAGGGACGGACAGAGGCCGCTCAAAGAACGTGAAGCACAGCGCGGGGCAGTCCCCAGGGGCACGCAGCGTCGTGAGCAGAGCCAGGGCGGCGGCTTTTCGTGGTGCTCTGCCTCTGGGCGACCCGCTGGGATGCACAAGTGCAATGCCTACTACGTCGCGGTGATCATGGGGCTCGATACGGGGAGAAGTCGGGGATGCTAAAACCAGCGAACCGCTCGCAGCATCCCCACAATCTACGCGCGAACAAACAAGTGCAGCCCCCCTTGGCGGCTCCTCCTCGGGCTCCGCAGATGCAACGCCTGCTAAATCGCGGTGACCACTGAGCTCTGAAGAGAAAAGTCTGGGCCATCAAACCAGCAAATCGCCGGAGACATCCCCACAATCTGGGCGCGAAAGTCTAGGCGAAACCACCCTTGGCAGCTACTCCCCGGGTGCTCAGTTGCCACGCGTGCTGCATCGCGGTGACCATGGGGCTCTCAAATCAGAGAAACTGGGGTCGCCGAAACAGACAAACCGCCTGAGACGTCCCCACCTTCTGGGCGTGAACGGGCACATGTCCTACCCCCCGGCGACTCCTGCTTGGGTGCTCAAATGCCACGCCTGCTACAGCCCGATGAGCAGGGAGCTCAGAAACGAGAGAAGCCTGAGCCACCCAACAGGCAAACCGCCTGAGAGATCCCCACAATCTGGGCGCGAACGGGCCAATGTCCTATTCCCTATCTCGAATCCTCCTTGGGTGCTCGGATGCCACGCCTGCGACATCGCGATGAGCATGGGGCTCTGGAAAGAAAGAGAACTGAGTCACCAAACAGCCAAATCCCCTAGTACATCCCCACACATTCAAGGCGCGAGCGGGAAAATGTCCTGCCACATTGTAGCTTCTCCATGGGGTGCCCAAACGCCACGCCTGCTACATCGCGACGAGCATAGGGCTCTGAAAAGATAGAGAACTAAGCCACCAAACAGGCAAGCCGCTTGAAACATCCCATCATATGGGCGCGAACGGGCAACTGTCCTACCCCCTGGCGACTTCTCTGTGGGATAGTGAAACGCCCCGCCTGCCACATCGCTGCGAGTATGGACCTCAGCAAAAGGAAGTAGCCCGAGCCACCACGCGGCAAACCGCTGGAGACACCCCCACACACTCAGGCCGCGAACGGGCAAATGTCCTACCCTCTGGCGGCTCCTCATCGGGTGCCCAAAGCCACGCCTGCTGCATCGCGATGAGTGTGGGGCTCTCGGATGAGAAGAACCGGGAGCGCCGAAACAGGCGGACCGCTGGAGACATGCCCACAATCTGGGCGCGAACGGGCAAATGTCCTACCTCCTAGCGGCTCCTCCTTGGGTGCTCAAATGCCACGCCTGCCTCATCGCTATGAGCATGGGGCCCCAAACAAAGATGCCTGAGCCACAGAGCAGGAAACCGCCGAACAAATCCCTTCATCTGAGTATGATTTGGCTGAGTACGTGTGGATATGTATAAGAGTGATGCGTGCGTTAGTGAGTCTGCGTGTGTGCAAGTCTGAGTATGAGTAGATCTGAGTGAGAATTGATATGAATATCAGCGGATCTGAGTGTGGTTCTGAATCTGAGTGTGCCCGAGTGTCTGTGAGTAGATCTTAGTGTGAGTGAGTCTGAGTGAGAGAAAGCCTCAGTATAAATGACCTGAGACGAGGGCAGGCGGGAGGAAAGAAGAGTTGAGGCAGAGGCATCACACTAAGAACAAGAACCCCATATTTCGGACAAGGGGAGAACAAAACAAGAAACAAGACATCGCATGTCTGGGGTCAGAAACTTGCCACGAAGGCCCGATCAGTCCCGGCACTGGGTCGATAGACAAGATAGGTCGAGGCATGCCTCGGATCGGGCTGCATCCTCCTGGAGAGGAGGTCGAATCGAGCCGGCCGCACACCGCCACCGCGCAAACATCGGGCCAAATCGGACCGTCGGAACCTCGGAATCGAGCTGGAGAGGAGGAGGAGGAGGAGGAGGAGGAGGAGGAGGGGAGGAGGAGCAGGAAGCAGGAGCAGGAGGAGGTAGGAGGAGGAGGAGGAGGAGGAGGAGGAGCAGGAGCAGGAGCACGAGGAGGAGGAGGAGGAGCAGGAGCAGGAGCAGGAGGAGGAGGAAGAGGAGGAGGAGCACGAGGAGGAGGAGGAGGAGGAGGAGGAGGAGGAGGAGGAGGAGGAGGAGGAGCAGCACCGCATCGGAGCAGTCGGACCCTGGAAGCAACCTCGAAGGGCCCCGCGGCTGGCGCCCGCGTGCGAGCGCGCGGCGCCAGCCGCGGGGCACGGCCGCTGGCCCGCAGGCGGGCCCCTGCCTGCCCGCCCACCTCCCCACCGGTGAGGCCGTGCGCGCTCCCGCGCGGAGAGGGCCGGGCCGCGCTGCAAGTAAGTCGGGCCTGTCCCCCCCACAGGGGGACTCCTGGACGAAAAACCAAACATGGTCAACAACTGCGCCAAAATGGTTCAACAAAAATGCTCAAGAACAGTCCCCATACTATTTTTTGACGAAAAACCAAAAATGGTCAACAACTGCTCCAAAATGGTAGAAAAAATACTCCAGAATAGTCCCCACACTGTTTTTTGACCATTTGGGGAGCATTCCTCCTGTCGAGGGACACGCCCGACTCAACGCTGCAAAGGACGCGCCGAGCGAAGGCCGGGGACTCGGCGGACCCAGGACTGCCACCGCTCGGGCGTCCCCTCCCCGCGCAGTGGATGGCTTCGCGCGTGCTTTTTTCGCTGCCAGATGCTCCAGGCTGCTCCTCGAGGGCCGGGTGAAAGGGGGGGATAGCAAAGGGGGGGTTTGAGAATGTTGGACGCCCGAAATGGGAACAGAAAAAAATGGGTATAACGCCCGACCACAAATGTTGTCCGAAACCAACAGCGGCCGCTGTTGGGCAGGCGACCTGTCTCAAATGGACACAGGCCACGGCGGCGCGGACAGCGAGTCCTGTTCGAAATGAACAGGAACTGCTCTTGGGCATTGTACCCATTCTTTCCGTGCCCATTTCGTTCGTGCAGAAGAATTAGCTCACGTAGCTGATTTTCCCGGCGCCTCCCGGCGCCGGGAGGCGCCCATGTATCGAGGAATGGGCCCGGCGGCGGGGCCGAAACCGGCTGCATGCAGCTGATTTCGTACCCCCCCTTTCCCAATCCCCCCCTTTCGTTCGGCCCGATCCTTGAGGGCCCTCGCCGTCGGCGAGGGCCCTTGCCGTCGGCGAGGAGAATGCACACGTCCGAGCGATGCCAAGCCGGAGGGAGCCTCCGACAGAGACTGGGGGCCTGCGTTCTGGCTCCAGCCGCGCGCAGGCCTGCGTGGGGCGCCCCGGCGACCCGGGCGCCAGGGATCTGGAGGCCGGGTCCGCGTAGATGGGGTCGGAGGATCGCGCCGCATAGCCAGCACATGGGCGATGAATCGGCGACACATCGGCGCCGTCGGCGTGGAGAAGATCGGGGTCCACATCCAGTCGCATCCACAAGGCATCGGTGCGTGTCTTGGTCTCGTGCGTGCTTGCTTTGCCAAATGGCCGATTCTGGAAACCCTGAACCCAAAAATGTTGTCATCTCTTGGGAAGTTGACTTCTGCTTCCGCCGGCTTCTGTCAGCCGTGCCGTCCCCGCTTTACTTCCGCCGCCCTCTGCCGACCTTCCGCTGCCTTCCGCCGAGGAAGAGATGGCAACTTTTCGACTCTCGGAGGCAAGGCCCCTCTCTGGAACGCCCCAGATGATCCGGGGTGCTCCTCGATGGCCCTCGCCGAGCACACTGCACACGCCCGAGCGATGCCGAGAGGTGCGAGGAGGCCGGGAGGCGGAGCAGCGGGGGCCCGCAGATCGGCCCCTGCCATCGGGCTGCGCGGCCGGGCCTCGGCAGCATCAAGCAGGATTCGAGGACGCCAGGCCGAGCCCAGGGCTCCCAACTTCGCGCTTCGCGCTCCGCGAAGCGCGAAGCGCGAATCACTTCGCGCCCTCGCGCCGCCCGCCCAAAGGGAGAAAAGGAGAACGAGGAGGAGGGGGAGAAGGAACGAGGACCGCGAAGCGCGAAGCGCGAATAACTTCGCGCCCTCGTGGGAGCCCTTGCCGAGCAGGCCCGAGCCGGACTGCATCGCGAGGTCGGGTCGGACGGGAAACGCATCGGATCGCCAGCGGCTCGGCCCGAGCCGAGCCGAGATCGGCTCGCCGCGCCTGGCTCTGGCCGTCCCCGGCCTGTGCCAGCGGCTCGCGCCGAGTGAGATCGAGTCGGAGTCGAAGATCGTGGGCCGAGCAGGCGAGTCGAATCGCCTCGTAGGCGGCCCTGCCGAGGCCCCAAGAGGCCCCCACGAGGCCCCCTGGGATGGCCCCAGGATGGCCCCAAGGTGGCCCCAGTGTGACCCCAAGGCGGGGGCCCGGCAGTGCGAATGCCCCCGCCGAGAGCACGAGGGAGCGGCGGGACTCCAGGAGGGGAAGCACGGCAGCCCAGCCGGCTGCGCTGGCCACTGCTCAGGGGGAGCCGTGTGCCGCGGGGGGGCCCTTGCCGAAGGCTGGCGAAGGGAGCCGGGGAGAAGCTATGGGAGGGGGGCGAGGATGGGGCGCACGCTGACAGTATTGCAGGCCATCTGATCTGGCGCGTGGGCGCCAGATCCACGGGTGGGGGAAGGCACGGTCGGACCTAGGCCAGAAGAGCATCCTCCAAGAACATGAGACCCTCTGCTGGCCAAAAGTGAAGAGAGTTCGAGGGTACCCTCCCCCAGGATGCACGAGAACATCCAACCAGCACGAAGAACACTAGGGTACCCTCCCCGACTCGACCTCGATCTTATGCCTCGGTCCGACGGTGCTCCCAGGAACCCCGAAACCTAAAGAAGAATGCCGCCTGGATTGGCGACGAGGCGCGCCGATGTTGCACAGAAGCGGGACCCGTCCCTCCTGGTTCACGCGCCTCGATCCATGTGCACGCTACCTCGAGAGGAAGACTTGCCATCGCTCGGACATCCGTTCCCCGTGCATGTTTCGGATGCCCCTCCTCCTCCTCCTCCTCCTCCTCCTCCTCCTCCTCCTCCTCCTCCTCCTCCTCCTCTTCCTCCTCCTCCTCCTCCTCCTCCTCTTATTATCAGTGTGAGTATTATTCGTATTCGTATTAGTATTATTCTTATTATTCTTAGCATTACCATTACCAGTATTAGCATGGTTGTTATTAGTAGTAGTATTAGTAATATTATGATTATTAATCGTATTGTTATTGTTATTGCTATAAGTATGAGTAGTAGTGGTGGTATTATTGTTATGATTAGTATGATTCCTATTCCTATTAATCTTCTTCGTATTATTCTTATTCTTAGTATTACTAATAATACTATTAGTATCATTATTACTCTAATTATCATTCTTAGTATTCCTCCTCCTCCTCCTCCTCCCTCCTCCTCCTCCTCCTCCTCCTCCTCCTCCTCCTCCTCCTCCCCCTCCTCCTCCTCCTCCTCATCCTCCTCCTCCTCCTCCTCTTATTATCAGTGTGAGTATTATTCGTATTCGTATTAGTATTCTTCTTATTATTCTTAGCATTACCATTACCAGTATTAGCATGGTTGTTATTAGTAGTAGCATTAGTAATATTATGATTATTAATCGTATTGTTATTGGTATTGCTATTAGTATTAGTAGTAGTGGTGGTATTATTGTTATGATTAGTATGATTCCTATTCCTATTAATATTACTCGTATTATTCTTATTCTTAGTATTACTAATAATACTATTAGTATCATTATTCTTCTTATTATCATTCTTAGTATTCCTCCTCCTCCTCCCTCCTCCTCCTCCTCCTCCTCCTCCTCCTCCATCCACCACCTCCTCCCTCCTCCTCCTCCCTCATCCTCCTCCCCCTCCTACTCCTCCTTCTCCTCCTCCTCCTCCCTCCGCCCGCCTCCTCCGCCGCCTCCGCCTCACTCCTCCGCCTCCGCCTCCGCCTCCGCCTCCCGCCTCCGCCACCGCCATCCGCCTCCGCCTCACAGCCTCCGCCTCCGCCTCCGCCTCCGCCTCCGCCTCGCCTCCGCCTCCGCTCCGCCTCCGCCTCCGCCTCCGCCTCCTCTCCGCCTCCGCCTCCCCTCCGCCTCCGCCTCCGCCTCCTACCTCCCGCCCCTCCTCTCCTCCTCCTCCTCCTCCTCCTCCCTCCTTCCTCCTCCTCCTCCTCCTCCTCCTCCTCCTCCTCCTCCCCTCCCCTCTCCCCCTTCTCCTTTCCCTCCTCCTCCTCCTCCTCCTCCTCCTCCTCCACCACCTCGTCGACCACCTATGTATGACCCCCCTCTCATCCCTCTCCTCCTCGATCCCCGCCTCCCTGCTTCCACCTTCTCGCCTTCCCACCACCCCCCGCACACGCCTCTTGCCGCCCCCCTTCCCAGCACCCCAGACTCCCCCCTCCTCCCATTTGCCCTCCTCCGTCCATCCTTGCCATCCCTCGGATGTACATTCCCCGTGCATGTGTTGCCTTCGTGCGTGTATTTTTTTTGCCAGATGATCTAGGATACTCCTCGATGGCCCTCGCCGAGAAGAATGCACACGTCCGAGCGAGGCCAAGCCATTCCGCTTCATTACACTTCGCCACAACCAGCTTGGACACCGCTGGCCCGCGGCTTGCATCAATCCTTTCGGCCAGCTCGCCCCGGTCAGGAGCTGCTGCCAGCGCGCCCCCGCGCGCAGCCCCTTTCGCACACCGCAGGGGCCCGAGCTCCCGCGACGGCCCACCTTCGCGTTCAGCTTATGACAAAGATCGCCCGCGGCACGGGAACGTCACTTTCAGTGCTCCGACTGCCGCTGCGGGTGGGACTTCAGAGGCAACAAATGGCGCCCCCGGTGCGGGTGCGTCCTGGTGCCGCAGGCGCCAGGAGAATGTGTGCTGAGCCAACGGGCCAATGGGCCAACTGGCCACCCGCGTTCAGGTACGGAACGAAGCCGGCAGGCAACGATGGCGCGCGCCAAGGGCGACGGCAAAGGCGCGGGAGAAAAAGGAGTCGGAGGCAAAGGTAAAGGGGCCCAGCCCAGGGACACGCAAAGAAATACACACAAATCCCAGGATCCCAATATTTTCCCATATTTCCTGGATTTTCGTATTCCCCCCCCACTTCCAATACTTTCCCATCTTTTCCTGGGGGTCGACGATTACTCGTGTCTGAGTGTCTTTTCGCCTCCTGTAAAAGGGCCGGCGGCGACGCCCGAGAGGCCGAGGGCTGCGGCGAGGCCCCGCGCCAGCAGCCCGCAAACGCGCGCTCGGGCACTCCCGGGACGGCGCGGAGGGCCTCTCCGCATCGAGCGGCGCGCCCGACGGGGGGTCGAGGTCAGGGGGTCGAGGTCACGCAGGCTCCCCCTCGATTAGACGAGCTTTTTCACTACTCGCAAAGTAGCTGCTTGCAGATGGCCTGGATCCGCCGCGGGGGATCTACGACAAATTGCGGCGAAGCGAAAATGTGGTTTTCGGACGTTTGCGAGTAGGCGCTTTGCGAGTAGTGCAACGCGCTCGGTGATCGATGCCCGAGGGTCGAGGATGGAGGTTCTGGGCGTGCTCGCCGCCCCACCCGAGCCTCCGCATCGAGCGACGCACGGAGCAGCTCCACCTGCTGCTCGGGAGCTGCCACATGATCCTCACTCCGAGCGCCACGGGACGAAGAAGCAGCGGTCACAGCGCCGCCAGCGTCGCCTCGGGCCTCCTCCTCCTCCTCCTCCTCCTCCTCCTCCTCCTCCTCCTCCTCCCCCTCCTCCTCCTCCTCCTTCCCCTTCCCCTCCTCCTCCTCCTCCTCCTCCTCCTCCTCCTCCTCCTCCTCCCATGCCGGAGGAGGAAGTGCCCTCCACGGGCGCAGCCCACCGCAAGTGGCAGGCGCGCGTCGAGGAGCTCCCTCTCTGTATCTCGAGGAGACCCGCGATTGGCTCTCGGAGTGCAGAGCGAAGGCCTGGCAAAAGCAGGCGGCAAGGAGGTGGTGATCGCCAAGACGGCCCGGGAGCAGGCCTGCCCGAAGCATGCGCCATCGTCTGGAGCCGCTTCCTGTGGCGCCGCCGGCTCAGGCCAGGTCACCCTCGCGGATGGCGAGCTCTTCTCTCTCGACACGGTCTGGCGGTCCCGAGCGAGGAGCTTCCAGAGTGGGACTGCATCACGCGTGAGCTCGCCGCCTCGGTCAAAAGGGCGGCGTCCAAAGTGTTTGGCCCCGGAGAGCCTCGCCGCACTGCGTGCCGACGCCGAGCCCACTCGGGACCGCCACATCGGCCCAGCGGTGTCTCCACCGGCCGCTGCTGAAGCAGTAGGCGCGGCCGCGGCAACGGCTCCAGCTGCGCCCGCAGCGGGCAGTCAGGCTCCCGCTGGCACGGTGACTAAGGCCGCACGTCATGCTGCTGATACTACCCCTGAGCCCGATGATGCAGGGGTCGTGCAGCTCGAGGCCACCTCGAGACCCAGCAGGCATCGGGATGTCCCAGTTCGCTCTTCCACCCTCTCGGACGCGGCTATTCATCTAGGCCATGGAGGCCTGCAGCTTCCCGACTACGGCGACATCTCTCTCAAGCTCGCAGGGCAACGGGCATGGCACCCCCACGTTGCCACGGGACCTCCTGAGGCGTTCCCACAGGAGATCCATGGGGCCCTCTGCGGGAGGGAGGCGGCCGATACCCTACCCCCTATCAGGTCCTCGGCCTCGCCTTCCGCGCCTGAGGAGACCGGCGGGGCCCCCGCTAGATGGATGGCCGAGGCCCCGTTCAGGTCCGAGGGCGCGGCTGCCGACTCTGAGGGGACTGGCGGGGCCCCCTCCAGGGGGGTGGCCGAAGCCCCTGGCAGGTCCGCGTCGGCGGTGTTGAGTCCCACACCACTTGCGAGGTGGTGCTGCCGCCCAGAGGTCGGCCTTCCCTCCATGGCGGCTCCTGGTGGATCTCCCCAGAGGGGTGGTCGAGTCCCCCGCAGCGCCACCCGACGACGTCCTGACGGCCCGACCGACCGACTACACGTCACTGGGTGGTCATGTCGTCGTACCTCCTCGGAAGATGGCAAATGTTGCTATCTCCAGCAGAGCTTCTGCGTGCTCACCGAGTATACGGCCTGGCGCACCGCGTGCTGATGACTGTCCTGGTGGCCTCACCACTTCGATTATGACAGAGGGGATCGTGCCGCCCCAGGAGGGCGCGAGCCAGCGACGCGCGGCTGGCTGTCTCCTCAGTACATCTCCCTGGACCGAATGAATCGTATGATGATCAGTCCATCCTCACTGCCCTCACGCCTGAAGGGGTGTGTCCAGGTGACGACCGTCGCGTTACAGTCGTGATTTCAAGACCCAAGGGCAATAACTTACATGTCCACTATTACCCACTAGCGCTGATCATGATCTGTCTGAGGTGTTGCTAAACCCCTGAAGGTAATCCGTTGTCGCCCCGTCCAAGGTCTGAAAATTATCCCAGTGCGACCCTACCTAGGAGTTGGAGCCCCTAGGAAAGCAGCATTAGTAGTAACAGTAAAGCTAAGCTAAAGCTAAGCTAAAGCTAAGCTAAAGCTAAGTAAGCTGAAGCTAAGCTAAAGCTAAGCTAAGCTAAAGCTAAACACTAAGCTAAAGCTAAGCTAAAGCTAAGCTAAAAAGCTAAGCTAAAGCTAAGCTAAGCTAAGAACTAAGCTAAAGCTAAGCTAAAGCTAAGCTAAAGCTAAGCTAAGCTAAAGCTAAAGCTAAGCTAAAGCTAAGCTAAAGCTAAGCTAAAGCTAAGCTAAAGCTAAGCTAAAGCTAAGCTAAAGCTAAGAAAAGCTAAGCTAAAGCTAAGCTAAAGCTAAGCTAACGCTAAAGCTAAAGTTAAGCTAAAGCTAGCTAAAGCTAAGCTAAGCTAAGCTAAAGCTAAGCTAAAGCTAAGCTAAGGCTAAGCTAACACTAAGCTAAAGCTAAGCTAAAGCTAAGCTAAGCTAAGCTAAAGCTAAGCTAAAGCTAAGCTAAAGCTAAGCAAAAGCTAAGCTAAAGCTAAGCTAAAGCTAAAGCTAAAGCTAAGCTAAAGCTAAGCTAAAGCTGAGCTAAAGCTAAGCTAAAGCTAAGCTCAGGCTAAGCTGAAGCTAAGCTGAAGCTAAACTAAAGCTAAGCTGAAGCTAAGCTAAAGCTAAGCTGAAGCTAAGCTGAAGCTAAGCTAACACTAAGCTAAAGCTAAGCTAAAGCTAAGCTAAACCTAAGCTAAAGCTAAGCTAAAGCTAAGCTAAAGCTAAGCTAACACTAAGCTAAAGCAAAGCTAACATTAAGCTGAAGCTAAGCTAAAGCTAAGCTAAAGCTAAACTAACACTAAGCTAAAGCTAAGCTAAAGCTAAAGCTAAAGCTAAGCTAAAGCTAAAGCTAAGCCTAAAGCTCCCAGGGGACTGGCGGAACCGCGGGGCGGGGACTGGGGGAACCGCCCGGGGCGATTTACACTGCCCGGCCCCTTTAAGCTAAGAGAGTAAGAACCC
>CAUYUJ010005268.1:11091-18591 GCA_963575745.1 Prorocentrum cordatum
TACTACTACTACTACTACTACTACTACTACTACTCATCTGCATCACCACAACAAGCACCATGATCACCATCGGCATCGTCATCATCACAGTCATCATCGTGGTCATCGCCACCACAGCCACTAACACAATCATCACCATCATCGTCGTCGCGGGCGACTTCAGCGTCATCATCATCATCATCATCATCATGATCGTCATCAGCATCATCAGCACAGTCAGCATCATCATAATCATCATCAATCATCACCAACAGCATCATGATCATTCATCCTTACCACCACCACCATCATCATCATCGTCATCATCACCATCACTACCAGCATCATCATCAACGTCAACATCACCAGAATCGTCATCATCAGTAGCATCAACATCAGCATCAGCTCCTGCATCACCATCATCAACATCACTATCATCATCAGCATCATCAGCATCGTCATCATCATCTTGCTCCCTCTTCATGCTCTCCACCCCTTCGCACCCCCTAGCCATTCATCATAATCCTCCTCCTCCGTCTCCTCCTCCTCCTCCCCCGCCTCCTTCTCCTTTTCCTCTTCCTCCCCATCCTCCTCATCCTCCTCCTCCACCTTCTCCTCCTCCTCCTTCTCCTCATCCTCATCCTCTTCCTCCTCCTCCTCCTCCTCCTCCTCCTCCTCCTCCGCCTCCTCCTCCTCCTCCTCCTCCTCCTCCTCCTCCTCCTCCTCCCCTACCTCCTCCCCCACCTCCTCCTCCCTTTCCTCCCCTGCTTACGTTTCGTTATCCTCGCGCTCCTCACCCCTCGTCGGCCTCTTCCTCGTCCCCCTTGCGGCCCAGGCCCCCTCCTGGGTCTCCGGCAGGTCCGCGCCCTGGCTCTCTGGCTGCCCATCGGCGGCCCAAAAGCTGAGCCCCTTGACCACGGCAGAGCTGCTGCCGGGGTGCCCCTGGCGCGGCGAAGCAGCGGACAGGGAGGAGGAAAGGATGCCAAAATGGACGAGGGCAAAAGAGGAGAAGGAACGTGCTTTGAAACGTTGTCTGATAATATAACGACGCGCGGGAGAGAGGAAGGGAAAATGAAAGGCGAGCGGCCGAACCACCCACCACACCCCGTGCCTGCTCAGAAAAGCAAGCACGCCTAACTCATTCGGCCGCTCCGAACGGAGGGCACGGAGGGAGCGTCCAAGGCGGGTGGGTGGCGGTGCAAAAAAAAAAAAAAACAAGAGAAGTGAAGGAGAGGGAGCAGGAGGAGGACGACGATGATGAGGAAGCAGAAGAAGAGGGCTGGGGAGAAGGAAGGGGGGGAGGGGGATCAGGAGGAGCGGCAAGGGACGGGGAGGCGGAGGAGCAAGATGAGCAGGAGGAACAAGACAAATCGAGACGAGGGGGCAGCTCGATGTCGGCCGACTCCGACTGGTAACCTCGCCACCCCCACGTGAGCGTTTTCTTATTCGGCGTTTCGACATCGGGCGGAAGGGAGGATGGGGGCAGGGGGGTGTCCGGCTCTGGACCTCTGCTTAGCGTGAAGGTTTGCAACAGGGCGTCCATTGTGGGGGAGACTCCACCTGCTCGAAACAGGCGCCAAAAACAGCCGAGATCCACTCCATGGAGAGAGGGGGTGCGAGGGCCCGCGCCGATCGGCAACACTCTGAATAAGAGAGCGATCACCACCCAGCCCAGCGGGGCCACGCAGCCCGAGTGCGTTTCCTGGCGGGGGTGCTTCTACCGGGGGAGCTGACAGAACCACGGTTCGCGTGCACGCGCCCCCTCCCCCCCCCGCCGAACTCTGGGGCCTTAGGGTAGCCTTCGGGCGGGCCGGTGACTCTAGTCACCAATGAGGAGGCAGGGGAGACGGTGTCCCCCGGGGCCGTAGGCGACCCGAGGAGGAGGAGGAGGAGGAGGAGGAGGAGGAGGAGGAGGAGGAGGAGAAGGATGAGGAGGAGGAGGAGGTGGAGGTGGTGGAGGAGGAGGAGGAGGAGGAGGAGGGAGGAGGAGGAGGAGGAGGAGGAGGAGGAGGAGGGGCCACCTAAGTCCTTCGGAGAAACCCTCCAGGCAGGGGAGACGTGTGCAATCCTTATTCCGCCCTGCGCCTCTGTCTGGCTGTTCCCGAAGCTCACGGTGCCAACAGACTCGCTGCGACATCGCGACGCGCACCGGCACAGCACGCGGGGGTGGAGTCCTGTCAGAATCATGCAATCTGTGCTTGTCGTCCTTCCACGCGATATGACGTCTACCGCCTGCTGCCTGCTCTGTAAGACGGCTCATTGCGGCGGGCGTTTGCCACCGCCCTGCACCGAAAGGCAGCTGGCGACAGACGGAATTCGCGCCGAGTGGTCACAGCAAAAGGGTTCCTGTCAAGCGCTCGGCATTACCAAAGAGCGCTCTCGGAGAAAACGCTCTGCAGCAAATCGAGCGAGTGAGCCCTGACTCGCAGCACGCATCACAACGACTCAAATGGACTGCGCGGCCCAAACGTCCTCGCAGTACCGGCCTTCGGCCATCATCTTCTCCACGCAATCGTCCCCCAAGCCTGCTTCTGTGAGCACGCGGGCGAAAGTGGCCTTCACATCGGGAGCCATCTTAGAGGCATCGCCGCAAATGTAGATATAACCGCCTCTCCTGGCGTGCTCCGCTACCAAGGCTGCCTCCTGCGAGATAATATCCTGCACGTACGTCTTCGGAGTACCCTGCTTCCGCGAAAACGCAACAAACAGCTTCAAACAACCCTCCTTCTCCCAGGCCTCCAGCTCGTTGCGGTATATGTAGTCGGACTCGTCCCGGCAGCCAAAGAAGAGCACGTTCTCAGACCTGCCATCTGCCACGCGGTCTTGAATGAAGCCACGCATCGGGGCCACACCGGTGCCTGGGCAAAATCTGTCAACATCGAATCGTGAAAACAGACTGGATCGGAACGCGCGTCGGGGAGCATCGGTACGGAGCCGAAATCCCACCAGCCCTCTGGGCGTCGGTGGTTTAGGGAGTTTTCTCTTCCACCCCTCCTTCTTCCCCTTCGGGGAGGGGTTTACCCCTCCCCCTACCCCCTCCCCATGGACCTGGACAAAGGGTTCCGCGAGGTGTCGGAGCGTCCAGAGCGGCCTCGGCGAGGAAGCAATTGGTTTGGGGGGGTAATTGAGGAACCACCCTTCGTTGACCGATATCATCCAAGATGGCCCCAAGAGAGCCCCTAAAGCTTCCAAGAACGCCCCGACAAGGCCCCCAGAGGAGCCCAGACGGGCCCAAGAGGCGCCCAGGAGGCCCCAAGAGGCCCCAGGATGGCCCAAAGATAGCCCCAAAATGGCCCCAAGAGACCCCCAAAAGACCCCCAAGAGGACCCCAAGCGGCCTCCCCGAGGCACCCAAGACGCCCAAGAGTCCTCAGGACCGCCAAAAGACCCCCGAGACGTCCCAAGAGGCTTCAAACCAACCGCCCACGAGATATCCCAAGGGGCTCCGAGAGGCATTCAAGAGACCTCCAAGAGACCCGAAGAGGCTCCACGAGGACCCCCGAAGCCCCCAAGATCCCCCCCCAGACGCTCCAAGAGGTTTCCAAAACAACCCCCAAGAGACATCCTAAGAGGATCATATGTCCGCCCTGTTTCCTCCTCCTCCTCCTTGTCCTTCTTTTTCTTCTCCTCCTCCTCCTCCTCCTCCTCCTCCTCCTCGCCCTTATCCGTCTACTCATCATCCGAGAACCAGCACCATCAGCAACAACAGCAGCAGCACTAGCAACAGCAACAGCAGCAGCAGTACCAGCAGGAGCAAGAGTACCAGCAATAACATTTGCAACCTTCGCCACAAAAGATCTCCCAATTCACCGTCGTTGCCCGCTCCGGTTCACTATGTGAGTCTCTTCTTCCCTTCTTCCGTCAGCTTTCCCGGGCATCGTTTCTGGATGGGCTGGTGGGGATACGCGAAGCGTCTAAAATCTACCAGATCGGCTGCGCCAGGATGTGCGCCATGCAGCCATCAGGCCGCACCGGATCGCAGACAACATGACATCGGATCGGATCGGGCCCCGCGACTCGAAGCCGCACTGGATCGGTCGGGTCGATACGCGCCCTGGCCTGGGCCCACCATGATCACCGGCACGTCGCCGGCTGGCAGCCGGAAGGAGGAGCCCGTGTCCTTCACGAAGGCCACCAGGGGCACGCCCAGCCCGGAGGGGCCCAGCGGCCGGCGGGGCATGACGGTGGGCGGGTAGGGCGTCTGGCCCGTCTGGGACCGGAGGCAGGTGGAGCACAGGCCTGCGGCGCCAGAGCGCGTCCGCGTCCACTGCCGCGGGGTCGTGTCCCGGGGACTCGGGGAGCGGTGGGTCTGCCCGCCGGTGCGGGCGTTCCAAGATGTCCACGTCCACCATCTGCAGTCAGGACTGAGAGTGAGGATGCGCGATCAGGATGCAAGGGCCTTGGCCGCCCATGCCGACGCTCTTCGAGCGGGGCTGGCCATCGAGAGGGGGTAAGGATGGACCAGGGAGGCAAGGATCCCAGGGCACCCCTGGGAAGGTTGCCCGTCCATGCTGTCGGTCTCGACTGCACCCCTCTTCGAGGTCCCAGGGCACGGCTCCAGTGCGGTGGGCGTGGGCACGTTGTGGCGGCGGAAGGCCGAGGTGGAGCCGCCCCGTGGGCGAGCGGCCCTGCACGACGCTCACAGAGATGGTCGCGGTCCTGGGCGAGACCTTCGGCGAGGACGAGATCGAGTAGTACCGCGGCTTCATCGGCGGCAGCATCCCGAGCACCACGCCCGCGGGGGCGTTGACGGACGGGTGCTCACGAAGGATCTCCAGGATCGTGCGCCTGTTGGCACGCCCGAGCTGGGCGCGGAGAGCAGAAGCACGGTGCCCAACAGCGAACGCTGTCCAAAACCGACGGCGGTCACTGTCTAGCAGGCGACCTTCAGCTCGGACGGACGGCGTCCGCGGCGACACCGAGAGCCCGTCCTGCTCTCGACGGGAGCAGGAACTGCCACTGGTCCTCGGGTCCCATTTCTAGGCCACCTTGACAGGGTCGGGGTCGACGGGGTCGGAGGATCGCGCCGCATCGCTGATACATCGGCGATGCGGCTCGATGCGAAGCCCGACTTTCGCCATGCCGATGTCGCCGATGCGTCGCCGACGCCGGCGATGCATCGCCGATGCGTCGCCGATGCGTCGCCGATACATCGGCAACAATGCATTGGCGATGCGGCGCGATCGTCTCGGTCGCGCCGGGCCTGGGCCGCAGCACGTGGCGCTCGTACTCGTCGGGGCACCCCTCCGGCAGCTCGCCGGTGTTGCCGCGCCCGTACTCCGCCAGCGCGCGCAGGTGCTCGGCCTCTGCGGCGTCGGCGGCCAGCTTCGCGAGGGCGTGCAGCTGGGGGCGGGAGGCGGGCTGCTGGAGCTCGAAGTGGCGGGCCAGCGCGACGAAGGCGCTCACCTGCCTGCCCAGCGGCACGGTCGACAGAGACTGGCCCTCCTCCAGCTCCAGGCGCACCACCGCGTCGTGCGCCAGGCCGAGCTGGTCCTGAGGGGTAGGGCAGAGTCATGGGGGGGGGGCCAGCTCGGAAAGTGGGGCATTGAGCCCTGGAATCGGCGATGCCTCGGATAGGTGGACGGTAAGCCTCCGACGGTGCTGGGCTGGGTGGGCTGTCGGGCCCCTCATCGGCGATGAACGGGCGATTGGGGGTCGATGCGTCCCCCCCTGAGCCTGCCCTCCCATGACGTTCTCTCTGAGGTCCATGTAGGCGAGGACAACGTCGTCCGGGTTGGCGCCCACGACGCCGAGGTGGTCGCCCGCCAGGTAGCTGGTTCCCTCTGGGAGCTCCACCTCTATGTGACGGGTGGAGCGCCCAGGTGCTGTCAGCAATTCGCGATTGCTCGTCACGTTCGCCAGGAAGGCGCGGTTGCCCGCGAGGAACGAGTTCAAGGCCCGCTGCTTTGACTCCTCTGGTGAAAGAAGACGGCATAAACATGAACTTGCGACGGTCCGCGCGGACCGTCGAAAATGCATGTTTATATCGTTATCCTTCGATCCTCGGCGTTGGCCCTCGCTACCTCGATCGGGATGTCATCCGCCGTGGCGCCCAGCTTCAGCAGCACCTCGTAGACGGGGGGCTTTGGGTACATGCTCTCCTTGATACTCTCGGGGATCTGGGCTCCGTGGGCGCGCATGAGCGCCACCGACGCAGAGACGAGCCAGCGGACGAAGCTGAACTCGGCCTCCCCGCCGTCCACGTCGCCCTCGCCGAGCGGTATCATCGACTCGGCGCCCAGGCTCTCGAGGCGCTCCTGCAGAGGGAAGAGCAACCTGCACTAAACGTTGACTTCCGAAGGTCCGCGCGGACCTCCGACGGCTTACTCCCCAAACAGTGTTTCCACTTGGGGGCTCTTACCCCATTTCTAAGGAACTGAGCCTTCCCGTCAGTCTGGCGGCTGTGTGGTCACCGTCGCCGCCCCGTCGCCGCCTCCTCGCCGCCCGTCGTCTGAGCTGGTCCGTCGTCTGGTGCTTGTGTGGTCACCGTCGCCGTCCCGTCGCCGCCCCGTCAAAACACGTCGTCCGGGCCTAGCCGTCGGTGGGGCGGCTATGTGGTCGCCGTCACCAGCCCTTTCGGGCTCAGGTGGTCTAGCGAGTGTTCGGTTTCCTCGTCCAACACACTCTTCCCTTCGGGGAGGCTTACCTGCCCTCCCTTGCCCGGGTCTGGACAGGGGGGGCGGAGGGGTTGGAGCGCCCAAGATGGCCCAAGATGGCTCCAAGAGGGCCTTCAACGCTCCAAAATGAGCCTCCAAAACGGCCCGGAAAGACGAAGATGGGTCAAGATAGAGTCCGACGTACCTCCAAAAGGCCCGACGAGTTCCAAATTCTCTCGTGCTAACGGCTTTCTGTCAGCATCCGCATCAGCATCAGCATCAGCATCAGCATCAGCATCAGCAGCAGCAGCAGCAGCAGCATCATCATCATCATCATCATCATCATCATCATCATCATCATCATCATCATCATCATCATCATCATCATCATCATCATCATCATCATCATCATCATCATCATCATCATCATCATCATCATCATCATCATCATCATCATCATCATCATCATCATCATCATCATCATCATCATCATCATCATCATCATCATCATCATCATCATCATCATCATCATCATCATCATCATCATGATCATCACATCATCATCATCATCATCATCATCATGATCACCACCACCACCACCACCATCATCATCATCATCATCATCATCATCATCACATCATCATCATCATCATCATCATCATCATCATCATCATCATCATAATTATCAGCATCATCACTATCATCACCACCACCACCACCACAACCACCATCATCATCATCATCATCATCATCATCATCATCATCATCATCATCATCATCTTCATCGTCATCATCATCATGACCACCACCATCATCATCATCATCATCATCATCATCAGCAGCATTATCATCATCATCATCATCATCATCATCATCATCATCATCATTACCACAATCATCATCAGCATCATCATCATCATCATGAG
>CAUYUJ010005268.1:23591-28591 GCA_963575745.1 Prorocentrum cordatum
ACTGGATGTGTATTAACTTGACACGTTCTGATAGAGGGCCTCCTGGGGCCTCCTGGGAGCCTCCTGGGAATCTCCTGCGGACCCCTGGGGCCTGTCCTGGGCGTCCTGCGGCCTCCTGAAGCTCTCTGGGGCCTCCTGGGGCTCCCAGGGTCCCAGAGGAATATGTAACATGTGGCCTTCTGGGCCCCCAGGCTGGACCACCTCTTGCGGAGCTTCCTCCTGGGCCTCCTGTGGCCTCCTGGACCCCACCTGGGGCTTCCTGAAGCCTCTTGGGGCTCCCAGGGGGGGATATCTAACATGTGGCCGTCGGGCCTCCCAAAATGGGGAGGGGGCCACAAGACCACCTTGCGCAGGGCATTTCAGAGCTCAGAGTTTCGAGGATGTCTCGGGCGAGACGGGCCGGACCACCTCGCGCAGGGCATCTCAGAGCTCAGAGTTTCGAGGATGTCTCAGGCGAAACGGCCCGGACCACCTCTCGCACAGCACCTCGGGGCTCAGAGTTTCGAGGATGTCTCAAGCGAAACAGCCCGGACCACCTCTCGCGCGGCGTCCCGGAGCGCAACTTTTCGAGGATGTCTCAGGCGAAACGGCCAATCCCGGCCAACTCAGAAACGAGAGTTCTGAGGATGTCTCAAGCGAAACGGCCCGGACCAAGAAAGTAGTATGAGGATGTCTCTGCTCCGACTTCCCTCGGCCGGAGTTAGTTTCTATCACAACAGCACCCCGTTCAGCAAGCTGTTTGGGGAAAAATCCTGTTTGGAGAACCCTGTCTCGGAGCCCAGAGTTGCGAGGATGTCCCAGGTCGCACCTGGTCGACGAGTAAGCTGTCGGGTCGGCACTGTGAGAGGCTCCACCGCCATGCTGTGAACTCAGAAGCAATTTTAAGAGGAAGCGGGGGAGGGCGCGGAAGCGGGGGGGCATGTCGTGATGGTTCCCTCGGGCATGATATCGAGAGGTACGCGGCGCACGTCTCAAAAGAAAAATCGTGACGTCGGATGTCTGGGGAGGGCGGAAGGCAGTGCGCGCATGACGGATGCTGAGGCGGCAGAAACGACGACGGCGGGGACGGGGAGGCGGAGGCAGAGGCGCAGCAGCGGGAGGCGGGAGGCGGGAGGAGGGAGGAGGGAAGAGGAACCAGGCGGGAAGTGGGAAGAGGGAGGCGGGAGAAGGAATGAGAGAGGTTGTGATTGGAGCTCCTGTGCTACGAAACGTCTCAGGCAGAATGGGCCAGACCATCTCGCGCGCAACATCTTCGAGCCTCGCATTGCGAGGATGGCTCAATCGAAACGGGCCGGACCACCTCGCGAGCGACATCTTGGAGCTCAGTATTGGAAGGATGTCTCAAACGAAACGGGCCGGACAATCTTTCGCACACGTTTTGACAAGTCCACATCGCACTCGCTTCCCGTTAGGTCCTCTCCTGCAACTCCCTTCCTTCTCCCTCCTCCTCCTCCTCCTCCTCCTCCTCCTCCTCCTCCTCCTCCTCCCCTCCTCCTGCCTGCTCCCTCATGCACATCATCCGCCTCCTCCTTCTCCCTTCCATCTCCTTCTCCTTCTCCTTCTCCTCCTCCTCCTCCTCCACCTCCTCTTCATCCCGAACGGCATCTCGGAGCCTAGAGTTGCGAGGATGTCTCCAGCGTAACGGGCTGGACCACCTCGCGCGCGGCATCTCGGACCCCAGAGTTGCGACGATTTCTCGGGCAAACGTGCTGCGAGGAAGTCTCAGGCGAAACGGGCCGGACCACCTCGAGCGCGGCGTCTCAGAGCTCCGAGTTGCGGGGGCCTCCTGGTGCCTCCTGGGGCCTCCTGGGGACCTCCTGGAGCTTCCTCCTGGGCCTCCTGTGGCCTCGTGAACTCCACCTGGGGTTTCCTGAAGCCTCTTGGGGCTCCCAGGGGGGATATCTAACCTGTGGCCGTTTGGGCCTCTCCAAATGGAGGGGGGGGGGGGGCACAAGAGCAGGAAAAATCAACGAATCGACACCGGATGTGTATTAACTTGACACGTTCTGATAAGCGGCCTCCTGGGGCCTCCTGGGAGCCTCCTGGGAATCTCCTGGAGACCCCTGGGGCCTGTCCTGGGCGTCCTGCGGCCTCCTGGTGCCTCCTGGGGCCTCCTGGGGACCTCCTGGAGCTTCCTCCTGGGCCTCCTGTGGCCTCCTGAACTCCACCTGACGTTTCCTGAAGCCTCTTGGGGCTCCCAGGGGGGATATCTAACCTGTGGCCGCTTGGGCCCCTCAAAATGGAGGGGGGGGGCACAAGAGCAGGAAAAATCAACGAATCGACACCGGATGTGTATTAACTTGACACGTTCTGATAGAGGGCCTAGGGGGCCTCCTGGGAATCTCCTGCGGGCCCCTGGGGCCTGTCCTGGGCGTCCTGCGGCCTCCTGGACCTCTCTGGGGCCTCCTGAGGCTCGCAGGGTCCCATGGAGGATATGTAACATGTGGTCTTCTGGGCCCCCAGGCTGGACCACCTCTTGCGCAGCATCTGAGAGCTCAGAGTTGCGAGAATGTCTTGTGCGAAACAGGCCGGACCACCTTGCGCACGGCATCTCAGAGCTCAGAGTTGCAAGGATGTCTCAGGCGAGACGGGCCGGACCACCTCGCGCAGGGCATCTCAGAGCTCAAAAATTCGAGGATGTCTCAGGCGAAACGAGCCGGATCACCTCTCGCGCGGCATCTCCGAAGTCAGAGTTTCGAGGATGTCTCAGGCGAAACGGGCCGGACCACCTCGCGCAAGGCATCGCAGAGCTCAGAGTTTCGAGGATGTCTCAGACGAAACGGCCCGGACCACCTCTCGCACGGCACCTCGGGCTCAGAGTTTCGAGGATGTCTTAAGCGAAACGGCCCGGACCACCTCTCGCGCGGCGTCCCGGAGCGCAACTTTTCGAGGATGTCTCCGGCGAAACGGCCAACGCCGGCCAACTCAGAAACGAGAGTTGTGAGGATGTCTCAAGCGAAACGGCCAAAACCATAAAATTTGTGTGAGGATGTCTCAGCTCCCGCTCCGCCGTCCCGCTATCACAACATCACCCCGTTCAGCAAGCTGTTTGGGGAAAAACGTGCGATCGCGTTTCCGAATTCTCAAAGAAACCATGAGCGGTTTAATCTGTTCATTGAACGCAGCCAAACGAGCAACTCGCGCCGCATGTCTAAATCATTGGAAAGCCCTTGCGCCCGCGCTGGGGGGGCACGATCCGCGTCGAAAAACCATGTGGGCCACTCTCGCGTGTCGGCCGCGCGCGCACGTCGAACTCTTTCCGAAATCTTCATCGCCGACGCGAGGACGCCGTCATCGTCGTCGGCGTGATCAACATCGGCGCCGCCACTTGCCGTGCAACCGGCGCTGTCATCACCGTCACCAACACCGCTACCATCATCATCGTGTCTGCCGTTGCCGACGTTGCCATGATACTGCGCCCGCCCAGGTCGCCGACTCACAATGAAGAGCCCACCAGGATGCGCCCAGCGGTAAGCGCCAGCGCGGCCGCGTCGGCCGCGCCAAACTAGTTGGCCGCTGCGCGCGCAGGCGTGCGCGGGCTAGCGCGGCCGCATAGATGCACCAGCCAACACCAGGCAGTCATCCCAATCGCCGCCGCATAGGTTTTGCAAACCAAGTTGCGGGCTAGTGGATGGAATGTTTGCGCGAGCAATGGGGTTGACAACTTCAAGTTCGGCCATGCGAATTCTCCTTTCTAAAAAAATAGACTCTACCCCCAACCCCCCCCGGTCTTAACGCTTCCCCCTGGGATACGATAGTGTCATGTATATATATACTACATATATATACATACATATATATGTATATGTATACATGTGTATACATATATACACATTTGTATATATATATATATATATTCAGCAAACTCGCCCACCCTAAATATAAAATCATGGCATCCCAGCCAAACCGGTATCCCCCCTCTGAGGTTCCATTGTATATTTTTTTTTATATAAAAAAAAAAAAAAAAAAAAAAAAAAAAAAAAAAAAAAAAAAAAAAAAAAAAAAAAAAAAAAAAAAAACGATGCGTGACATGTTTCTTCTAACATAACACTTGTTCACAAATCCTTGCACAAAAAAGGACGAAGTGCACACGCGCGCGTCGTCGCGCGCTCATGCCGAAATCCTTCAAAAACCTTCGGTGCCGGCAGGATTTCGCAATCGAGTTTCCAAAGAAAAAACATACAAAAACACATGGTTCCGCAACACTGATATGCTAAAAAAGCTTCCGCGCGAGCTCTTGCGAAATCTTAAGAAAACCATGCGATTTTCAAGATTTTCACAAAATGCTATCAAACGGGCTGCGCGCGCGCGCATGTCGAAATCTGTCGAACGCCCTTGCGCGTGTGCCGTCGCGAGAATCCTCTGCAAAAAAAGAGACGAAGTGCAGACGCGCGCGTCGTCGCGGGCGTATGCCGAAAACCTTCAAAACCCATTGGTTTCGGAAGGATTTCAAAATCGTGCGTCCAAAAAACCTACAAAAACCAAGGTTTCGCAACACGGATTTTCAACAAAAGCGTGCGCGCGCGCTCTTGCGTCGTCGTCGTCGTCGTCGTCGTCGTCCTCCCTCCTCCCGCGTCGTCGTCGTCGTCGCCTACGTCGTCCTCTGTCTTTCCTCGTGTTCGTCGTCGTCGTCCTCTTTGGCGTCGTGGTCGTTTCCGTCGTCGTTCGTCGCCGTGGTCGTCCTTCCTCCTCCTCCCTCGTCGTCGTCGTCGTCCGTCGTCGGCGTCTCGTCGTCGTCCCTCCTATTTCGTCTCCGTCGTCGTCGTTGTCGTCGTCGTCTTCCCTCCTCCCTCGTCGTCGTTGTCGTCGGCGTCGCCGTCCCTCCTCCTTCGTCGTCGTTCGCGTCGTCGCCGTCCTCCCTCCTCCGTCGTCGTTGTCGTCGTTGTCGTCGTTGTCGCCGTCGTCGTCCTTCTTCCTCCCTCGTCGTCGCCTTCGTTGGCGTCGTCGTCGTCGTCGTCTTCGTCGTCGTCGGCGTCGGCGTCGTTGTCGTCGTCGAAGTC
>CAUYUJ010005268.1:33591-62833 GCA_963575745.1 Prorocentrum cordatum
GCCGCCATGTCCTTCACCGCCCTCCCGCCCTCCCCACCGGCGGCCGCGGCGAACGGGCAACCGCTGGGGTCCGCCGATGCAGCGCCGCTGAACGGGCAGCCGCCGCTGCCGCCGCCGCCGCCGCCCGTGCAGCTCTGCTTCTTGGCCGCGATCAGGGCCTGTATCTCCTCCGCGATCTGGCCCTGGATGCGCTGGAGGTGCGCAATCTCTCCAGACATCATGCCCGCCACCAGCTTGGTGGGCGCGAAGCTGCCCCCGACGCCCCCGTTCAGACGCAGCCGAGCCTCGGAGAACTCCGTGAAGAGGTCGAGGAAGCGGCACGGCTCGGTCAGGGACCGGAAGTCGTGACCGAAGCCGACCCTGCCAATGATGTCGAAGGTGTAGCAGCTCAAGAGCGGATGCAGGTCGATGGCGCCGGCACCGCCTCGGCGGTTGAACTGCTGGACGAGCGTCTCGGTGGTGTCCAGGATGATCGAGAAGTACTCCTGCATGCCCTTCATGGAGAAGGCCGGCAGCAGGATGCGGGCGGCCTGGTCGTGGATGGGCTCGTCGTCGTCCGTGGTGAAGAGGCCCTGGCCCGCCACGCCCTTGCGCAGCGCGCTGTGCTTGAAGAGCCGTTTCTGGAAGACCTCCGGGCGGCGGAACATCTCGCCGAGCAGGTCCGGGTCCGCGACCACCGCGGTGGGGCCCCCGAGCTTCTGCAGCGGCAGGCCGACGAGCCCCGAGGGGATCTCGAGCGTGAACAGGCCGCCGTACTCGGAGACGAGCCTGGGGATGTGCATGTGCAAGCCACCGTCTGGGTGCCCCGGGATGTCCTGCCGGCGCGCCAGGAACGGGTGTGGAGAAGAGCATGGGCGCAGTGCCCCCGACAGCAGACGCTGTCCACAACCGACAGCGGCCGCTGCCAGGCAGGTGGTTTCCTCTCGAACGAACAGCGGCCGCGGCGAGGCTGGTCGCGAGCCCTTCAGCATGAAGAAAGGGGCTCTGGGACACACAAACAAATACACACAAAGAACAGGATTCTCTATATTTTCCCATATGTTCTGGGTTATTGTCTTCCCCCATTTCCCATATTTTCCCATATTTTCTGTGGGATCGACGATTCATTGTGTCTGTGTGTTTTTTTCCCTCCTGAATGAACAGCAACTGCTGTCGGTGTCCTTCAAGGGGCCTTCCCGCACCCGTTTCGGTCCCCCCCGATCCCCGATCCTTGCCGCCGCCAGCAAGTCCGGTGAGGTCACACAGGTTTCCGATGACGGGCAGGGGCGCGGGGCCGCGCGGCAGCGGCACGCCCTCGGCGTCGGCTGGCTGCTTCCGCTGGCCCGCGGCCCCCTCGTCGGCGCGGAAGATGGAGGCGAGCATCGTCGGCAGCATGCCTTCGGGACGAGTGTAGGAGAGCGGCTCCCCTCGGGCGTGGTGCAAGCGGGGGCGGCCAGCTCGGGCCAGGAATCTGCGGACCCCCCTGCCTGTCCACCTCTGGCGTCGGCTGTGCGCAGGCGTGGCCCTGGGCAAGAGTGACCTCTGGCGCGCGGCCTTGGGAGGGCCGCCGCGGGGGCGGGGGCCAGATCCGAGCGCGCATGCACCCTGGCGCATGATTCGGAAACAGAGCCCGGGAGCAGACACGTACGGCAGGGTCCTGCCTTGGCGACGTCGGCCTTGGCTTCTGACACTGCGCGAGCCGTTCCGCCTTGCACGATCTCCGTTCCTGGAGGTCCCAGGGGGCTGTCGACCCCACGTTTGATTCGCATGGACGCTGCGCCGTGGGCTGGTTCCTAGACGCCCCGGGGGCCGACACGGCCCCGTAGACAGTTCCCAGCCTTGAAACGCCCGCGGTGGCGTCGCCGCCCGTCGAGGCGGCGAAACCCAGGCCGCATCTGTAGGAGATCCGAGAGATCCCCATGGCACCGCGGAACCGCCGCGATCGCGTTGCCAGGAGACCTGCAAAGTCGCCAACGAAAGCATTGCTCGAACGAGCCCCCCGTTTGACACACCACCCGACGGAGGCTGCGGCATCTGCCCGAGAGCTCTGTCGCTGGGGCCACCTAACTTCTTGTCCCTACCCGCGCACTCCTCCCCCTCCCCCTCCCTCTCACCCTCCCCTCCCCCTCTTCCTCTTCCTCTTCCTCCTCCTCCTCCTCCTCCTCCTCCTCCTCCTCCTCCTCCTCCTCCTCCTCCTCCTCCTCCTCCTCCTCCTCCTCCTCCTCCGCCTCCTCCGCCTCCTCCGCCTCCTCCGCCTCCTCCGCCTCCTCCGCCTCCGCCTCCTCCGCCTCCTCCTCCTCCTCCCTCCTCCTCCTCCTCCTCCTCCTCCTCCTCCTCCTCCTCCTCCTCCTCCGCCTCCTCCTCCTCCTCCTCCTCCGCCTCCGCTCCGCCTCCGCCTCCGCCTCCGCCTCCGCCTCCGCCTCCTCCCCTCCTCCGCCTCCTCCTCCTCCTCTCCTCCTCCTCCTCTCCTCCTCCTCCTCCTCCTCCTCCTCCTCCTCCTCCTCTCCTCCTCCTCCTCCTCCTCCTCCTCCTCCTCCTCCTCAGCACAGCAGCAGCAGCAGCAGCATCATCATCCTCATCATTCTCCTCCTCATCCTCCTCCTCCTCCGCCTCCTCCTCCTCCACCTCCTCCTCCTCCTCCTCCGCCTCCGCCTCCGCCTCCTCCTCCTCCTCCTCCAGCTCCTACTCCTCCTCCTCCTCCGCCGCCTCCTCCTCCTCAGCATCAAGTTCCCGCTCGAGCGCGGCACAAGCGCGGCGCCATACTGGGAGCTCTGGACAGCAAACTTGGGAACTGCAATACCGCCTGGAACTGAAAAGGCGGGCGCAGCGCTACTGACGGGCAGGGAAGCGAAAGCTGGCGTCCCCTGACGAGGCGGGCGACTCCGGAGAGCGTGGCGCTACAGCCGATGCTGAACGAGGGGCCGAGCTGGCGGCCTCTCCCAGCGAGGCTGGGGCCCACCGCGGCGGAGGACCAGATCCACGTCCGCCGCGGCAAGGACGTGAGCGTCGAAGAGAAGGTCGGGTCGGAGATGGCCTGAGCTGTGGGTGTCGTTCCTCGTTTTCTGTTTCCCCCCCCTCCTCCGCCTCCTCCTCCTCCTCCTCCTCCTCCTCCTCCTCCTCCCCCTCCTCCTCCTCCTCCGCCCCCGCCTCTCCCTCGGACCTCTGACCCTCGCAGCGGCGAAGGGCCATGCCGTCGGAAGCAACAGAGGCTCATGGACCGAATAGTTGGAGGTGCCGTGCGCTGCCATCAGGTGTAGATTCAGGCTCCTTCGTTTGCGAGATTGCTAGCTGACGTGCTCCCCCCCCCGCTCCACAAAGAGCCCAGGTTGATTTTAACATACACGCAATCGGCATTACGACCGGCAATCTAGCATTGCGTGTGTGTGCAATCGGCGATATAGTGATCCTTATTGTCCTCCTCCTCCACCTCTTCGTCCTCCTCCTCTTTCTCCTCCCTACCCCACCACAGCAACGACCACCACCACCATCACCATCGTCATCACCATGATCCGCATCCGCAGCAGCAACAGCAGCATAATCATCATCATCATCATCATCATCATCATCATCATCATCATCATCATCATCATCAGCAGCAGCATCATCAGCAGCAGCATCATCATTTTCAGCATCATCATCAGCAGCAGCATCCGCATCAGCATCAGCATCATTATCATCAGTTTCATCATCATCATCATCATCATCATCATCATCATCATCGGAACCATCACCACCAACAGCATCACCAACAACGTCATCATCAGCATCAGCATCAGCATCAGCATCAGCATCAGCATCAGCATCGTCATCATCATCATCATCATCATCATCATCATCATCATCATCATCATCATCATCATCATCTGCGTCATGATCGTCGTCGCCATTATCATCATCAGCACGATGATTTTCATCATCATCAACACCATCATCACCAGAATCATTACCAGCACCGTCGTCGTAATGATCGCCACCAGCTCAATCATCCGAATCATCATCAATACCATCATCAACATTACCATCACCACTATCATCACCACAATCAGCATCGTCATCATCATCACCGTCATCATCATCATCATCATCAGCATCATCATCATCATCAGCACGATCATCATCAACATCATCACCCGCATCATCATACAGCATCATCATCATGGCAATCATCAGCAGCATAAGCAGCCTGATCATCAGTGCAGGCCTCACCACCATCATCACATTATCATCGTATCATCAGCATCATCACCATCAGCATCATCATAATCATCATCAGCATTATTAGAATCATCATCATCATCAGCATCATCATGATCGTCATCATCATCATCATCAGCATTACCATCATCAACATCATCAACATCATCAACAGCAGCAAACTCATCATCGTCGTCAGCTTCATAGTCAACACAATCGTCATAAACATGATCATACACGTCATCATGATGCGCATCATCAACATAAGCAGCATCAACACCGTCATCATCATCACCATCATTATCAGCATCAACACCATCATCCTCATCACCATGAACATCAATGATACAAATAACAAAAAAAACCATCGGCGGCAGTCCAGTTATCATCACTTGCATCCTCAGCATCAGGATCACTGTCATCATCATCAGCATCATCATCACCCTCATCATCAGCAACATCATCATCACCATCGTCCTCGTCGTCATCATTATCATCACCATAATCAATATCGGCATTATCATCATCACCAGCAGTAGCAGCATGAGAAAAATCATAAGTATCATCACCGCCACCAGCATCACCATCTTCATCGCCCCATCATCCTCATCAAAATCAGTGTCATCAGTATCATCATCAGCATCAGCGTCGTCGTCGTGATGAGCGTCCCCAGAATCATCATCATCAGCAGCAGCATCACAATAATCATCATCATCATCATCATCATCATCATCATCATCATCATCACCACCCACATCACCCTCACTAGAACGATCACAGCCATGACCACCAATCAGCGCCATCACCATGAGCAGAATCAGCATCGGCATCATAATCATCATCAGCATCATCATCATCAGCAGCAGCATCATCCGCATCATCATTACCATCATAATCAGAATCATCCTCATCATCAGCATCATCATCATGGTCGAAGTATCCTCATCCGCATCCTCATCAGTCTCGTCGTCGTCATCATCAGCATCATCATCAGCATCTTCAGCATCATCAGCATCACAATCATCATCATCATCATCGTCATCATCATCATCATCATCATCATCATCATCATCATCATCATCATCATCATCATCTGTCACCTGCCTCTTCGGAGGAAGGCCAACTCCTGACCCATGACTCATACATGACTCATCCTCGTTATCCTCGTGGTCCTCCTTCTCCTCCTCCAACTCCTCCTCCTCCTCCGGCTCCTGATCCTCCGCCTCCTCCTCCTCCCACCCCCTCCTAACCATTCGACTCGCCCACGCCCCCGCACGCACGTGGGAACGGGGAAGGGGGAAGGAAGGCACAACGGGCGCCACTCAATGAGGGCGCAAAGCAAAAAATTAGCTGGAGAAGGAAGACACTGTATGAGTGAATGAGGAAGGAAGAGAACGAGGAAGAATCGCCCTCCTCATCCTCCTACACGTCCTCCTCCTCCCCATCCTCCTCCTCCTCCTCATCGTACTCTTCATCACCATGTCCTCCCACCCTGATCATCATCATCATCATCATCATCATCATCATCATCATCATCATCATCATCATCATCATCATCATCATCATCGTCGTCATCATCATCATCATCATCATCATCATCGTCGTCGTCGTCGTCATCATCATCATCATCATCATCATCATCATCATCATGATCATCATAATCAACATCATCATCATCACCACCACCGTCATCATCATCATCATCATAATCATCATCATCATCATCATCATCATCCTCATCCTCATCCTCATCCCTATCCTCATCATCATCATCATCATCATCATCAGCATCATCATGAGTATTATAACTATTATTATCATAATCATCATCAGCATCATCATCCTTCTCATCCTCGCCACCACAAGCATCATCATCATCATAATCCTCATCACCACCAGCATCATCATCATAATCAGCAGCAGCATCACCACCACCACTACCATCATCATCATCATCATCATCATCATCATCATCATCATCATCATCGTCATCGTCATCGTCATCGTCATCATCATCATCATCATCCGCATCATCATCATCATCAGCATCATCATCCGCATTATCACCATCATCAGCATCATCATCGTCATTATCATTATCATCATCGTCATCGTCGTCGTCGTGCTCGTTGTCACCACTAGAATGGCACCACCACCACCACCACCACCACCACCACCACCATCACCATCGGCCAGCCGCACCTCCCGGCCGCGGCCGGGCGCCGGGCGTCGGAGACGCCCCCGCCTCGGGGTAGGCCTGGGTGGCGGCGAAGCACGGCTCGGCGTCACCCGCGGAGGCGGCCTGCGGAGCCCAGATCGTCGTCGCCGTCGTCGCACGGCGAAAGTGACGGTCGTGACACGATCGGGCGGGAGTCAAGGGGGTGTGAGCTAAGTGGGGGTGAAGGAAAGGGTCCTATTTGGAGCCAGTAGGGGTCCAACAGAGGCCCTAGAGGGCCCCTTGAGGAGCCAATTCTTCACCCCAGGTTTAGGTCACCCCCCCTTGACACACGCCTTATACGATTGGCTCAAGATGCGATCCAGGAATGCTGGAGTTTCTACCAGCGCTGGAAGTGTCGCAATGCACCATCGTCGTCATAGTCCTCCTCGTCCTCCTCCTCCTCCTCCTCCTCCTCCTCCTCCTCCTCCTCCTCCTCATCATCATCACCCATCATCAGCATCATCAGCATCATCAGCATCATCATCATCATCATCATCATCATCATCATCATCATCATCATCGCCACCATCACCACCATATCCATCATCTCCATCACACTCTTCAAAAACTCCACCACCACCACCACAATCATCTTGATCATCCTCATAATCATCATCATCATCATCAGCAGCAGCATCATCATCAACATCACTGTCGTCGTCGTCGTAGTCGTGGTCGCCGTCGTCATCGTCATCATACTCAGCATCATCAACAGTCTTCATCATAGGCAGCAGCAGTGTCATGATTACTTTCACCAGCATCATCATCATCATCATCATCATCATCATCATCATCACCATCACCATCATCATCATCATCATCATCATCATCATCATCATCATCACAATCATTGCCATCATCATCATCATTACCATCATCATCGTCACCATCATCAGCATGAGCATCAGCATCATCAGCAGCATCATCAGCATCACCGTCATCATCATCATCATCATCATCATCATCATAATCATCGTAAGCATCCTAATCATCACCATCGTCATCATCGTCATCATCAACATTATCAACATCATCACCACCAGCATCATCAAGGTCATCTTCATCATCCTCATCATCCTCATCAGCACCATCATCATCACCATAATCATTACCATTAGATGCATCATCCACATCATCAGCACCAGCATCATCATCGTCATCATCGTCATCATCATCATTATCATCCTCATCATCATCGGCAGCATCACTTTCAGTGCAGTCCCGTGATCGGGCCCATATGAGCGTCCTTTCTCTCACCTCCTCATGCCCCTCATCCCAATCCACATCCCCAATGCCTTTGCCTTATCATTAACTCCCCCCTGCCACATAACGATGCCAGTCGGAAGGGCTGGCCCCGCGTTTCGCCTGAGAAGCCCTCACCATGTTATGAACCTGAAGCTTGAATAAATGGCAACCACTTCACAAATGGAGGGTGGGTGCTTTTCAAAATGCGGCTCTCGCCTTAGCGCCCCGTACGTTCGCGCAAAAAATCGCAAGAGCTTCACGGATTGAGGGCGGGTAATTTGCGATCTCGCCTCAGTGCCGCGCACAATCGTCTTGAGAGTTCGTAAGGAGCTTCACGTATTGAGGGCGGGTCGGTTTCAAAATGCGGCTCTCGCCTTCGCACAGCGCACATTCGCTTGTTAACTGCCAGAGTTTCACAGGTTGAGGGCGGGACGTTTTCAAAATGTGGCTCTCGCCTTCGCGCAGGGCACATTCGAATGAAACAATGGCAAGAGCTTCACGGATTGAGGGCGGCTCCGTTCCAAAATGTGGCTTTCGCCGTAGTGCCGCGCACATTCGTCCTTACCATTTGCAATAGTTTCACGGCTTCCCATGGTTAACGCATCAGAAACGACGACTTGGAGCGATTCAGGACTGCCAGGTCGCAACAGTTACGTTGACCCGTGGTGCTGAAGTCCCAAGAACGGTGTTCTGACCCGATTCAGGACCGTCAGGACGCAACAGTGAGATTAATTCATGGCGTTAAAATCCCGAGACGTGTATTCCAACGGTTGTCTCTCAACGGTTCCCTCAGTGGAAATGAATCCTTTTATGGGGCCTATGAAGAGGGAGCTCGGAGGGAGGGCATGTTTCAGCATCGGTGAGGATTCTTGCGTTTGCACCAGTCCCTGTATCCTCCTCCTCCTCCTCCTCCTCTTCCTCCTCCTCGTCCTCCTACTTCTCCTGCACCTCCTCCTCCTCCTCCTCTTCATCATTATCATTATCATCATCATCATCATCATCATCATCAGCATCATCAGCATCATCATCATCAGCAGCATCATCGTCATCATCATCATCATCAGCATCAGCATCAGCATCAGCAGCATCGTCATCATCATCAGCATAACCACCACCACCACCACCGCCATCATCATCATCATCATCATCATCATCATCATCATCATCATCCTCATCCTCATCCTCATCCTCATCCTCATGCTCACACTCATCCTCCTCATCCTCATCCTCATCCCCGTCCTCATACTCATCCTCATCCTCATCCTCATCCTCATCGTCGCTGTCGTCACAAGATTCTCGCTCCTCCGACTTGCGGCCACTGCGAGCCCCGCGGCGGTCGCCTCGGCCCTCGTCCCCGCCGCTCGCTCCCTCCCTGCCTCGGCCCTCGTGCCACCAGGAAAGAATGCCGAAGAAGGAGCGCAGGGCCAGTCATGGAGGGAGAAGAAGCGGCATGAGCACAACAAACTCTCGACGGTCCGCGCGGATTCCTCTGATCGGCGCTGGACCTCCCTGGCGGCGCCTCTGGCGACGCCCCGGGCGCGCTCCGCGCGCCAGGGAGGGGGGCCCAGCGCAGATCCAAGGGATCCGCCCTGGCCATCGAAAATTTCCGTGCATGCCGCTTCGCCATCGTCGAGAATCAGGCGCGACGGGGCTTCTCTGGCCACGGCGAACCTCGGCCACGAACGGGCTACCCCGACCCCAGTCGGAGGAGCGGCTCGAGAACCCGAGCCCCTCCCGAGCCCCGGGTGGCCCCAAATGTCAGGCTCCTGGCCGTGCGGCCGCATCTGGCCCCGTGGCGGCCGCAGCCCCCTGCCTGATCCGGCTTGCTATACGTGCCTGCTGCGCGCAGCCCACTTCTTCTCTGATATCGAGGAGGACAAGCAATGGCATTGACACACGAAAGCTCGGAGGTCCGCGCAGAGTTCGTGGATCGGCGCTGGACCGCCAGGGGCGGCGGCCGCCAGGGGGCCGCCAGCGCCGATCCGAGGAACCCGCGCGGAGCTCAGAGTTTGTATGTTTACGTCGTTGCTTGTTCCCCGAGACACGCTTACCTGCGCGCGTCGCACAGCGCGCCGCGAATCTGTCTCCTGGCCTCTCCGCACGCGGCTGGTGATGCCTGGAGAGGGCAACCGACGAGGGCACAGCCCACCTCCGCAGGCAGCCCCTGCTCCAGGCCGCAGGCACGAGGAGGGCACGAGACGCGACAGGCAGGACACGAGGGTACCCACGTAACCCCATGCTCCCGAGAATAAACCTCCAGGGATAGTAAAGTTCGGTGGTTACGGGGTGATAATAAAAGTTGCCCACCACAGGCCAGCATAAAGATGTTAACAGAGGAGCCAAAGCCGAGGATATCTTGAGACATCCTTAGCTGTTGGTCCTCTCTGAAACATCCTGAAGGAACGTGTCGGCTTTTAACCTTTTTATAATACAGAACTGAAGCTCGGGGTGCGCGCGCGCGCGCCAGGATAAACAAGTTCAACCACAGCGATAAACAAGTTCAGGGGGGCAGGGGGAGGAGAGGAAAGATAGAGAGATAAATAGTGAGATAGAAAGAGAAGACGAGGTAGAGGAGGAAGAGGAGGAGGAGGAGACAGAGCAAGAGGAGGAGAGGAGAATGAGATAACAAAAATCCAAAGTTTGAAACTTATTAGATTTAATTTGTATACGCTTAATGAAAATTAGAAAGTTGCATCTGCTCGTGTAGGGTAGCTTACGTGCCTCGTTTTCCCAGGATAATCAACCCCAGCGATAAACAAGTTCAGGGCGCCAGAGGAAGGAGGAGGAGGAGAAAGAGATAGAGAGACAGAGAGAGAGAGACAGAGAAAGAAAAAAGGAAAGACAGAAAGAACTACAAAGAGACAGAAGGACATTGGTTTCGCTGGGGACATCCTGAAAAAACGTGTTCGCTTCGCTTGATGTTGTTATCTCAACATAAGAAAGAAGTAACCTCGATGGCGAACTTTTCACGGTGATAATGAAGTTCGGCCTCCGCGCCCCGCGCCCCCGACCAAACTCTTATTGGCCGTGGATAATCAACTCTTATGTGTATAGGGAGGGGGTACATTATTATCGTGGGTATGGGGTTAATTGTCGTGCAGGTTCGACATGCTACAGTCAAAATCTGTCATACTTCGTCGCTACAATAGTTCGGCGGCGGGGCTCCGGTGCAATCCTGCCAACGGAGGACATTTCGAATGGGACCCGTTAGGCGACGGGTAGGCGACGGGACCCCAGAACAATATGTTGCCAGGGGGCGCCCCGTTGCTTCGTGCAGCGAAGGCACTTTCACGCAGTTTGGACTACAGACCAGGGAGTTTCGACTTCGGTCGGACGCTGTTCAGTCAACCTGCTACTGTCAAGATCTGTCATAAGGATTGAGTTTCAGGATACAAGACCCCTGGAGCGCGCGAGAAGCCAAGGGTGCGCCCGCCCGCAAGGGTGCCGAAAACGCGCTGAGGGTGGCCCAGAACAGAGGATGCAAAGTGCACTTGGAACAAGGGCCCATCCTGAACGCCAGATTTGGCTGTCATCACCCCACACTCGGACATCCGCCGATCTGATGTTTTCGATCCGCGGCCCTAAAAGTCCTTTCCCCTTCCTCCAAGGGTGGTTCCTCGTCCCAGATCCAAGCTCGATGGCCCCAGGACACGAGAACGGACCCCAAAGGCCGAAATCTAAGCAAAACGCGGGGATTGAAGAAACAGAACCATCGTCGGAGACGTGTAGCTGTGACGCCCCATCGTCCACAACTCCCCTGCACAGAGCACCCCGACCAGGCCCGCGGCGCTGCGGCTGCCCGCGCGCGGAGCAACCCCACGGCCGCGCGCGCGGCGCACTGTGGCGCAACAGGACGCGGGAGTGTTCCATCCCAGCCACCCCACCACCCTTCGAGGGGCAACGCCAGGAGAGGACCGGCTCAGGGGGAAAGCTTCTACGAGGACTTGACGATGCCTCGCCGATAGATCGGCGATCGGCGAGAGGCCCCCCGCCAGCGAGTCCGCACCGCCCTGGGCGGGGCGGGCGATCGGGCCCCTGTCGGCGATGAGTGGGCGGTTGGGGGTCGATGCACTGCCCCCCGAACCCGCCCCCCCTGACGTTGCCCCTGGTAGAGGAAAGAGAACTATGCACATACACCGATTCTGGCCACGCCCAACCCTGAGCCCAGGATCGGTGCATACGCCCTCTTACCTTGGCCAGGAAGGCATATGCACCGATCCTGGGTCAAGGATGGGCCTTCCCAGGATCGGTGCATGCGCATAGTTCTCTGCGCCCGACCTGGTGTCTGCGGAGCCCCAAACCGAGGTCTGCGACGGTCTCCGCGACCAACCCGCTGATCGGCCCTGACAAAACGTCTCTGCCTCAAAACACCGAGCCCAGGGCCGCCGCGCACCACCGTGACGAGCGCGGCGTCCTCCACGGGCACCACGGCGACGACCCCGCCCCCACCCCCAAGTTGCCCCTGACCCTTGCCTCCCAGTCCCCCCGCCCACCCCCCACCCCTCCCGAGCCAGTGACCTCCCGGCCGCCCTTGACGCCCCACGACCGCTGGAGGCTGTTAACAATCTTACACGGCAGCTCGCTTGACTGCCCCGACTGGTCTGCGCCTCCCACTTGCTGCCGTGCTGTGCTGTCAACCCTGGCGCCCCAGCAGATACGCACTCTTCGTCTCACTCAGGGTCTGCGAGCTGAGTGCTGGCCTCTCCTGACAAGATCCCAGCTTAATCGGCGTCGAAATCCAAGAGAAATCCTGTGATGCCCGCAGGGGCCTTCAGCCTTGACAGCCCGCTGCGCGTGTCGCCGCTGCGTCGACGCGGCAAGGCCCTGCCCGACCCGTGAGGCCAACAGGAGGCGCCCAGCCGAGCCTCTTCCCTCGGGCCCGCCTCGTCGCGGGTGGCATCCAGCTGCGTCGCGGGCGCGGCAGCCACCGGGCCGTCCCAGTAGGACCAAGTCGCTGGCAAGCTCGACTCCACGGGGTTCTGAGCGGGACCGGCAAAAGTCAAGGAGGGAGCTTTCTGGAGCATGCGCCTGTCAGACCTCCTCCTTCATCTTGCTCATCCCCCTCTTATGTGTCCTACTTCTGTAGCGGATGACCTACTGATTATTGTACAAACTGACTCCCTGTGTGCTACTACAGATTCCTGTTGCGGTGACCTTCCGAATAGTTTGTGGAGGGGCGGAGGGAGTGGGGAGGAGGGCGGGAAGGAGGATATTTGTTCCCCCAACCCGCCTCCCTCCTGCTTGGTTCTGTTGTTCCCGCCCCCCTGCCCGAGCACTCGTCCTACAAACAGAATGCAAGTGGAAGGCCGAGGGGGAAAAACAATAACCTGGCGAAAGACCCAACCATGCGCAATTCTGATACCGCGTTGTGGGTACCGCTTTCGGTGGAGCTCCATATGGGGCCACGAACCGTGTGAGGGATGTGCCAAAATGACTGGCGGTCCCCGCATACGGCCTGTGCCACTGAGGCCTTCGGTGGAGCTCCCTGTGGGGCCACGAACCGTGTCCAAGGTGCGCCGACATGAGTGGCGTTGACGCATGCTGACGAGCCTTCGGTAGAGCTCCCTGTGGGGCCACGGACCGTGTGAAGGGTGTGTCAAAATGACTGGCGGTCCCTGCATACGGACCCTGCCGCTGGGGCCTGCGGTGGAGCTCCCTGTGGGGCGACGAACCGTGTGAGGTGTGTGCCAAAATGGGTGGCGGTCCCCGCATGCGGACCCTGCCACTGGGGCCTTCGGTGGAGCTCCCTGTGGGGCCACGAACCGTGTAAGGGGTGCACCAAAATTGGTGGCGGTCCCCGCATGCGGACCCTTCCGCTGGGGCATTCGGTGGAACTCCATGTGGGGCCACGAACCGTGTGAGGGATGTGCCAAAATGGGTGGCGGCCCCCGCATGCGGACCCTGCCGCTGGGGCCTTCGGTGGAGTTCCCTGTGGGGCCACGAAGAAAGTGAGGGGTGTGCCAAAATGAGTGGCGGTCCCCGCATATGGACCCTGCCGCTGGGGCCTTCAGTGGAGCTCCCTGTGGGGCCACGAACCGTGTGAAGGGTGTGCCTAAATTGGTGGCGGCATCCACATGCGGACCCTGCCGCTGTGGCCTTCGGTGGAACTCCCTGGGACCACGAACCGTGTGAGGGGTGTGTCAAAATGGGTGGCGGTCCCCGCATGCGGACCCTGCCGCTGGGGCCTTCGGTGGAGCTCCCCGTGGGGCCACGAATCGTGCAGAACCGTGTGAGGGGTGTGCCAAAATGGGTGGCGGTCCCCGCATGCGGACCCTGCCGCTGGGGCCTTCGGTGGAGCTCCCCGTGGGGCCACGAACAAAATGACGGGTGTGCCAAAGTGACTGGCGGTCCCCGCATACGGACCCTGCCGCTGGGGCCTTCGGTGGAGCTCCCTGCGGGGCCACGAACCGTGTGAAAAATTGTGCCAAACTGGGTGGCGGTCCCCCCATACGGACCCTACCGCTGGAGCCTTCGGTGGAGCTCCCTGCGGGGCCACGAACAAAGTGAGGAATGTGCCAAAACTGGTGGCGGTTCCCGCATGCGGACCCTGCCGCTGGTGCATTCGGTGAAGCTCCCTGTGGGGCCACGAACCGTGTGAGGGGTGTGCCAAAATGGGCGGCGGTATGGGGCAACGAAACGTGTGAGGGGTGTACCAAAATGGTTGGCTGGTTCGGAGGGGAGAGGCAGGGATCGGAGGAGGATGGGGAGCGAGGAGGAGAGGAGGAGAGGAGACGCGGGGCGCTGTCTCTTCAAAACGAAGACCCTGCACCACAGGATTCTTGGGAACTATGTACAAAGCTGTCACGCAACTAGAAGGGTAAGCTTCTTATACAAGGCCGCAACAGGAAACGAATCGCAACGCCTCCCGAACATGCATTAATCCCACCAGCCCTCTGGGCGTAGGTGGTTTAGGGAGTTTCCTCTTCCACCCCTCCTTCTTCCCCTTCGGGGAAGGGTTCACCCCTCCTCCTACCCCCTCCCCTGGACCTGGACGGGGGGGGTTCGCGAGGTGCCGGAACGTCCAAAACGGCCTCGGCGAGGAAGCTAAAATCACTGGTTGTACCAACGTTATGGCCCCAAGGGGGGGACGCTAATTGGACACCCCCCTCCTGTGATCGATCTCACCCAAGATGGCCCAAAGATGGCCCCCAAGGCTCCCAAGGGTGCCCCAAGAGGGCCCCAAGAGATGGCCAAGAAGCCCCGAGAGGCCCCCAGGATGCCCCCAAGAGGCTTCCAAGAGACCTCCAAGAGACCTCCAACAGGCCCCAAGAGGCCCCCCAGAGGCACCCAAGACGTTCCAAGAGGCCTCGGCGACAATGCCAAAATCGCTGATTTTACGAAGGTTTTGGCTACATTTTGGCCTCCTGGGGGGGGGCACTGCTTCAGATGACTCCAAGAGCGCCTGGGAGAGCCGAAGATGATCTCCAAGATGGCTCAAGCTCAAGATATCCCAAGATGCCTCAAGATGGCGCCCACGATGCTCCAAGAGGCCCCATGACCGCTCCAAGACAGCTCCAAGTGGCCAAAGAGCTCCCCCAGGAAGCCCCGAAGAGGCCAACATCCTTCCAGAACCTTGGGAAAATCCATGTGTGCGGCTTTCTCGCCGAGGCCTCAAGATGGCTCCAAGATGGCCCAAGAGGGCTCCAAGAGCTCTCCGAGGCTCCCAAGAGCACTTCAAGAGGGCCCCAAGAAGCGTCCAGGAGGCCCCAGAAGGCCCCAACAGGCGCCCCAGAGGCCTCCAAGAGGCTCCCAAGAGACCCCCAAGAGGCCCAAAGAGGCCTTCCGAGGCACCCAAGACGCTCTAAGAAGCGCCCGGGACCGCCAAGAGGCCCCGAAGACGCTCCAAGAAGCCTCCGCTGGGGGACCCTTCTTCTGAGTGCTGCCCGCTTCCCTGATCGAGGCAATTCCTCTGGGCATCGTTTCTGGATGGGCTGGTGGGGTTACTTTTTCGGTCGCGGCCGCAAGACGACGGTCAGGCGGCGAGAGCAAAGTCCGGGACGCGAACTAGGCGAATTAGCAAGAATGCGTAGTGTGCACATGCACTGAGCAAAGTGCTCCGCATCAAGGCGAACGCACATAGGTGCCAGCCACACCGAAGTGAAGCAGACCGCAGTGCGAGTGCAACGGAGAAGTCGCCCAGTCGGCGCCAAGCTCCGAGCAGCTCTCCTAGCCGAAAGCGCAGGGAGAACCGAAGCGACAACGCTGAAGGCTGAACCACTCAGCGCGAAGTCCGTGGGGTTATGCGAAGCGTCTAGAATTGCAACGCCACCACACAATGAATCACTTACGGCACAGACCAGGATTCGGGTGAAAGGAGGTGCGGGGCTTGGGGGGGAACCGACACGATCATTGATTTGCATTGGGCGCTCAATTAAACACACGAGTGAACTCACACATCGGGACGTCAAAACGGATTCGCATCTACCTATATGTTTGATGGGCTGGGGTCTGCTCAATTTTTGAACACGTAGGAATGCTTCAACACTTGAAAACAATAGTAGACAAAAGTCTGGAACTCAAAACTTCAATCCTGGGGCCTTCGAAATGAAATATTGAAAACTGGAGACTGCAAAACTGGACTCCCCAGATTGAAAAACTGAACACCGATAAATTCACTCCCGGCCTTCCCTAAGTGCACACTTGAGAAACCTTTCGACTGTCTTTCACTCTCGGGGATGTCCCGAGCGAGGCGCTCGTTTAGCGTGTTCCTCCAAGGTTTTGTGGAGCACGCCTTCGAGGGTTTGGGGGGCGTGGTTCTCTCGAGTACTTTGCACCATCACGGCCCTGGCGGGCACACAGGCTCCCGAGTGCTCTGGGGTCGGGGCAACCTCCGGGGCCCGCGGAGACTCTGGGGCCAGCAGCGCCTGCGGTGCCCCTGGAGCCTCGGCCGCGTCCAAACCCTCGGGAGAACCACGCCCTCAAAACTTTCGGGAACGCCGCGAATCCGGAACCCTCGCAGGAACCTCGCCGGGCCCCGCACTCCACTGTCTTCGGGGACGCACCGACCCGGGTCAATGCAAACCCGGGTCAGTCCGGCCTTACAGGATCCTGCAAGATCCTGCAAGATCCTGCACCCAAGCCCGGGTCAATGCCAAGGATCCTGCAACATCCTGCAGGATCCTGCACCCGAACCCGGGTCAATGTGACCCTGACCCTGCAGGATCCTGCAAGATCGGGCGCACTGGCTGACCCCCGTTTGCATTGACCCCCGTCTCGAGGCTCCCGACTGTCTCACCCGCCTGACCCGCCCTGCCCGGCCAAACGCGATGGGGCCCCCCACGCCCTCTGTCTTCCTGCCCGCCTGGCCCGTCTGGCCCCTTGTCGCCCCGCCCGCCAGCCCTGCCAGGCCCGCCCGCCCTGCCAGCGGGCCTCGCGCCGCCCGACCACACTCGAGAGAGCGCCCCGCACTTTGAGGCGGAGGACGAGGAGGAGGAGGAGGACGAGGAGGGGGGGGGGGAGGAGGAGGAGGAGGAGGAGGAAGAGGAGGAGGAGGAGGAGGAGGAGGAGGAGGAGGAGGAGGATGAAAATGACGAGGACGAGGACGAAGGATATGTACGAGAACGAGAGGAGGAGGAGGAGGAGGAGGCGGAGGAGGAGGAGTGCCCCGCCCGCCCGACCCGCCCTGCTCCGCCCGACCGCGCACGAGAGAGAGAGAGAGCCCTCTGCGCTTTCACGTGTCCCGCCCGCCAGGCCCGCCTCTCTCGCTGGCCCCGCCCCGCCCGATTCCACGCGCGATGGACTTTCGGATGCCGCCACGCCCGACCCGCCCTGCCCCGTTGGCCCCGCGTCGCCCAACCACACGCGAGAGATACAGGTGGGGCGTTGACCTAAAGGACCCGAAATGAGGAATGGGGCCCCTTCTTTCACCATGGGGTAAACTTCGATCTCCCATCGAAAACCCGAGGGAGACCTGAGGCAGGCTGCGAAACGATTGAGGAACACGGAGCCCCTCCCCGACAACAAAGAGGGTTCCTGCTTCAGCGCCCCGACTGTACCCCACACTTTCATATCTCGCCCACCCGACCCGCACTGCCTCATCACCCCCGCTTCGCCCGCCCACGCGCTATGGAGACCCGACACGTTTGATGCTCCACCCGCCCGACCCGCCGCGCCCGTGGGCGCCCCGCCCCGCCTGGCGACGCTCGAGAGAGCCCCACACGTTAGCGTTCCGCCTGCCCGACCCGCCTCGCCCGTCGGCCCCACTCCGCCCGACCGCGCTCGAGAGAGCTCTGCGCTCGAATGCCCCGCCCGACCCGCCATCCCCCACCTGGCCCTGCTTCGAGAGGAGGGCCCCGAACGTTCCTGTCCCGCCCGCCCGCCCGAGTCGCCCCGATCCAATCGCCCCGCGCCGCCCGACCGCACGCGAGAGACCGGACACGACACTCGAATACTGGGCGAGCAACGACATATGTACATGTACGCCCTCCGCGGTCTTGCCTGCACGAACGTCCGCGTTGACACGCACTCCAAGGGAAGATAACCGCGTACGTGTACATATGTTGCTGGCCTCTGAAATACCCCGCCCGCCCGATCCGTGTCGCCCGTTGAGTCTGCCCCGCCGGATTCCGCGGGACAGAAATCCCACGCTCGGTGCCCCGCCCGCCCCACCCCGCCTCCACGGCCCTGTCTCGAGAGAGCCGTACTCTTTCCTGTCCCGCTCGTTCGACTCGCCCCCCTCCCCCGACCCGCCCAGGAGTAAGTCGTGGAATACGAGTGCGCCGAGATAAGAAATCCGAACGTTCACATTGTCAATTCAGATCCTTCCAGGTTGAACCGTTGAAAAAACACAGATCCGGTCAATGTTTGATTTGCTTTCAATCCGCGACCCCAAGATTGAAACATCTGAAGATTCAATGTTCAAATTCCAATTTTCAAGTTTCAACTTACAACCACGAAATCGGAAATTTCAAGACCCGAGGGATCCCTAAACAGCGCTTGCACTTAGGAGTTCTGACTTGTTTGCTAAGGAACTGGGCCTGCGAGTCGGTCTGGCGGCCATGCTCTCGCCGCCGCCCCCCCGTCGCCACCCGTCGTCTGGGCCTGCGGGTCGATCTCGCGGCTGTTCTCGCCGCATTGCACATCGTTGCCTTGCAATGCGCAGATTGTACGACCTAGATTGATTGCACTAAGCTGGATTTCGAAAAAAAAGAAAAAAGATTGCACCACCTAGATTGCACTACACATGTGCATTGCACTACTGGACTGCACCACCTACATTGCAATGCACAGACTGCCAGGAATCACTCTGTGGGGTCCACGCTGGCTGATATTTGATTTTCTCAATGTTCAATCTGGCGCCGAAGCCCCAACTCAGTTCACCAACTATATCCGCTACCGTGCCCCTGTCGCACGGAGTGGAACGCCCCCACGTCCCTCCGAGCCTCGGCCGGCAATCGTCAAATATTCCCGCGTGCCCTCTGGGGCGTTCCTGTACCGTTTCCTCGGCCCTTTCCCCCGCCGCCTTCGGGATGGCCAGGGGCAGCGCTCTCATTCGCCTTCGCAGCTACTGCCCTCTGGTTGGTTCGCTTCTTTGGAATTATCTTCCCTTCGCAGGTCTGTCCTACTCCCATGTGTCCCGAACCAGCTTAACGACATCCGCGAAACCGCGGCGTTCCCTCCCCAAGATACCGTCGCAGCGGCCTCTGCTGCAGGCCCAGCATACCAACGCGTTCCCCCATGCAGTCGACGCGGAGGCCTTGGAGGAAGCACGCACGGGAGAAGGAGCCCTCGAGGACCGCGGGGTTGCATCGCGACCCTCTTTTTTCCTCTTGCCGTTCCTCCTCGTCCTGCTCATCCTCCTCGGTGTTTGGTCCTTCTTCACCTTCTCGCCCTTCACACCGCCCCCTGCTCGCTCCCCGGCCCCAGTCGGGGCGGCCTGGCCACCGCGGTTCTAGAGACACCGCCTGCCCTCCATGCGCCCTGACATGAGGAACATCCAGAGGCCACGCGTTGGATACACGTGCGGAGAGCCAGCGAGCCCAGCCATGGAGGGGCCCAGCGCGGGGAACCAACCCTCGCCCAGGCCGGCCGCGCCACGTGTGCGCAGCGTCCTGGTGCGTCTTGTGGCGATGTGGCTTCCTCGGGGGGGAGGCTCCTGCGCGGGGCCCGCTCGCATGGCGAGCGTCTCCTGGGAGCTGTTGTACTCCTGAGAGTTGACCCTCTCGGAGCAGCCTCCTCGCGGCGCAGGCCCTCCTCCGCCTGCTCCTGCTCCTGCTCCTGCTCCTGCTCCTGCTCCTGCTCCTGCTCCTGCTCCTGCTCCTCCACCTCCTCCTCCTCCTCCTGTTCCTGCTCTTGATCCTCCTTCTCATCCTCCTCCTCCTCGCTCCACCTGTTTGCATCGGCCCTGACCTCTCCTAGGCCAAGCTCTGGCCGGAAGTTCGAGGCGGCTCTAGCAGGGCCAACGAGGGCGCGACGATGGCGCCCCATTCATCCATCCATCCATCCGTCCGTCCGTCCGTCCATCCACCCGTCCATCCATCCATCCATCCATTCCATCCATCCATGTATCCATCCATCTATCCATCCATCCATCCATCCATCCATCCATCCATCCATCCATCCATCCATGCATCCATCCATCCTCCTCATGCTCCTCCTCCTTTCCCTGCTGCTCGTCCTGCTCGTCCTCGTGTTCCTGTCCGCCAAGGCCGCGGGCGGCACAGGCAGTTCGCTAGGATCGGATCGAGCCCGCACTCAGTGGAGTCGCGTCAGCGCATCCACTCAAGCGTCAGCGCATCCACTCAGATGCACGATATCTAACACCTCAAAGCGGCAAACGACCCGCGTATTTCGCAACACGCCCGTATCGCCCGTTACGGCTTGCTAGCCTGTGCTGCACACACTCTCGATAGACAGTCTCTGCTTAGGCCGCCTGGTGCCGCTTGAGCGCGATGAAGCACGCTGCGCACAGCGAGTTCTAGGCCTCGCCTGGCCACATATTGATTCGCATGAGGCAAACTGCACACCAGTGCACGAGTTGAGTTTCGAGATCTGCGCCGCCTGTCCAAGTCAGGTCTGACCTATCTCTGCCAGACACGCCTACTTGTGCATATCGCTGGGCATGTGTACTTATATGTACAAACTCCTATTATCCCTGCCCCTCCTCCTCCTCCTCCTCCTCCACCTCCTCCTCCTCATCCTCATCCTCATCCTCATCATCATCCTCATCCTCATCCTCATCATCATCATCAGCAGCAACATCATCATCATCATCATCATCATCATCATCATCATCATCATCATCATCATCATCATCATCATCAGCATCATCAGCATCATCATCATCATCATCATCATCATCATCATCATCATCATCATCAGCATCATCATCATCATCATCAACATCAACATCGTCCTCATACTCATTATCATCCTCATCCTCAGCCTCAGCATCAGCATCAGCATCAGCATCATCAGCATCAGCATCAGCATCAGCATCAGCATCAGCATCAGCATCAGCACCAGCACCATCATCATCATCATCATCATCATCATCATCATCATCATCATCATCATCATCATCATCATCATCATCATCACCGTCATCAGCATCATCATCATCGTCAGCATCATCATCATCATCGCCAGCATCATCATCATCAGCATCATCATCCTCATCATCATCATCATCATCATCATCATCATCATCCTCTTTCTCCTCCTCATCCTCCTCCTCCTCCTCGTCCTCCTCCTCCTCCTCCTCCCCACTCTGGCGAAATGCTGCTGAGGACCCTCTGGGTCAGGAGCACGCCTCGCGACCCCCGAGGGGTCCTCGCCACAGCCCGTCGACGATCCAGCTGCCGGCGTCCACGGCCGCCGCGCCCGGGGGCGGCGCCACCTGGCGGCGGTTCCGCCCAGGCGCGCGGCCGGGACCCCTGGCCGAGGCACCCAGGCCCCGAGTAAGCCCTGGAAGCGGCGCGGCCGTGCTCTGCCCGGCTCTGATTCGGGTACAGCCAAGGTTGCAGAGTCTTGGCCGAGCAAAAAGCATCATCGCCAGAGCGTGGGTGTTGCCAATTCCCATGTCCGTCGCCGCGTTTCTCATGCACCAGATCTTCGGTGAGCCAGGCTTCAGCGCTCAGGAGCCAGATTTCTGGGAACTGCAGGAAGAAGTGCGCAGCCGCTTCCCAAGCAGACAGAAGCCCAGGCCTCCGACGTGGCGGCTTTGACGCGACATGGACACGCCAGCCGTCTCGGCCCCCTCCCTGGACCAGCTCTTGGTTCCAAGACGTTTTCGCTGGCGGCCCCAAGGCCCGGTGAGGGCGGCCCGAGAACGGCCAGAAACCATCGCCGTGGCTTGCCACCGCGCGAGGACGCGTGGGTCTGCCGAGGGAGCCAGGGCAAACAGGAGGCGGGAAGAGTACAAGCGGGGGAATGGTGGTGGGGACGGTGGCATGGACGTAGCAATCGTGCCCACTCCATATGCACTCCTGTACGTAAGACAGATGAAACCGTGACCCCCTCTCAGAGGGCCGCTGGAAGCGTGAACTTGGACCCCTCAAACCAAATGATGCGGGAGCATTGGCCGCGCCGTGGGGCAAGGCGCTGAAGTCTAGAATGATACAACTAATTATGAACAAAAATGCTAGCGAGCATGGACCCAAAACAATGCGTTATTGCACTGCGAAGGTGAAAGCTATGCGGTGAAAGCTGTGTGGTGGAAGATATGTGGCCTGAGCTATGGAGGTGGAAACTACGCGGATCAAGCTACGTGGTATAAGCTAGGTCGCGTAAGCTGAACGAACACGAGCACGCCCGCACATGGGCACCGTCTAGGGTGCTGCGGGTGCGGCGCTGGGGGGGCCAGAGTGGCGGAAAAAATTAAGCCCGATCAGCAACCTTGGTTGATAGTGATTATCAATTCCGTCGTGGCAACTTCCAACCTATCTTGCCCATGAAGCTGAAGATCCTGCCCTTGAGGCTGGAGACCGACTGGCGGGGGTCGAAAGCTGCAGGTGGAAGACTGGAGGTTGGTAGCTGGTAGTGAATGTTGGGAGTCGGAAGCTGGGGACATGGACGTCGGCCACGTGAAGTGGGAGCTCGATAGGTGGAAGTCAACAGCTGGAATTGAAAGGTTGGATACCCTCAGCTGTCGTAGAAGTTCCAAACACGGGGCGCCCACGGGGCACCCACGAGGCGCCAAGTTGGCGCAACCTCCGCATCCCCCCCGAGCGCGGGGCGCCCCCGAGGCGCCCACGAGGCGGCACGGGTCTGCAACGTGGCGTAACCTCGACACACCCATCCAGTTCCCTAATCAAGCCAGGCGAGGACCTCTGAGTGCAGGCACTGAATGGGAACTTCCGGAGGTCCGCGCGTGCTTCTCGGATCGGCGCAGAGCTCCCCTCCCCTGGCGCCATCCAGGACATGCGCGCGGACCTCTGCAGCGTGTGTTGACGCGAAGATGTCCAGTTCGAGGGACGGAGGCGCTGGAGCCGTCTTTCTGTCTATCTGTTTTGAGGGATCGAATGGGGGAACTGGCTCGGGGGGGGGGGGGGGGGGTGCGATGGCCCGGCATCAGCGAGGTATCGCCGACGAATCAGCGACAGGTCCCCGATGGCAAAACCGCGCCTTCCCGGGCGGGGCGGGGAGGCCTCGGGGCGAGGAAAAGGGGGGCGGGCGGCTGGGGGCGCTGTTCCCCCCGGGAGCAGCTTCCCCCTAGCCGCCAGTCGGAAGAAGTACGTGGAAGCATGAAGCAGGAAGGCGGACGGAGTAGATTGGGTTCGGGCCCGCCCAAAGAGTAACAGAACACAGCACAACATATGGACGCTTGAAATATGAAAGCCCCTGACATAGATTGGGGTCCGAGTATCCAAAGATGCATACGTTCAAGGACCAACGTGCACCGTTGCCTCAGACATTCGTCCGACCCTGGCCTGGCTCAGATCCGCTCAAGACAGGTCCCAAGCCCCTCCTGGGGTTCACCCTGACCCGTCTTCCTAGGCGGATCCAGCCGCGAAGACGAGAAACCTCCAGCAGGCCCAAAAAGGTCAAAAGACGCCTTGGAGGGCCTCCGTTTTTGCCTCGACTGGCAAGCCCCCCCACCTCCTGTCGTCCTTCCTGCCCTCTTCGGCGGCGCACGAGAGTGACCCCAGGCAAGAGAGCGCGGATTCGGGGGGGCTTGAGGCCACGGATCGGGAGGGCCAAGCCCAGGCCCGCAAGCCGCTCTTGTCGCATCGCATTCGGCCAGGATGCAGCTCCCGAGCATTCAATTCAGCATCGACACTGGTACATCCGTGGCCGAAAACTGGCCTGATCCGCCATCATCTGGCTAAATCTGGCCAATCCCGCTCAATATGGAGCAATCACGCTCAATCCAGCTTAGTCCCAGGCCGAATCTGGCCTTATCCAGCTCAGTGACTACTCAATCTGGTTTGATCGCCCTTAATCGTTGTCACGAAGACCTCCCAGGAGTTGCTTCCTGAGACTCGGAGGGCCAAGTGGGCCCGCTCGAAAGGTCACTCCTGCGAAAGGTCGTCGTCATCGTCGTCGTCATCGTCGTCTCCGTCGTCGTCTCCGCCGTCGTCTCCGTCGTCCGCGATCTCGACGGAGTCGTCGCCGCAATCAGCCATCGACCTTTACGTCGACCTCGACGTCGTCGTCTCCGTCTCGTAGGGGGTCGACTACAGAATTGACTTACCCCAAATTTGGTTCTCACGTCGAACCTTCCACCAAAAATACGCAGAGGGCGCGTAGATCTACGGACTTCCAGCACGTGTTCCATGGATCCTACGAGAAAACTCACCTCCGGGGTATATCAATAGGGGAACAAAAAGTTTCATAAGCAAAAAAACCCGGAGGTCCGCGCGGATTTCTCGGATCGGCGCTGGGGCCCCCCAGCGGCGCCTCCGGCGCCGCCCCTGGCGCGCTCCGGTGCGCCAGGGAGGTGGGTCCAGCGCCGATCCGAGAAATCCGCGCGGACCTCCGAGTTTTTATCTTTATGTCACTCTTTGTTCCCCTGAAATCAATTCTGCAGCCGCTCCCCTAACTCGACCGTCGTCGTCGCCACCGTCGACGGTCGCCGTCTTCGAGGCGGCGGCGGCCGCCCAGAGCCACCGAGTCCGGCGACGTGAGCTCGCCCCTCGGCGGCCCTGGGGGCGCCTCCTCGGCCAGCGGTTCCTGCGGGGGGGGGGGGCACTGACAACCTACCAGACCACCCCAACCCAACCCGAAGACCCGAATTTCGGGTTGGGGGGGGTAAGGGCGAATCTGAACCTTCGGGTTGGGTTGGGGTGGTCTGGTGGGTGGTGAGGCACGGCTCCTCCTCGAGACCGTCATTTTCTGGTCACCTGGCGAGAACTCGCCATCGCTCGGACGTCCATGCCCCCTGCGTGTTTCGGCCTCGTGCGTGCGTGCGCGCGTGTTTTCGAAAGGTGGCCCACAAGACTCCTCGATGGGCCCCGTCGAGAAAAAACGCGCGTTCGAGCGATGCCAAGCGGCTCCTCCTCGAGACCGTTATTTTCTTATCACATGGCGGTAACTCGCCATCGCTCGGACGCCCATTCCCCGTGCATTCTTCGGCTTCGCGCGCGCAAAGTTTCGAAAGATGGCCCGCAAGGTTCCTCGATGGTCCCCGCCGAGAGGAAGAAAGAACAAAAAAAAAAAAAAAAAAAAACTGGCGAAGGACCCAACCATATGCAGTTGTGAATACCGCAATTGTGAATACCATCTTCGCCCGCGCTCCCTATGTGGCCACGGCTTCCCGCCAGAGCCCGACATGCTCAGGGACACGTTCGTGGCCGTCTTCGCGGGCGCCGACGACGACAAGGACGGCGTCCCTCTCACCGAGGAGCAGAAGCAGGAGAGGGCCTTGAGAGCCATGAGGGAGGAGGTGGCGCTGCACGTCGACAAGGCGGAGTACGACGCCCAGGCGCGGTTGTTGAAGCAGCACAACTATGGGGCCACGATCCTCGTGAGGGGTGTGCCGAAATGGCCCGAGGCCGGCATGCGAACCCTGCCACTGAAGCCTTCGGTGGAGCTCCCTATGGGGCCACGATCCTCGTGAGGGGTGTACCGAAATGGCCCGAGGCCGCCATGCGAACCCTGCCACTGAAGCCTTCGGTGGAGCTCCCTATGGGGCCACGATCCTCGTGAGGGGTGTACCGCGATGGCCCGAGGCCGCCATGCGAACCCTGCCACTGAAGCCTTCGGTGGAGCTCCCTATGGGGCCACGATCCTCGTGAGGGGTGTGCCGAAATGGCCCGAGGCCGCCATGCGAACCCTGCCACTGGGCCTTCGGTGGAGCTCCCTATGGGGCCACGATCCTCGTGAGGGGTGTGCCGAAATGGCCCGAGGCCGCCATGCGAACCCTGCCACTGGCGCCTTCGGTGGAGCTCCCTATGGGGCCACGATCCTCGTGAGGGGTGTGCCGAAATGGCCCGAGGCCGCCATGCGAACCCTGCCACTGGCGCCTTCGGTGGAGCTCCCTATGGGGCCACGATCCTCGTGAGGGGTGTGCCGAAATGGCCCGAGGCCGCCATGCGAACCCTGCCACTGGCGCCTTCGGTGGAGCTCCCTATGGGGCCACGAAACGCTGTACTGGGTGAGTGAAACGCAGAGGGAGGGAGGAGGAGAGAGGAGGAGGAGAAGGAGGAGAGGAGGAGTAGGAGGATAGGGAGGAGGAGAAGGAGGAGGAGAAGGAGGAGGAGGAGGAGAGGGAGGAGGGGGGAGGGGCAGCGGGCGGGCGGAGGTGACGCGGGGCGCTGTCTCTTCAAAACGAGGACCCAACACCACAGGATGGTTGGGGAAAAAAAACACGTCCGCGCGATGCCAAGCGGTTCCTCCTCGAGACCTCCGTTCCCAGCCATCCTGTGGTGTTGGGTCATCGTCTTGCAGAGACAGCGCACCTCGTTCCTCCTCTTCCTCCTCTTCTCTCCTCTCCTCCTCCTCCCCCTCCTCCCTCCTCCCATCATCATCCTCTTTCTCCTCCTCCCTCCGTATCATCATCATCATCATCATCATCATCATCATCATCATCATCATCATCATCATCATCATCATCATCATCATCATCATCATCATCATCATCATCATCAGCATCAGCATCAGCATCAGCATCACATCATCATCATCATCATCATCATCATCATCATCATCATCATCATCATCATCATCATCATCATCATCATCATCATCATCATCATCAATCATAATCGTCATCATCAGCAGCAGCAGCATCATCATCATCAGCAGCATCATCATCACCACCACCACCATCACCATCACCATCACCATCGTCATCAGCAGAATCATCAGCATCAGCATCAGCATCACCATCACCATCAGCATCAGCATCAGCATGAGAACCAGCATCACCAACATCATCGTCATCATCACCACCACCACCATAGTCATCATCATCATCATCATCATCAGCATCATCAGCAGCAGCATCATCATCAGCAGCAGCATCACCATCATCACATACAGCGCTCCGTTGCCCCATAGGCAGCTTCACCTAAGGTCCCAGTGGCGCAGTTTGCATGCGTCCCCCCCGCCAAGCACAGCGTTTCGTGGCCCCATAGGGAACTCCACCGAAGCTCCCAATGGCACAGTTCGCATGCGTCTCCCCCACCCAGTACCGCGTTTCGTGGCTCCAGAGGGAGCTCCACCGGTGGCCCCGGTGGCGCATTTTGCAAGCGCCTCCCCCACCCAGTACAGCGCTTCGTAGCTCCATAGGGAGCTCCACCGAAGATCCCAGTGGCGCAGTACGCATGCGTCTCCCCCACCCAGTACAACGTTTCGTGGCCCCATAGGGAGCTCCACCGAAGGTCCCAGTGGCGCAGTTCACATTCGTCTCCCCCACTCAGTACAACGCCTCGTGGCCCCAGAGGGAGCTCCCGCTCCACCGAAGGTTCGAATGGCGTAGTTCGCATGCGTCTCTCAGCAAACCCGGCCGCTCCTCCTGTCGCTGTCGCACCCGGTCGTTTCGTCGCGGCGACTGCGACTCTCGAGCTCTGCCACCCCGGCCAACGGCAAACTGCCAGCGGGGGGGATGGAAAGCAGCTCCTCCTCCTTGACTTGGCAGGCGCGCAAAACCTGTGACAGGGAGGGAGAGACGAAGGGATGGCGACACGGCGGGACGAGGCTCATATCTTGCAGACAGAGAAAAAGGCGGGTAACCTGGCGGCTGCGGTTTTTGCTCCTCCTCCTCCTCCTCCTCCTCCTCCGCCTCCTCCTCCTCCTCCTCCGCCTCCCCTCGTTAGTAACAATCCGCCGCCGTACCTCCAGAGCGTAGCGATGTGCCCCAAAGCCAACAGCTGATCCCCGGGAGAACAAGAGTAGGTAAACCTATTGCGCTCGGGGATTGCCAGTGGCAACAGGTGGGCACAAAATTGGCGGCGCGCCCACGGGAAAAGGCAGAGGGGGCGGCGGGCCTTTTCAGAAGGCTCAGATGTCCACTGGCCCTCTGGAAAACTTCCCAGGCCTTCTCCGAAGGCCGAGTGGCTTCTGAGCAGCCCCGCCACTTTTTGGGAAGGCTTGCCCCCTCGTACTTACTTCCCCCCTCTGTCTTACTTCTTGGGAAGGCTCGCCCACTCTTACGTACTTGCCCCCTCTCACTTCCTTGCTTGCCCCCTCCTACTTGCTCATTTACTTTTTGGGAAGGCTCGCCCCCTCTGACTTCCCCCCTCTCCGCGTGCCGCCGAGCGAAAAAGTGTTGGCTTTCGGGCCACACCTGGAGGTTCCCTGGGGGCCGCTCTAGACGATCCGGGCACCCCCGGGGAGCTCTCGGAGAGGCGCAGCTGCTGGAGGGCACGCCGAGGCTGGAAAACCTTCGGAGGGTTACGCAGAGGTCGTGAAGGGCTCAACGATTTCTGCCGCCCTTCGACTCGCGCCAAAGCGGCCACGAGTCGCTCCAATTTCTCGGGAGATCTCCGGGATCACCTGGACCTGCACTATTTACCTGGATTCACCCCGAATGATCTGCATTCACCCTGATGCATATGGCCCGACATCAGAAGTCGATGGGCGAAGAGTCGTCATACCATTAGGGAAAAGGACAGAAGAACCCCCCTCCGCTCGCCGCTGACAGGAGGAGACGGAGGCGGCTGGCAGGAGGCCGCCCAGGGCGCGCGGGCGGACCCCCGAGGGGCTCCCCGGGCCGCGGCCCCGCCCCCGTCGGCCACGGTGGCGGCAGCTCGGGGTGGTCCCACGCGGCGCGGCGGCGCGGCCTCGGCGCGGAGTTCGTCGTCGTCCTCCTCCTCCTCCTCCTCCTCCTCCTCCTCCTCCTCCTCCTCCTGTTCCTCTTCCTGCTCCTTCTCCTCCTCTTCGTCCTCCTCCTTTTCCTCTTCCTGCTTACCCTCCTCCTCCTCCTCATGCTCTCCTCCTCCTCCTCCCCTCCTCCTCCTCCTCCTCCTCCTCCTCTTCCTTGTCCTCCTTCTCTTCCTCCTCCGCCTCCTCTTCCTCCTATTCCTCCTCTTCCTCCTCTTCCTCCTCCTCGTCCGCGTCCTCCTATTGCTCATTGGTCCCTCTTGGGACAGCTGCACGGAGCTGGCAAGGCTCCAGGTTCTCCCTGTAAGTTGTTGGGACCGTTTCAAGCTGGCCCCAGTGGCCAGACCTCTGCTGGGTGCAGGATAACGTCCTCGTCCTCATCCTCCTCCCCCTCCTCCTCCT